>CM023484.1:28187775-28513216 GCA_013339685.2 Hyalomma asiaticum
CTTACCTTTTTTGGCATTTTGGGCAAGATTTTGAGAGACCGTATTTTTATTCAGGAAGGCGCGCAATAAGTAGAGGAATGCTCTATGATGCGGCCAAACGTATTTAGAGCGACCTCTGAATGAGTCAAAATTTCACAAAAAACCCAATACTATAGTCTTACCTTTTTTGGCATTTTGGGCAAGATTTTGAGAGACCGTATTTTTATTCAGGAAGGCGCGTAATAAGTAGAGGAATGCTCTATGATGCGGCCAAACGTATTTAGAGCGACTTCTGATCGAGTCAAAATTTCACAAATAACCCAATACTATAGTCTTACCTTTTTTGCCATTTTGGGCAAGATTTTTGAGAGACCGTATTTTTATTCAGGAAGGCGCGCAATAAGTAGAGGAATGCTGTACGATGCGGGAAAACGCATTTGTGCGACTTCTGATCGAGTCAAAATTTCACAAAATACCCAAGACTATAGTCTTACCTTCTTGGCATTTTGGGCAAAATTTTGAGAGACCGTATTTTTATTCAGGAAGGCGCGCAATAAGTAGAGGAATGCTCTACGATGCGGGAAAACGCATTTTGTGCGACTTCTGATCGAGTCAAAATTTCACAAAAAACACAAGACTATAGTCTTACCTTTTTTGGCATTTTGGGCAAGATTTTGAGAGACCGTATTTTTATTCAGGAAGGCGCGCAATAAGTAGAGGAATGCTCTATGATGCGGCCAAACGTATTTAGAGCGACCTCTGAATGAGTCAAAATTTCAGAAAAAACCCAATACTATAGTCTTACCTTTTTTGGCATTTTGGGCAACATTTTGAGAGACCGTATTTTTATTCAGGAAGGCGCGCAATAAGTAGAGGAATGCTCTATGATGCGGCCAAACGTATTTAGAGCGACCTCTGAATGAGTCAAAATTTCACAAAAAACCCAATACTATAGTCTTACCTTTTTTGGCATTTTGGGCAAGATTTTGAGAGACCGTATTTTTATTCACGAAGGCGCGCAGTAAGTAGAGGAATGCTCTACCAGTAGCGCACCCAGGATCTCTACCAGGGGGGGGGGGGTTCAATTTTTCACGAAGGGCCGGGCATGCCATTACACAGTTGTTGCGTGTGTAAAAAAAATAAATAAAATGCCAAATAATAGTAACATCAATGATGATGATTATATTTATTATTTTTTCGGCATTTTGCAGTGACATTAGCGCCACATTCTTCTAGGACATAGGAGCAGTTACGGAGTGGGATGGGATTAGGTCGGCCTCAGGGGGGGTTACAACACCCGAAACCCCACCCCGTCGGTGCGCCACTGTGCTCTACGATGCGGTAAAACGCATTTTGTGCGACTTCTGATCGAGTCAAAATTTCACAAAAAACCCAAGACTATATATAGTCTTACCTTTTTTGGCATTTCGGGCAAAATTTTGAGAGACCGTATTTTTATTCAGGAAGGCGCGCAATAAGTAGAGGAATGCTCTATGATGCGGCCAAACGTATTTAGAGCAACTTCTGATCGAGTCAAAATTTCACAAAAAACCCTATACTATAGTCTTACCTTTTCTGGCATTTTGGGCAAGATATTGAGAGACCGTATTTTTATTCAGGAAGGCGCGCAATAAGTAGAGGAACGATCTATGATGCGGTAAAACGCAGTTTGTGCGACTTCTGATCGAGTCAAAATTTCACAAAAGACCCAATACTATAGTCTTACCTTTTTTGGCATTTCGGGCAAAATGTTGAGAGACCGTATTTTTATTCAGGAAGGCGCGCAATAAGTAGAGGAATGCTCTATGATGCGGCCAAACGTATTTAGAGCACCTTCTGATCGAGTAAAAATTTCACAAAAAACCCTATACTATAGTCTTACCTTTTCTGGCATTTTGGGCAAGATATTGAGAGACCGTATTTTTATTCAGGAAGGCGCGCAATAAGTAGAGGAACGATCTACGATGCGGTAAAACGCAGTTTGTGCGACTTCTGATCGAGTCAAAATTTCACAAAAGACCCAATACTATAGTCTTACCTTTTTTGGCATTTCGGGCAAAATGTTGAGAGACCGTATTTTTATTCAGGAAGGCGCGCAATAAGTAGAGGAATGCTCTATGATGCGGCCAAACGTATTTAGAGCAACTTCTGATCGAGTAAAAATTTCACAAAAAACCCTATACTATAGTCTTACCTTTTCTGGCATTTTGGGCAAGATATTGAGAGACCGTATTCTTATTCAGGAAGGCGCGCAATAAGTAGAGGAACGATCTACGATGCGGTAAAACGCAGTTTGTGCGACTTCTGATCGAGTCAAAATTTCACAAAAAGCCAATACTATAGTCTTACCTTTTTTGGCAGTTCGGGCAAAATTTTGAGATACCGTATTTTTATTCAGGAAGGCGCGCAATAAGTAGAGGAATGCTCTACGATGCGGTAAAACGCATTTTGTGCGACTTCTGATCGAGTCAAAATTTCACAAAGAACCCAATACTATAGTCTTACCTTTTTTTGGTATTTTGGGCAAGATTTTGAGAGACCGTATTTTTATTCAAGAAGGCGCGCAATAAGTAGAGGAATGCTCTACCAGTAGCGCACCCAGGATCTCTACCAGGGGGGGTTCAATTTTTCACGAAGGGCCGGGCATGCCATTACACAGTTGTTGCGTGTGTAAAAAAAAGTAAATAAAATGCCAAATAATAGTAACATCAATGATGATGATTATTTTTATTATTTTTTCGGCATTTTGCAGAGACATTAGCGCCACATTCTTCTAGGACATAGGAGCAGTTACGGAGTGGGATGGGATTAGGTCGGCCTCAGGGGGGGGGGGGGGTGTACAACACCCGAACCCCCCCCCCCACGTCGGTGCGCCACTGCGGTGTACGGTGTTGCCGTCTTCTTCTGGCTCCTGAAGCACTTCGCGCGTACGTGCACAAGTGTGGAATAACTGCATCGGAGTAAGAAAGACGAGTTAACTTCTGCTGTCGCCAGCAAAGCACATACGCGCAACAGGCATTACAGATGTATCGAGATAGATTTCATGCATGGCAGGTCACTTCGTACACACGAGCTAGTCAGACCGCGTGCCTCGCGAACTGCCGTTGTAGCGTTTAACCACACCACCAGTGAACATGCGAAAAGAAAACGACTGTGAGAGTACTTACTTCGTTGTGTCGGCACGTGTTTCTATGGTCGAGCATTGAACGTAGCTTTCAGCGACGAACTTGTGGCTCCGCAGTTCGTTGCGGTTTCCGGCGCTTTTCGACGTTCGATAGGCCTCTACTTTGCCTATATCAAGGCTTTTTGGTATAATGGTCAGGCTCTTGGTCCACGACATGATGCCGCTGCGCCCCAACTCTCAGAAAAAAACATAAGCCGCCAAGCAATTTCGACCGCGCACTAGAACGGGACACCTAAAAAAAGCACTGCCTCCCGTACGCACCGAACAACGCCTCACACTCCGACCAACTGATGGCGGACAGCGTATAGAGTGATGAGTAGCAGAGCCGAAGTGCCTCTTGAATCAGTGTCGCCAGACTGAACTAGGAAAGGGGTCTATTTGGTGTGGGTGAAATGCAAAAATAGCATGCATATACTGAATGTTTAGGTGCATGTCAATAGCCCCAAGGTAAGCCCTCCACTAAAAGGCATGCCTAATAATCATACCGCTGTTTTGGCACGTAAAAACCTCATCAATAATTATTGTTCTACACGCACAACAGCTTTGCTTCTACCTCCCTCTAATCTTTTCATCTTCCAGTCATCATCATCATCATTGGATGATTCCAATACTTTAAATGTCTTTATTTTAAATTGTGATGCACACTCGCTCTTTAGATTTCATGCTCGATGTGTATTGCAAATGTACTACTAGAGGCTGGTCTCCGCTGCAGCATTACAACCATGCTTACTGGATACATGGCAACAGACATCATGAAGATGTCATTTATTCATCATGTTGCCATCATGACTGCTAGCCAGTTAATATATGAATCTGCTTTTAATCCCAGTACCCAAGAAAGATAGATGCCTCGCACGTAGTCTTGTTGGGTGATCATGTAGTGCAGTATCCCAAACACTCATTGCAACTAATGTGGGCCTCATCCTGTTCAAATATTTGCTCAGTCTTGTCTAAGCTTATGTTTCGAACAGCAAAGTGCTGTCCATTTGTAGTATAAGATTTTCCTTACTGGTTCCTTTTCTGCTACATCTTTAGATCTCTACGAGTCATTTCAACCATTTGCATCAAATTTAGCTTCTGTCTCTCACCTTTTTTAAAGGGACCCTGTAACACTTTTCGAACATGGCCAGAAAGCGTTGCCACTTAGTCGTGGAAGCTCTTGAGAATAGTATGTCAGCCAATTATAAATGCGCTACATGCAGCAGCAAATGTGCAGTTTGGTTTCAAAATACACCTGCAAAACGCCCACTATTCTTTCAGAAAAACATGTCACGAGTTTTACAGACTATGACATAGGTTTGAGAACTACCACTGGCTGATTCCAAGCGACAGTTGTGACGAATGCTCCGGGGTAGTCCCACATCCCTTGAGTGGCTCTGGCCACAAGCTTGTTGTCACAGCGGGAGTGCGAACACATTCAAAGAAAAATAGGAGAGAGAATATTCAAGCTCGTGATGCGTGCTAGTGTGGCTTCTTGACCCTTTGTGGTAGAAGTCCCTTTGAACTTGACATGGCAACTCCACTAGTACTTAACGGATATGAAAAATTTTCGTGGCAGGCGATTTGCAAGGCAATAAGCTCATTAAAAGATGTCACTCGAGGATTACTTGGGAAAGTGTTGCAGGGTTCCTTTAATGAATTCTAGCAGCAGGCTTGTGCTTTCTGACATGCACTTGGCTGCCAACTTTCTCAAAGTCCTTCTCGATGCCGTGCTCAGGCTTTGGAGGCAGATATTTGTGCATTTCAGCCACCCATTTCATGTTATCCATTTTTCGAGCATCACGTCTCTAAAATTGTGAAATACAAATCACCCACACAATCTTTGTTCGATTGTTTTTTATATGCACTGGCACAACCTGCATCCATCTCCCATCAGGCTAAACACTCCATCTAAAGAATCCCCCACTATCCCCATCAACGGTGGCGTGCTCAATTGTGCACTTGTTTTTGGCAGTTCAGTGGACAAGCAAGTAGCCATGAAAGTGCAAGAAACAATGAGCTTTCGATAAACTAAAACCATGACAAATTCAGTGTGTCGTCGGGTTTCTACAAAGTCCTACGTATTCCTACAATTTTCTGAAGGCACCACGATATTTGACGTGTGTTGACTCAGTGCACTCCTGGATCGATGACAAAAATATAATTTTCATTGGCTCATAGTGAACGTAGCTGGTAAACTGCAACCCCATTTTCAAGTCTTACTTGCAATTTCTCTTATTACAAAATAATGCACCACAGACTTCAAAATAAGTTTATATTTAATTATGTTCTAACTGTAAAAAATTAGTGTATAAAAAACATTTCAACGTATAACTGCTTTCTTTCTTGCAGTGGAATATGCAAGGGAAATTACATGTGAAAATTTGATGCATATACTGACACTCCATAATTCATGCCTGAAGAGGTTATGCAAATGAACATTATACACATGTGAAGTACAGCATCACAGATTTCTTTCTTAATCCTTTGGTATGCTGCCTCCAAAATATGGTTGAAGATAATGAAAAGGAACAACCTAGTTCCCCTTTTCTTAAAATGATTTACACAACACAGATTATAATCCATATATTTATTATGTACATCACCAAAACCAGCCAGAACTCCAGTACAACCAGAAACCAGCTGCAGTACATCCGCCGCAGCCGTTTTTTGAAAATTTCCGGCAGCAACTTCATTTAGGCAACCTGATTAATGGTCACAAAGAAGCCTTTTGCTGGCAAAAGGTGGTGAAAGTAAAAAAATAATGGACGAGTGAAGTTCGACAGAACAAATCTCAACAGGAATGACAAAATTGTGCTTGCAATACAGCTCTCAGTATTCTTCGCAGAAATCCACTCACCATCCACGATGACCTAACTTTCTAATCATTTTTCATTACCAGAAGAAAATGGCGATCATTACTGCTATACCAGACAAAGCTACTTTGTAGGCTGCTCTACACTGATCAGTTCAGATGGTCAATTTACAAAGACTATTAAAGCGGTGTATTGGCTTTACTCAACTAACGTGAAAATATGGCATAAATGTTAGATGCCAGTGGCATCACCTTACAGGCATACCGTAGAAAGCAATATTCATCATAATATCATTTATGCCTACACCCATAGTCAACATGGGAGCTAGCCTTAGTTAACTCGCTATGCAAATTTCAATTTAATTATGCTTCCTATCCAGCACACAAGTGATGCGCATTGGGTTACATTTCCTACCGTATTTAAAGTGTAAGGCAAATAAGCATCGGCTGTATGGCAAGCACAATGTGAATGGATGGTAAATGGCGCATGTTGAGCTGTGCATTCTGTGGTAGCATCTAGAGCTCGCCCTTGATTCCAAGGTCTTCTTCCACATCTTCTGGTTCCTTCTCCTTCTTGACGAAGCCACGCTCTACCAGCAGCTGATTGCACTCTTCGCGGCTCCGCTTCTCTATGCTCAGACGCTGAAAAACGAGCGAAGTTTAGCGGCCGAGCAGCCTACCACTTGCCATTGAAAATGTGAGAAGTTGTTACTAAGCGTCAGCCAAACTGATATGCTATTTGCATCTCAGAGTGATGCCACAAGCTATCGGAGTACCGCTCACAAAAAGAAACAAATTTAGAGAGAGAGAGAGTGAATTCTCAGGTTTCATGTGCCAAGAGCATAATATTACAATGCATGCCACAGCTAGGAAATAAAGATTAATTTTGACCACCCAACGTTCTTTAATATGCACCTTAACCTTAAAGAGCCCATAAACAGCCCCGAGGTCCAAAATTCGTTTTAAAGATATAACTGCACTCCTGTGCGATGTGAACATGCTCCCGCAAGAATTTTGCGAATAGGTGCAATAATAAAGAAATTACACGGGCTTAAGTGGCCGCTTCAGTCGGTTTCGTTTTATCGGTCGACCTCCCCACCCTTCTCTGCCGAGGAGAGGGTAGGCGCAGCGCGCTGTCGAGACTCTGCTCACTTTTGACACGTGGCATGTCATGAGCAATTGACGTCATTGACGCTTGCACTGCAGTTCCGGTTGCTCCGGCACTCACATCAGTGAGATGGCCACAAGATCTGACATAGACCTGGTTTCGACCATCGCAGGAAGGAGGCGCACGAATTCTTTTTTGAAATACGGCACCTGTGTGGCGCGCAGCGCTGCCATATTTGCAGAATGTGATCGCCGCAACCTTCTCTATGATTGAGTTAGCCTGTTTGGGTGGCATAAAAAAAAAAAGTAGGAGCCTGTTTGTTGACCCTTTAAGGACGGGGTGTAACGACGTTTTCCCTTCATTAAAATGTGGTTACCAACGCCAGGAATTGAAGCCGCATTGTCGAGATTAGCAGTACAATAGCTTAGCTGCTAAGCAATCCCAGCAAGACACTACCCTTAGCCCATTTAATTCGCACAAATAAAACAATCACACTACATGAGAATTATAGCATTTTGAACATGACAACACCTCATTTTTCTGTCTTAGCATTAGCAGCAAAATTTCAAAGCCATTACGCCAACAAGTGTGAATGTAAGTAGCAGGGTTTTCCAAAACAGCATATCACCAGATAGCAACCTCCAATGAGCGACAAATACATGTCCTGCACATATCAATCATTTGGATCTCTGGTTGAATGAAGTTTTCTATGCAAACACACACTAATGAATTTATTGCAATGACTGGAGCCTCCTTGCAGACTGTAGTGAACTGCAACAAATAAAAGCATTTCCCCTACGTATTCTAAGGTGTCCATAGTGTTGGCAGCAATGAAGTCATACTGGCAGAGTTCATCCGTAAAAAATATATTTCGAGTAGAGTTACCAGAATGTGTAGCAATTATCTTGCTATCGTTCCCGAGCTTCATGGTTGGCTTTTCGTTGCCACGTCATCACTACTGCTCCAGAATGATGCATTATGAAGAAACGATATTGAAAGGAATTGCTGGGTGAATAAGGTATTCATATTTTCATGAAGCATGCTCTGAATCTGTCATCCTGAATCTAGAGAAACTAATGCAGGCTACAGCTTAAAATCCTTGCCACTCTGCATTCTGGATAACTACATGATAGCCTCCCAACCACTTTCAGACACCACGTTTAACAGCAGATGAAAAACTGAGTTTCAACTACTTTTTCTTGCATGTCTGCTTCTCGTATGTGAGTGATGGACGAAAAACTCAACTGTTGCTGTTGCCTGGATTAGTGTTTTTGTGAAGCTTTCAACGAACGCAACCAAGGAGATAAGTATGATGGAGGATAGACTCAGCACGAAGTGTGCTTCCCGATCCGTTCTCCAGTCTAATGCCTAGACTTGTACATAACAAAATGAACGAGTTCATACGTACCTCAACTTCCTCTCCTGCGGCGTTCAAAAACAGTATCTCGGGCACGGCTCCAGGAATAACCTTAAATTCCGCGTTTTGACTGAGGACATTACGTTAAGGTTACCAGCATTTTCTTTTTTATTCTCAAGCCACAAAGCAAGACTTCACCGCTAAAATGCCGAGAAAAAAAAGGATACTACTCGGGGATGTCATCGTAGACAAACCGTTTCACCTCAGGATAGGCATTCAGTCGTCATCCACCGCAGCTCTGTAACAGAACAACGTGACACGTAGGCATTTTTTTCTTCTCCGGCCTTCACATTCATTGCGCTCCGCGTTCCGAACGCACATGCAGCGCTTAAACTTTGGATGGAAAAAGAACCGGTGCGTTACCTCGACACGAGCGTGCATGATCACGGTGTCCGTGGGTTTCTGCTGTTCATCGCCTAGCACTAGGCTGGCGCATAGAAGCACGGCTAAAAAGCCGCGAACCATCGTGACTGACGGTGAGACGCAGCCGCCTCCGCTAATGGGCCACGAAGGTCTGTTTGCAAAATCGCTGCAACGCCGTTGATATTGCCGGCCGGCCTTGGCTTCAAGCTGGCTCATCTCGGCTAGAAAAGGCTGCTGGTTGGCCCATCTCTTGACGCCAGTTGCCAGCTGCATCAACGGTTCCTTGCGGGGCCACCAATCGCTTGCCGCCAGCGCTACAAAACGTCAAGAAATACGCCCACACTAATTATCTGGAGCGAAATGGAATTCCGTATCCCCGCGCTCTACATCTGTGCATCTGTGCAGCTGTGCCCCAGCCACGAACCGACAATACCGGATGCGGCGGAGACCAATGCTGGGCCAATGTATCATAATAAACGCGTGTTCAAATGCCGCAGAGACCAATTTTGGGCCAATGTATCATAATAAACGCGTTGAAATGCCGTGTATTATAAACTTTGTGATTTGGCACCAACGCAGCCCGCGCCGATTTTCAAACGCAGTAAATGAAGTGAAAGCCGTAGCAGTTGGAGACGTAATACCTGGTCGAAAAAAAAAAAAAAAAAAGTCATATTGAAGCCACCATCATCCTTATGGTTCGTTTCCGATGTAGTCCCAGTATTGCACGTGATGACACGTGTCATGATGCTCTTTTATTAAAGCTTTCTTGGCTTACTTTCCCTGATTTTGTGTGCTTGCTGTCTGCTGGTTTGGCCAGCATCTCGAGAGATGCTTTTCCTATATATATATATATATATATATATATATATATAGTGCACACACAGAAAGCTGGAAGGTCTGATTTGGCTGCACTTCCTGGACAAGTTCTCGAAAGCACCACAATGTAAGCACCATATGGCACCATATAAGCACCATATGGTTCTGCCACTCATGTTGTGCAAGTTCCAACTACATACACTGAGAGCAATCTTGCAAATTTAAGAGCGAAATGCAGCACTGAACAAGTTATGTTGTCTGCTGCGGGCAAATAATGATTTTGCACTGATGAGCGTGCTGCAAAGAGGACAGCAATAACTTTGTTATCACACAAATTAAGTGCCATTAAGGTGCTGCATCTGGAGAAGCAAATCATGGCCGTTGGTGCTCCTTTCTTTATTGTAGAGAAAGTCCACATGACCAAAAGGACCTCAACGCGTGTAAAGTCTTTATAAGTGTGCCCTGACAATCATTCAGGCATCAATTGTGTACGTGCCTCACTTTCATACAGCAGCTGCAGTAACTGCTGTAATAAAAGTGGCAGATATTAACATTCGTACACAGCTAGCAAATAATCTAGGAAATGTCATTTGAACGCTGTACACACACTAGTGCTACACCTGTGATGTAACTAGTGCATGAGAACCATAAACTACTGCTGAACTTGACTTGCGTATGAAATAAAATTGAAGCGTGACATGTTGGAGATGCAAGCTACGCCTCCAAAACAAGGACACAGGTGCTGCTCTTCTTGAACTTGTGCAGAAAGTGAAGCGCCAAATGAAAGGTACATGCGCTGAATGCTAGGTACCAAGCGAACGGGTTCATGCATAAGCTGGCCAACAATAACAAATACATTTCTATAAAAAACATGAATAACGTTGACTCACCTGTATCTCTAAAGCAGACCAACCTATTATGACAACGGATTCGATTAGACATTTTTTGTCAATTCATTGTGTGCCACTGCATCTATCCACTTTCAGCCAACTTTTCCACAGTTGTTCCTTTTATGTTTTTACACTTTCATAAAATCTACACAAACAGTGAGCGGACTGGCTTACAAATGAGCCTGAACTTATCGATAAAGAACAGCAGCCTTTATTTCATCTTGCACATGTGTGCTTCTTTGGTGAGTGCATCCCATTTATGCACTTAATGAAAACACATGCTTCAGGATTACATAATCCCGATAACTGAATATACAAAATTAGGCTTCATGTTCCTTTTAGAAGAGCAAAGCCATTTGGTTGTTTGAGCGTATGCCTTCAAGCATGGAAATGGAACCATTCTCGTTCCTGTTTTGTTAACAGCCCATAAACATTTACTTATTAGTTTGATTTATTTACTATAAGAAAAGAAAGAGATCTTTCAAACTATCAAGTGCAATTTTCTACAAAGACAAAAACTTTCAAACTATCAAGCACAAGTGTTTGATACCTCAGCCAAGCAAATTTGGGATGTTACAGCAATACGTAACACACTTTTTTGAATACTTAATGTGTGACAAAAATGATTCGGAACTGCCACTGCATGCCACACAGACACAACATGGCTTGTGCAAAGAAAGTTGATTTTATTTGCAACATGTACAGAACATTTTGATTCACCTACACAACCACCACCGCTCATAAAAGGCATGGATGGAAATACCAAGTACAAATACAAAGTTGTCATAAAAGACGAGTGCCTTAAATGAGGTGCATGACTAATTTAGGATCATGTAAATAAAAATAGCAATGTCTATTCACTCCTGCAAAACAACGGTTACACTTAAGACTAGACAAAGAGTGAACTTCTCATATGCCATATAAAACATAAACAGTGGAAATTTTGACAGTTTTGGTTTTGTACATCTTCTAGATGAATACATTATCTTAACTACACACATAACCACTGTAAAATAATAATAAAAATATGTAAGCACAAGAAATGAACATGTGCAAGTTTGGGTGAGCATATTTTCGGTATGATTTTAAAAAAAGAGGAATAGTGAGACAACATTTCCAACTTTGTAATGTCTTTTCTGTGTGTTATATTCCAAGCCCTCTAAACTCTAGGAAAATATCAGTGAGGATCACAAGGCTTAGGAAACTTAATAATATACTTCATTCTCCAAACCTATATGGATTTTAAGAACCAATTGGCAGAGTAAAACCTCGTTATAACGAAGTTGAAGGGTGAGTTGTAATTATTTCGTTATAACCATTAGTTTGTTATTGCCAATATCCATGTAGTCTTTGGCAATTTCAAACATAATTATGATTGCTTCGTTATATCCATTACTTAGTTATATCCCACTTCATTATAACGAGGTTCTACTGTAGATGCAACATGACATTGTAATACACTGGCTCTCTCGGATCCTGTAATTAATGCAGATGCAGGACAAAAAGGTGTAGTAAAAAGAAAACCATGGAGTATGCTCATCCTTTTATGAGCAACATCAACGTACCTAGCTTTGTTGCTACATAATGTAAAATATAAAACAATTTTACTTTGTGTTGTGATGTCACATTATAATCAGTTACCCCAACATTTAAGAGTAACATTGCTGTCAAATTAAACGCTGCATCTTTCACTTCACAAACTTCATGCTCACATCATTTTTTACACCAGATGCATGGGATACAGTTTTTACAACTTCAAGAATGCATGTCACTGTCCCTGCTCCTTAACACCGTCTCTTCTGTTTTCCCGTTCAGTGTGTAACACACTGAACCAAGAAAAAAAAGCGACAATATTTAGCAAGAAAATGTCTCGGAACAAAGGTTGAGAAGGAGTTTCCGGGGTCTTGACAGCTTAAAATTGAGACTGTCCCTGGCATGTCAGTTATCACAGGTTACACATTTTGCCTTGAAAGTCAACAGCAAAAGAAAGTCAGTTCAGCAGGATTAGGATAATTTCCTCCCAAAATTCTGTTTGCAAAGGACTCTTTGGAGAAAGTGTAGCTCAATGAGTGTGTGTGTTTCGAATATTTACAATGGGAGTGATTGTAAAAACAAGCCAAAACCACAGTCACAGAGACAAAACGTTAAATACATAGATATTGTATCACATAACAAGAAAAGAATCCATCAAAAACATTCGTTTTCTCTCTCTCTCTCTCTCTTTGAGCGTCCCACGTCCACTAGTACAAGTGACACACACAATATAAGGCTCAGCAAAAGAACTTCTTTAAGGATGCCACGAAAGTAAGTTGACGTTAGATGGCAAGTAGCAATCACCAACAGCATAAACTTTAAAAAAATAAAAGTGATAGAACATTACTCTCAATGGACTTCCACTGTAACAACCAACTTGTCAGCAAGATAGCTTGCTGAATACATCATTCTGAGCAACCAAGTAAACTTCGGGGAAAAAAATCTTTCTATCTAAACAACCATTATTTTTCCTTCCTCTACAACATGTAAGTTGTAGCTGTCCCCATCGAAAAGAATCCACAAGCTCCTCATCAACATTTAAAAACAGGCATGTTCCCATATATCACATGAAACTTGCCCTAGGGTACACGTAGAGGGGAAATGTACAGGATTTATCAGGGGACTTCGAAGTGCTTATACATATATGGGGATCACATTAGAATTGCCCCATACATTGTGTATGGTTCTTTTTTTTTTTATGGGAGGCCCCTATAATCATGTCAAATCATTGGATGCTGGCTGTACTGCCTTCTTCCTTTCAATGCGGACACTATGAAAATGAGCATCACATACACACCTCAACATTTCAAAACCAAACCTGAACAAAATAAGTAAGAATCACCGGGACGTGAGGAGCAACAGTCGGTTCTAAATAGCGTGTGTGCTTCACAACCACATGTACAACTACAGCATGCGCAAGATGGGAATCCTAGCAAGCCAATTTACTACAGTGACTTACCTTCAAACGCCTCTCATAAAACAATCTCGTCACGCTAATGATGATCAACACTGTATAGAGATACAAACTTGGTTCTATGCATAATATTGTTAATGCTAAAGCATTAAAAAAACTGCCCACTCTAGTGCTGACTCAGCTACCTGATGTGTAGAGTTTCCTACAAAAATTACTAGAGGGAACTCCAGAGCTAGCATCTGTGGGAGTTCTGTAACAGTACAGTAGGTAATAGCATGGTTAAGTCTTCTTCTCACATTCAAATTGCTCAGGGCGCAACGTTGATGATAATCCTTTTCAACAAAATGTTGCATCTCAGCTACAACAATTTGCAGTGACTAACACATACGGAAAGAAGCTTGAAGTGTTCTTGCCTAAAAGAACCATCTCATCAGCTATATAAAATTACAAATATAACACATAATAGATAAATTGGGGTGCAATGAAAGCGCAAGTTGCTGAGACTGCTTGTTATGGAGTCCTCTAGAGTAATTTTTAAAGGGAACTCTCTAATCTAGCCTGCAATTAGGTTTAGGCCCAGAACAGCTAGTCCTGCCCAAACTTAAATGCAACAGCTATGCCACCTAGGTGCAGTGGAAAGGATACACACCACCAACGTTTCACATGACACTCAGAAAGATTGCACAACATCGAGAGAGGTGAATGATGTCTTTGTCCTAAAATGATTGGCTGCCTTTGGCACGCATGCGTTGGATGGTTACATTGCATAAAAATTGGTGAAAGACTCAGCAGGCAAGTAACATTACCTGCTAACTCACGTTGTACTGAACGTGAAACTTAAGGGTTCAATCTTTTGATTTGTTATGTTACAGTGACAACGTTCCTAGCTAACACTGGGAGGGAACAACATGATAGTCTATGTTCAGTTTACGTTTTTTCTTGAAGGGGCTCAACAGGCAGGTTTGCTTGGACATGTACATTGGAGAACTTGTTGATGCACCCTTGGCTTGTATTATCTCGCTGTTTATATATATATGCTCATAAAGGAGTTCACAATGCTCATGAAGAAGAGTACACATTCTTTCTTTTTTCTTTCCTGAAGGTGCTCAACAAGCAGGTTGACGCAAATGTGTGCAAAATACAACTCATCGATACATGTGTGGCTCACACACTGCCCCTGCTGTTTGTAGCAGATAACATCACAAATACCTGGGTTGAACTGCATTTAAAAACTCAGCACATCACTTTTTTTTTTTTAAATCAAGACATTGTCAGTGGGATTTTCCTTATTTCCAAATGGTCATCTCTAGCAATATACTTTCACTTCTGGGCAACAAATCCAGTGCTGTGGAACAGGACACGGCAGAAGTAAAGGGACAATATAATGCTCTGAGTGTCCATTGCAGCACACTTGCCCACTGATGATGTCATCATGTTAAAACAATGCCGTGAGAAATCACACTGTTGAGAATGTTCTTTCATGCTGTCAGCATGCACTGGCAAAACTGCTTAGCATGCGCTCAAAATGATGTTTCACTGCAGTGCCCTTAGCTTGACAGTACACAGCAATGGAAGTGGTGAGGGTAATAGAATATCTAACAGTATTTGTGAAAATTTACATACAGTGCATAACTACTATATTTTATAACATAAATGAAAAATAAAGAACAGGAAGCAGACTGTGATAGATGAACGGTAAAAAGGCAGACTTAATCTGTGCTCACACTTGTTATGAAAGTGGCCTTGCGAAATATAGTACCTGCTTGAGCTTTGACAGCCCTGCGAAGGGAGGTGTGATGCGATGGATTTGAAATAAACATGAAATTATCAGTGACAAAGGACACAGTGAATCCAATAGCTGCCACATTACAAGTTTTGAGAACAGCTTTCAACAGCTAGTGATGAAATATTGAGCTGCCTGTTTAGTGCTTACCAACATAGCAGAGATAAGGGGTATAATGATGATGTGAGTGACAATGAACAACCACAGCCAAAAGAGAATACAAAAAATATGTGCATCAGAGGCATGAAAAATGAAGAAAAAAGGGAGAATGTGTTTTGTGATGATTTGGGTGCTACCTATATCAGTTTGGTGGGCGTGAAATCATTAAAACATTGCTTACGCTTACTTGTACTGAAAAAAAAAAACTGCAGCTTGTGTCATCCTGAACGCATATTGGCTGCAGCATCACTCTTCGTTGAACACAAGATCGTAACAGCGGCACTTACACTGCACAAAAGTAATTGAGAATTCCCGGAACGCGGCATAAGGATCTTGTAAATGAGAGCAGGGGAGAAAAAAGAATTTCCTCTATATACATGGTTACCTAATGTGTGAGATCACCATCTCACTGCCTCAAACCTCATTCATGCACGCGTTAAGAAGGAAAATGTGTGGAGCTGCAAACATGACAGGATACCCAACCTGCACAGTCCAAGATCACAGCACAGCAAACCGGTTTATCACATAATAACACATAAAGACCTTTGTTAAAAAATGCATACAAACACATAAGATATATGTACACATTACACTAGCAATGCTGTAACATTCTCATTCTCTTTGTATTGCTGAAATGAACCATCACCAACAGATTCACCAAACAGTTCATTTCAGGCTACTGACATAAACAAGCTAACTTATGAGGTCTTCAATTAAGAGCAAATAAATTAAATAAAACACCACATATATTAAACAAATAATAACTTTCTTTCGTGAGCTTTCAAGCTCCAAGCTACTGCACCTCAGTACAATGAGAAATTACATCACCGCAATTCGAAAGGATAAGGAGAAATGGGGGAAGTGTATTCGTTGGAGACGTGCAGTTGCTTCATCTCAATCTTCCTGTGCAGCTGTATGTGCAAAAGGGTGTAGGAAGTCTAGATTGTAGCCAACATTGTTTAATTAATAGTCATGTACTATTGTCCAAAGAAGGAAGTGGACTACACTTTAGGAAGCTGCAGTGGCTGTGGAACCCACAACGCAGGCAAAGTTTAACATCACTCGGGCCACTCTTGACCTGAGTGTGCGGGCCGAGAAGCACGGTGTTCTCGTCTTGCAGCAGCTCCAGCTGCCTAAGCCGTGGTCTGTTTACTTTTTTGGGCTGATATAGTACATTGTTATTCGTACAAACATGAACTGCAAAAAAGGGCCACACTACAGAAAACAAAAAATAGTGCCTCAAAATAACGAAGAAAGCGTATCGTATGCAAACTGCTAACGTATGCATAGTGTGACACAAAGCTCATAGAGACTTGGATGGCTATGAATGGTAATGTGAGTGAACTGCAAAAAGGAGCTACCAAACGTTGCAGAAATCACATGCTTTGCAAACTTTCAAAAACATTTTGAGCTCGTACACACAAAGTGGAATTCTGCATTTTGAAGGAATGAGTCACGATCACTTAATGATCACAATGTGTTCAAGATATCCGAGCTCCAACCTACGCCAACTGCCATGCCTTGCCAACATCACCAGGTGCAAAAAAATTTTGCAGCTGCAGCTGCTGTGCTCATCTTGCTCATAATAAACTTTTCAGCAAAAGATTGCTGGACATCATCATGGTCTATCACAAGCTCAAGTGAGTAACCAATCAAAAGCATAATGCAACATAGTACTTTACACAGCTGAGCGTTAATGTGTCTGTACACTTTAACAGCAAGTTGCATAGGCCACTGTTTTGTTAGCCATGTAAACCACTCATACGTTATACCTCAAGCATAACCAATAAGCAGGAGTAAATTAGCAGCAAGCCAAAACATTCATCGCAGTTAGGATGACAGTGCTAGTACAGTGAATAAGGACAAAGGAACAGACAAGTGCATGTTTAAGATGTCACCTTCTACCAGTGGTTACGATGAAAGCAAGGCTTAATAGGGACACTGTAGAGGAATGTTCAGTTAAGTTTGGCAGAAACATTGACAATGAGCAAATCAGAATTGATAATCTGTTAATGAGTTATCGTAATTGTTGCCAGATGGTTAGTAAGCCAAAATTTAAACAGAGGAATGAAAGCGGTGACACCATCTTGAATTTACCATGCCATTTTCCTGCAATGATGTGGATTTTAGTAGTGAGTGCTCCAGGGTATGTATAATAAGCTCTGTCATTTGAGGAAGGCTGCGTTTTTGCATTCTAGATGAACTAAGGATGAAACAAATATCTAACCTAGCAAGCTTTGATAACTCTCTTTTCATACCGTAACAACATATGTGAGAATTTTGTGAAATCCATGATGCCACAGTGCTACACAGGCTCTGTAGTTTGGTCATGATATTCAACAGAAGTCTAGGCTTTCTTTTTCTTTTCTTTTTTCATCAATAAACTCATTTTTCCAGGCAACCAGTTGAAGCAGTGCTCCATGATAATACTTTACATTTTAATAGAATTTACAGCTGCCCTTCAGATTCACCATGGGCACAAGGATGTCCCAGAAATTATGCAGTATGCAAGGCATGTGACTCTGGTGCACCAAAAAACTTTAAAATGCAAACAGCAAATGAATTGCAACTCTGTTATGTTAAACCACAATACTCCTGCCCTTCTGGTGGTACTAAATAAAAAGGGTGACACGCGGGTGAAGCATGCAGCACACGACAAAGTTAAGTTAGATGCGGAAGCAGCTAAGGCTATGCTGCGCCAATCACAGATAACTAACACAGATGAAGAAAGAAGAGGACACATTAGCTAGTGTTATGACTGTATTCTGAGCAAAAATTAAGGACCTCAACAGCTTAGAAAACTGTAGCAGCATGTGACTGGATCAGTGACCACACGTGTGCCATGAAAGGAAAAAACATTGCGAATGGTGAGCAACTGCATATTCTGTGTAATCTATTAGGTCACTGCACAAGTAAATAGGAAGGCAACGTATCCATAAAGGCTGCACAGACTGAACTTAAAAGATACTCTTTAATCCTATCCATGCGTTAATGAATATGTTTGAGTGTAAAACAATCTTGGTAAGTGCAAGGAACAGAAAAAGTCTGAAACTTATACCTTTGGCTCACAGTACGAACGACCTTGCAATGAAGGTCAGTTCGCACACGATCATTTAAAATGTAATGTACACGTGATATTAAAAAGTGCTTGGATGGAGAGCAGCAAGTGCCAGGAGGGATGAAACGGACAGTATAGTGAGCAGTGGAGCGTGCACTAGGCAGCCACGCTGCATCTGCTCAGAGCTCGCCATTGTGCCAGCTGACGACGGCACTGCTGAGAACGTTGGTGGCCGACCGGAGGGCGTTCACGACATACGAGAGGCACTCGCGCACTCGGTTCCAGCTTGGAGAGTGGTTGTCCTGCCGGGCACTGGCAATGGCCGCCGTCAGGTGTGGAAACAGCACGCTGCGGTAACCACTGTCCACGTCTGGCCCATAGATGACGTGCCTGTCGTCCCCCAACCAAGACTAGGGTCAGACAACATTCTCAAGATGCCGATTCTGTGGATAATGTGGACTCCCATCGAACTGTAAACACTGAAGTTTGAAGGAAATACTAATGAATGTTGAACTAGCAGCTATGTGCAAAAAAAAAACGATTTTTTTTAGCTTTATGTAGTGAATTTACAGTGCATCAGTTCTCAACCCTCACCAGGCCGCTTTGCAAATTTCGGTTCTACAGTGGAAGTTGTAAGGTACCATCTAGGGAGCATTTTACCAAAACAATTTTTAATATCTCATCGTTATAGAACTTGTTAAAAGAAATTGTGCTGTCCTGTTGCCATCCTGCCAACAGATGAGGGGGATGTAAGGGAAAAATAGCATCCACCCACATGTAGCACAAAGCTACAAGTAAATCCCTGCAGATTTCTCAGAAATGAAAGCTCCTTAGTTGATGAAAAATTCATCTTGGTCTGGGGTTGGAACTTGGGACCAATGCCTGTCAGGGGTGGTTGCTCTACCTCTTGAGCTAACCAGGGGTCTAGCAACTGGCAGCACGAATTGATGGACACAGCATGAAGCACATGGTAAAGAAATATGGCAAAAGGGTTTTGCGGCATTCTGCAGGTACCAGCATGCAGAATTAGTAAGAACCAACAGCAAGAACCAGTGCTAGGCCAAAATTGCTGTAGAATAGTAGTATGAAATTTCAGTGTTTTCTTTAAGAAACACAGTTTTGAAGGTGTCATCACCAGTGTATTGAAACAATGATGCTCTATGCTTTGGACAAGTTCAGTTAGTGAGATGAAAAACTGTCCAAGAAGTTCCTGCCTGATCAAAGCAACAACTAGTATGTGCTTACCTGTAGTGTGGATGGTGTGGATAGGCAGCAGGGAGAAGGAATGCCCGCTCCAGTTGCATGAGCCGATCATTGTACTCCTGAAGAGCCAGCAGCAAGCTGTACATGGAGATAAAGGCAGCTATACAGCACCAGCTCCTTGAAACAGGTCAGTGGCAATAAAACTGTACAACTGTGTTGTACAAAATCATACCACATGTTGCAGTTAAACAGAGAGGGAGATGTCAGCGATATAGAAAGTAAGAAAAACGCCCAATTTGCCAACACATTTACCGCTTACATATGTTCACTGTAGATTCACAGCTATCTGTGGTGCATTTGGTCAATGAAATTCGTATATGTGCGAAGAACACCGAAGAACACTGCAGCAAACTTCATTGAAACAAAGTATGGGCAACACTGACACTGCTACGTCTAGTCCAATAGGCAGCTACACCTATCATTTTACTGTACTGTGCGCAGTCTTATGCAGCATAGTAAATGTAAAAGCTCAGAACTATCAGGGAATTATGACTAACACCCCTTGTGTGTTCTAGTACTAAGCTTGGGTAATAGAAAGCAAGTACTAACAACATAGCAGTGCATCCACCTTGTTTCCAATGACTTTGGAAACTACTTAGCTGAAGCAGTCAATTACCTTGGCTAACTAAACATTTTCTTGATTCACTACCCAGAGAAACAAGGTTGTACTATATGGCTTTTTTCAAGAAGCTTTAACAAGCCAATAGCAGATAAGAGTGCAGCCACATTTGATGTTACAGCTTCTGTATACATTGCCACATATTTACAGGTGCCCAAATGCTTTAAGTGCTATTGCTGTGAGTAAGATTGGTCAACATGCAACTGCGTTTCAGTATTACAAATTATGTTCATAGAATCTGTTCTTGTATGAGGCATTTGTTCCCTATGCTTAAGTCTCTCAGCAAGGTTAGTTCTTTTATCAACCATAATTTATTCAACTTGTAACTCGTTACATTTAAAATATAGGATATAATTTGAACACAAATCAAACTTATTCCACCTTAAACTGTAATATTACAGGCAGTAGAGTACTGCTCACACCTGTGCCTTGCAAAATCAAAGGAAACGGAAGAACAACCTCGTTTTCCCTTTTTTAATAAAAAATGGATCCAGATAAGTGCGAGGAATTCCAGTTTAACAATTCGGTATCAGTGTATGAAAAACCTCACTTGTTCTTGTTCATCTCCTCGTAGTTGTCGTGGAAGTTCAAAGCCGCTTGCTCGAACTGGGTCAAGGACTTGGACAGTGGCTCTGAAGGAAACATTAACATGTATAGACACATCGATCGAGTGCCTTTTACACTGCATGCTCATTTTTAAACTAACAAAGCACTACTAAAGTGAGAAAATGTGCAATGTTCTATAGAAGCAAGCTGCTCCTCAATTAAATAAACCAATGCTTAGACTTATCTGCATGTAACGAGTCCAAGAGAGTGATGCAATTTAACTTCTTGAGGCAAAACAGAAGCTAAGAAGAGGGACAATGAAATTTAACCAGCCTTCTTCATTTCAAGCACAAAGGCAATTTGTGTGAGAAACACAGGGCAAGGGCACAGGGTTCCTCCTTGGCTATCTGGGACCCTTTAAAGCGATCCTGAAATGGTTCCGGCAGTTTTTACAAACTCATTGCACTGGTAGCACATAGCTTTATTGGATAATTGCCAGACAGAGTTAAATAATGTGAGTAGTTCACTAATGCTGTTTTAAACATGAGCATGATTACACATAGCAGTTCACTGTCATGCCGAGTTTTCAGCCAACCTGTTTTGAGACATGGCACTGCTTTGGGGTGTCACTCGCACAACCTGTCTTATTATCTTCTGAGTGTTTGAATCACAGAAGAAAATGTGACCATCTGGGTCTACGGCAGCACCTGGTGGCACAGGGATCAGCTAGGCAAACACTAAGCATGGCCTGCATGACTCATGCCATGCTGGTGACTGCATCATGGAAAGTAGAGCTTCACCCTAAGACTAGAAAACGTGTAGCTTGGTGGTGGGTGGCTATTTCTTGCCCATAGCTCCCTTGATACAAGGTACTCTGCCTAAATTCTGGTGCAAAATATTTATTCTTGCTGTAGCCTAACCCACTCACACAACTGCAGGAAACTGCTTCGCGAACCCATTAATGTGCACCTACAGGTTGAAGAACATGAACTTTTCCACATTTTGTCTGCGCCTGAAGTGTGGCAGCCAACACTACGAATTGGGGCTGCCACCTCGTGTCCACATTTCACACATGATCGCTAAGCCCAGTTAAGTGATCAATGAGTTCTAACATACATGACCGTTCTCGAAGGATTTCATGAACATAACTACAACTGGTCCCGTACACTTTGATGGCCAATACTAGAATTTACTGCCCATGAAAGAGTCCTCACATTGAGTGGACTGGGTGAGAACTGGTTTCATTTTCTTGGAAAGGCAGCCCGTTACTGACCGAGGTCAATGTTGTGATCCTTGAGTAGTGAGCTGTAGGTCTTCTCGAAGGCAACATAGTCGAGGCGTATCTGCTCGGCGTAGTCAGCTGCGTGCATGGGCAGCTGAAGAGAGTCCACCAGTTTCAGCAGCAGAACGCCAACCACTCGCACCAGGCTGGCCAGCGAACGCAGACCTGGGTCTGTGTGGTTCACCACTGCCTCATATGTGTCATATGCCGTGTGGTAGGGTGGGTAGTCCGATGCCTGTTCAGGAATACACTTGCGTGTGAGAACGGCTACAACATCCTGTTGGCTCCTGACAAGATAATATATGTTCGTCTGTCCCCTGAAGTATCTTTGAAACATTTGGCTCATCTTGTCAGAGTTGGCATTTCAGGTACGCATTTTCACTGCACTCAAATAAACTTTCACGGGCTCAAGGAGAACACTCTGGTTTAGATCAAATAAAAGACAAACTACTAGTAAAGTTAAGACGCAATACCTATGCAGAAAATGCCACAGCAAGGATGGCCTCACATTACTTTGTGTGAACCTAAATCTCTGCCTCCTTCAACCCAGTGGAGCACTATAGAAAACCAAACGAGGTGAAAAGCAAGCATCCACCCTTTCTATTCCACTCATGAGCACAGCGATGAGATTTTGAACCAATGTAAGCAATTTTGAGTAAAGAGGTCATAAATGAAAATTCTTCACACGTTTAACCAATGATAACAATGCTCACGTTGTTGCATCAACTTGTGATTTATGACCCCAGAAGGCCCTGCTTGCCTTTTGTTCGGCCATTTGCATTTTGCCTTTTTCTATATTACTGCCTTGTAGAACCAAAGGTGAAGCATGGCTGCCTCTCTGCCGCATGGGAATGAAATTTTGTAAAAAAGAATGTATTTTGATGACTCCTTATAGGACAACAGTTTCATAGAATTTTACGCACAAATAAAGTGGAGCATTCTAATCTGAAGATTCTGAACATGAAAGTTCTATAAATTGACTGGAGTAAAGCCCTTTTGAAATTACTATCTCATGCAATTTGCAAAATACAGGAACACTACTGTATTGAAAGAACAAAACTATTTCATTTAGAAAAAGAAAGTACCCTATACAAACCAAGCAAGAAAATTTTCAGTAAATTTGGTATTTATTCAACTTTCACGATACAAAAAGGGGTAACAACGCCTACAAGCTAAAGATGGTATGCACACAGTTTCAATAACTGCATTACCATCCTCTCTCAGTGGTTTGAACTGCTTCTGCCACGACAGAGGGTCTGCATAACTTACCGGATCTTTTCCCACAAACTGGAGGTGTGCAGAAGCCACTCCAAGGCTCAGCAGAAAGGAAGCAAAATCCGAGCCTGATGCAGGGGGCATTATGCTAAGAGATAACAAAGAACCCTCATTAGAAGAGATCAGACAAATGCAACAAGTATTGTGAATCTTTCTATCACCATTATCGAACTTAAAAATGTATTTGCTCCATACTTGAAATGATGGATTACATTTTTGATAAATTCTTAAAAAGGTGCTGCAGACTACCGGCCAATTCCAACTTTAGGACTGCATAATCAATTATCACAGCTCAGAGATGAGAACATAACAAAAGCACAGAGCAGCCAAGAGACCACATCACCATCTGCCATTGTTGCAATGCCCTTCTCGTGTAGCTTGTGCTGTATGGCTCAAGTTACGAGCTACGCAGATAATGATCTGGATCTCAGACAGTGATGATGTGGCAGCTGCCACTCCACTCATCACTTTAAGCTTTACAATTCACCTTGGTACCCTTAATAAAAGCAAAAACAGTGACAAGCAGTGACAATGCCACATCTTGTTGGCCGCCATCATGCGTCACTATGAAAGGACACAAAAAGTACACAGGCTGACTACTTTGTGGACAAGTACATTCCCTTTCTTGTACACGTATTTCTTTAATGGATTTTCATCATACTGGTGTTTGACTATGTGTTAACTTGCCCAACACTAAGCCTTGTATCAGGAATGAAAATTGAGCTAGGTGGTATGTATGAATCTTTTGTTCCTTTAAGGTGTTGGTCTCTTAAGGAACAGCTACAAGGCTTAAGCCTAGTATAGTATTCCTCTTACCAACCCTTATCTGAAAGATGAGCACCTCTCCACCCAGTTTGTGCTTCACCACCTGAAACCATTTAAGCTGCAAAGAACTGCAAACTCCCTTCAAGATCACAGCTATTTTGCTTCGTAAAACAGGACAGCATAGGCTAAGATGACCAGTGATCTTCTCCACACTTTTTATAATGCCATTTTGGCAACTGATGCTGATATCAGTTGATGCCAACTTAAATGGGGATTGTTAAAGGCTCCTTCAGCTCTTTCCTTTTTACCTTCCTCCATGTGCCAATAATTTAAATGTTATTTGAGGTGCGGACAAAAAATTGTCATTTTCATGTACAATGTAGCAGGGAGGCAACCACAGACCTGCCAAACAACCAATACCGCAAACTACTGCAACTGACACTGGTTTCACAAGTTCATTCTGTCCACTGTGGGGACTGAGGCACATCTGTCAGCTTCATGCAAACAATTGTCTATTGTGTTGCCTGCACCTTCCCCTGTTACCGTGAACAGGCCGCGATGGCGAGGGTCAACCACCCTCCGCCAGGTACGTACTGGTTTCTGGTAGTCGCGTTGCACATGGTCCCGGTGGACACGCACAGGATACAGGGAATCTGTGCAGCTAGAAAAAGCTCTCTCTCTCCTTGGACGGCGAATGGTGAGCATGTGTCCTTAGGGGCGAAGCTCGTTAAGGTTTGGGTCTGTCCGTCCGTTGTAGTAGCGCGTTACCTACTAAGAACACGCTACTAGGAGGGCGCGAGTGGGAGGCGCGCCCTTGGCGCATGCCTCCCAGCGTGCGAGCTCTCTCACTCTTCCGTCTGCTGTCTTGCGAGAGAGAGAGAGACAGAGAGAGCGAAAGGCACGCGTTGACTATGGAAACGCTCTTTCTTCGATGAACGCGCTACCAGCTCGCAAAGAAGGAGAACGCGCCCTCACCCGCGCGAGAGACAAGCTTGACGCAGGCAGCGTCTTCTAGCGAGTTTCTTGGTTGAAAAATACCGACTGCTCGCGCTGGAGAACCGTTCACCAGCCACCCATATATATATATATATATATATAGGCACTGGATCTTCACTTGCAATGAAGTGCCGGTGGGAGATTTCACTTGTGCGCAGTTGAACCATAAGGATTCGTAGTGTGCGCGTTAACTAAATTAATCCGGAACTCGGCACGATCTACGATGAACATCCGGAGCTTCACCCACTCCTCATCATTCACTCCGTGGATATGCTGTGATTTTTTTATGTCCCTTGTCTGCATGGCCCCTCTGGGTATCGTTGGATGCAGCTCGCCTCAGGTGTCCTTCACCTACGGCGGGCGCTTCCCTTTGTTCGCTGTTCTCTCCCTAGGCTAAGCCGACAAGCGGAGCCATCGTGCCCTTGTGTGGTCGTACTACGCTGGGCTGCGCTCATCGGAGCCCACACCAATGGAGGTTTGGCCTAGCTCTTGTGACCAGGCCCTGAGGCCACTATGAGAGCACGCAACACAGCCACGGGGGAACTTTTTCTCCTCACCAGCAGCCATTGTGAGCCATTGCCCGCAGCGGTGTGCAGCGGTGCCGTAATGTACCTGTGGTCATGCGCATCATGGCAAATACAGCGCTGTTGTTGTTGCTGAAAGAGCAGAACTGTGTGTTTCTGCCGTGCAATGCCTAGCGCTTTTGCAGCCAAGCGTGTGCATGCGGTGGTGCGGTGACAGCTGACACGGCCCTGTGGCTCGCTAAGCCTGAATCCCGGTGGTGTCCGTACTCCTGTAAGGAACGCCGCCACCGCACTGGAAAATGGACTAATGTTCATGTAAAGAAAAGAGTTACGTCCACTCATTTGTAGCATGAAGCTACACGAGAACCAATATGGGTTTCTCGAAAAAAGCTTTGCAGTTGAAGAAAAGGTCAGCCTTGTCTGAGAAGTTCAAATGCGGGACCAGGATCTTTCTGGAGTGGTCACTCTACCATATGGGCTGGTCAAGAGGCTGACACATTGCAGTGTGCTGGCGAGTTAATTCATATCTCAAAGTACAGGTACTCTTAATGTGCTTAGTCAGCCCTATGGAAGCCCCAGCCTACTAGTCTTCTGGCTAGCTCAGAGTGGCTCTCCCAAGGTGCTTGTCAGTGTCAACTTCATATCCCAGACCATGACAAGGTTTCCATCATCTGGGAAGCCCCCTTTAAAAAGATCTGCATATATTTCTTTTGTAGCACCCTCAGAAGCCCACTTTTCCTTCGTGTGCATATTTTCTTCCCTTCCCATTTCACTCTTCATAAACAGTTTTTAAGGCGAAACCTTTAAGTGGCAGGGTCAGCACTCCACTTTGGGGTACTTGTCTGGGAAACCCACGTGACCAAGTGGTGACATCATCGCATGACGGCATCCCTGATGTCAATGGTGATGTCACCAACGATGTTTTAATGAAAAAAAGCTCCATTTCACATCAAATTTCTCAGATACATCCCTGTGAACCAAGCCAATTCATGGCTTATGAAGGAGAATTTCGTGGTTTGAGTGGGAATCCAACCTTGTCCACCCAAAAAGCAAAGCAAGCACACTACCATCCATGGCTGCTCTTAGGTGTAGCTGACAAAATGTATGTCTAGTGCAAGCATGGTTGCACATGAAACATCGCAGTCATATCCATTACGCTCTGGCAGATGTGGACCGGGAGCTCCCCTATGTGCCGCGGAAGTCTACACTTGATGCGTTACTAATGTGCAGCACCTTCATATGACCTTCACATCCTTGCGTTATAAGAGTGTAAAACCTGCCAAATTTTCATATTCCCATATATGTTTCTCTTTACATCACATGAGCAAACCTGTTTCTGTCAATCTGAGATGGACTCAGAGAAAACATGATAGAGAAGACACTACGAGTTTGGATGAAGACACACAATGCTCACAGCGGTGGTGCGTGCGAGTTGGGCACGCGAGGCTTGCGCATCCTCCACATGTCGTAGACGCTCATCTCGGAGTGCGAGCCTTCGTGGCAGGGCACCAACTCTGCAGCTTCTTTCAGTGCCTGACGTAGCAGGGGGCTGGCCAGTGCGTACAGAGAGCTGTTTCCTGCAAATGTCAAGTAAACAGTGAAATGCGGTGCACTTACAGTAGACTTGATTCTACACTGTATGTGCTGGGAAAACTGCAGGTAAATATTAAAGCACGCAAAATGGTGAATTAGCTAAATAGAGTGAATACTGTGGTAACTTGATAAAATTGTACATTAACAGTGGAAGCCTATCACGCAAGACTTCATTCAGGGAATGAGTGCACTACCAAGCTTTCCCACTCAACAAAGCATTACTGTTCTCAGATACATTCCTGTGAACCAAGCCAATTCATGGCTTATGAAGGAGAATTTCGTGGTTTGAGTGGGAATCCAACCTTGTCCACCCAAAAAGCAAAGCAAGCACACTACCATCCATGGCTGCTCTTAGGTGTAGCTGACAAAATGTATGTCTAGTGCAAGCATGGTTGCACATGAAACATCGCAGTCATATCCATTACGCTCTGGCAGATGTGGACCGGGAGCTCCCCTATGTGCCGCGGAAGTCTACACTTGATGCGTTACTAATGTGCAGCACCTTCATATGACCTTCACATCCTTGCGTTAGAAGAGTGTAAAACCTGCCAAATTTTCATATTCCCATATATGTTTCTCTTTACATCACATGAGCAAACCTGTTTCTGTCAATCTGAGATGGACTCAGAGAAAACATGATAGAGAAGACACTACGAGTTTGGATGAAGACACACAATGCTCACAGCGGTGGTGCGTGCGAGTTGGGCACGCGAGGCTTGCGCATCCTCCACATGTCGTAGACGCTCATCTCGGAGTGCGAGCCTTCGTGGCAGGGCACCAACTCTGCAGCTTCTTTCAGTGCCTGACGTAGCAGGGGGCTGGCCAGTGCGTACAGAGAGCTGTTTCCTGCAAATGTCAAGTAAACAGTGAAATGCGGTGCACTTACAGTAGACTTGATTCTACGCTGTATGTGCTGGGAAAACTGCAGGTAAATATTCATCATCATCATCATCAGCCAATTTTATGTCCACTGCAGGACGAAGGCCTCTCCCAATCCTCGCCATCCTTGCCTGTCCTGCGCGAGCTGATTCCATTTGAAGCCTGCGAATTTCTTGATTTCGTCCCCCCACCTTACTCTCTGCCGCCCACGGCTGCGCTTACCCTCTCTTGGTATCCATTCCGTCGTTCTAACTGTCCATCGGTTATCTAGCCTTCTCATCACGTGGCCAGCCCATGTCCATTTTTTCTTCTTAATATCGTTCATTATGTCGGCAACCCCCGTTTGTTCTCTGACCCACTCGGCTGTCTTCCTATCCCTTAGTGTAACACCTATCATTTTCCGTTCCATCGCCCGCTGCGCGGTTCTTAACTTCCTCTCTAGCTTCTTTGTAATTCTCCAGGTTTCTGATCCGTAAGTCAGTACTGGCAGGATGCAGTAGTTATATAGTTTCCGTTTGAGTGATAGTGGTAGGTTTCCGTTCATGAGTTGTGAATGTCTGCCATATGCGCGCCATCCCATGTTTATTCTACGGTGGATTTCTTTTATATGGGTGGGTTCTCCAGTAAGTAGCTGTCCTAGGTACAGATATTCTTCTACGACTTCTAATGTATGGGTTTCGACCTTGAATAGACGTTTTTTCGCCGTGCCACTTACCATTATCTTTGTTTTCTGCATGTTCATCCTTAATCCTACCTTAGCGCTTTCTCGGCTTAAGTCTTCAATCATCTTTTGCAATTCGTCGCCATCATTGCTAAAGAGTACTATGTCATCTGCAAATCGCAGGTTACTCAGATATTCGCCGTTAATCCTGAGCCCTGTCTCTTCCCAGTCTAACCTTTTGAAGATTTCTTCCAAACATGCAGTAAATAGCATGGGAGAAATTGTATCTCCCTGTCAGACACCTTTCTGTATTGGGATTTTTCTGCTTTTCTTATGGAGGAGCAGGGTGGCTGTAGAATCTTTATAGATGTTGGCTATTGTGTTTATATAGCTATCACATATTCCTTGACGACGTAGTGCCTCCAGAACTGCTGGTATCTCTACCGAGTCGAAAGCCTTTTCGTAATCTATGAAAGCCACATAGAGGGGTTTGTTGTACTCAGCGGATTTCTCAATTACTTGATTGACCGCATGCAGGTGGTCCATGGTAAAGTATCCTTTTCTGAACCCTGCTTGCTCTCTGGGTTGATTAAATTCAAGTGTGGCCCTTATTCTGTTTGAGATAACCTTTGTGTATATTTTGTAAAGTGCTGAGAGTAGACTGATCGGCCTGTAGTTCCTCAAGTCTTTAACATCTCCCTTCTTATGTAATAATAGAATATTTGCGTTTTTCCAGCTTTCGGGTACATTTGAAGTTTTGAGGCATTGAGTGTATAGTGTCGCGAGCTTTCCAGTTAGGAAGTCTCCGCCATCTTTGATCAAGTCGGCGGTTATGCCGTCATCTCCAGCCGCTTTTCCGTGGGACATGCCCTGTATTGCTTTCCTAACTTCGTCCGCAGTGAAGCATGGGATTTCGTAGTCCTGCTCGGCATTTAATACACTCATGGTGGGGAGACTCGTATTTATTTATTTATTTATTTGACAATACTGCTAACTCCTATTGGAGTCGTTGCAGAGTGGGGTTACAATGATGAGTAAAACGTAGCACTTTTTCAGGGAAAACAGTAGCATAAAATGAAGACAATATAAAGTAAAAAACAAACAACTCACTAAGCAAAACAATAGTACAAAGTACATAATGACAAGATGAAGCAAAGACAAAGACAACTCGCTCAATCAAAAATATAAGGCAAAAGGCATAAAATACAAAGGAAGGAACTTTACACAATCAATTGGCAAGCAATGAGTCAAACATTTCTATGCTGTCAGTTTCAACGGTGGGTGCATCTAGGGCATTCCACTCAACGATCGTTCGCGGAAAGAAAGAATACTTAAAAACATTATTAGCCGACTGATATGGGGCGATTGAAAGACTATGTCGCCTTCTAGTATCATAACCTGTGGAAAAATGCACATAATTGGATATACTGCCGTTGAGGTGTCCTTTAACTATTTTAAACATAAAGCGTAATCGTGCGATTTTATTCCTCTCGGAGGTGTGCTTTAGACTAGCTTTCGCTACCAAACCCGAGACAGAGACCCTATCGTAGCGATTAAAAATAAATCTTACGGCTTTGTTTTGTACCCTTTCTAACTTGTCGATATTAATACGAGTAAAGGGGTCCCAAACAATATTAGCATACTCAAGAATTGGTAAGACGAGTGTTTTGAATGCTGTAAGCTTAGTGTCATACGAAGAATGGCAAAGGGAGCGTTTTAAGTAATGCAGTTTAGCCATTGCTTTGTTAGTGATCTCTGTTATGTGATCATTCCAGCGCAGGTCGCTGCGAATGTGAAGACCAAGGTACTTATAGCGCTCGACGCGAGACAGGATGTTACCATCAATTGCATAGTCAAATGAGCTTATATGAGTTCTATTTGTTACAGACATGACAACACTTTTCTTGAGATTTACTGACATTTGCCATGTCTTGCACCATTGAAAGAGTTCATGAAGTTCCTTGTTCAGTTGCAGTTGATCATTAACAGAGTTAATAACGGAGTATATTACGCAATCGTCCGCGTACAATCTTATTTTTACATTACGTGCGTCCGCGATGTCATTGATGTAGAGTAAAAATAATAATGGTCCTAACACCGAGCCTTGTGGTACTCCTGAAGAAACCGGAAGCATGCTAGAAGTGGCTTGATTAAACGTGACACACTGTTTTCTGGAAGTTAAATAAGACTCTACCCAGTTACAAATCATACTATTCTTTAAGATGTGTGAGAGTTTAAGTAGTAGTTTTGGGTGCGACAGTTTATCGAACGCCTTGGTGAAATCTAGGAAAATAGCGTCGATTTGAGTACGATTGTTGATCGCCGAAGCAAAGTCATGAATTACCTCAACTAGCTGTGTGACAGTGGAGAACCCATGCCTGAAACCATGTTGTGCTGGTGATAAAACTGAGTTGGCCTCCAAGAATTTCGTAACATGCTTGTATATTACGTGCTCCAGTAGTTTGCAGCATGTGCAAGTGAGGGCTATTGGTCTGTAGTTGGTTATCAGGTGTTTGTCGCCTTGCTTATGTAGACGTTTAATTATCGATGTCTTCCAGTCATCAGGTAAAGTACCACCAGACAGAGATGAGTTATAAATTAATGTAAGGTACTTGGCGCACCAGAGCGCGAACCGCTTTAAAAATGCGTTGGGTATTTCATCTGGACCAGGACTTTTCTTTTCACTCAGGTCTAACAGTAAATTAAGTACCCCAGATTCGAATACTTCTATAGGAGGCAAATCACAAAATTTTTTATAAGAAGGGGAGCTCCCATTATCCATGACAAATACAGATTTGAAATAATCATTAAATTCATTGGCAATTACAGTAGCGTCAGAGGTAGAAGCATTTTTTACAGTGAAGGTATCACTATTAGAGGTCACTGGTTTAATGAATCTCCAGAAAGAGGCCGGGGACTCATTTATCATTTTACTAAGCCTAACATTATAAAAATTGTATTTCTCTTCTCGCATCTTAATTTTAAGTTCTTTAGATACACTTAAGATTTGATTATGAATGTTTGTGCTGTGGTGACGCTTTTTCTTAGCTTTTTTCAAACGCTTAACCTTCCTTTTTAGATGAATTATCTCCCGTGTAATCCAAGGATTGGAGACGTTAGTTTTTTTAGTTCTAAGTGGTACAAAGAGTTGTATACAGGCCTGGACTGTGTCTCTAAACTTTACCCACAAAGCGTCAACATCACATGTACTAACACTGCGAAAGAAATCGTCGTAAGATGATTCCAACCTGTCCAAAATAGAGACATCATCAGCTCTTGCAAAGTCATGAAAACACGTAACCTTAACATGTTTTGTCGCCTTTAAAGAGGGAAACTGCACAAGCACAGCACAATGATCAGAGATGCCATCAACTACATCACACTCAATAGTTCCCGGAATGTTACTTCGAACAAAAACAAGATCCAGAATGGATTTAGAATCACCGTGAACACGTGTACAATCCTGAACTATGTCTTAGATCAAAGCGAAACGCAATGTCGATAAGTTCCTCACCACTCACAATATCGTTATTAGTAGCTGAAAAGATATTCCAATCAATTCCGGGCAAATTAAAATCACCGCAAAGAACGAGCTTTGTGTTTTGCGATATAGTGGAAGCCATAAATGCCTTTAGCTCTTCCAGCTGTATAGTTCGGAATAGAAATCCTCGGCCACTTTGGTTATGCCACTGAAGTTAGTAACGATGTTGCCCTGCTTATCTTTCACTGCATGCATTATGTTCTTTCCCGCACAAAGCTTCCTTTTGGTTGTTTTGATGCTGACTCCTTTTCTGACGGCTGCTTCTATTTCTTTCACGTTATGGTTACGTACGTCCCTGACTCTACTCTTACTGATGAGCTTAGATAGCTCGGCGTATTCTATCTTCCTTATACACAAAGACATAGCAGGCAACATCGAAGAATTCTATAGCATCAACGAGAGGGTAGCAGGCCTCGTGACAAAATTAAATAGGAGATACAAACTAAAGCTAGTACTACAAAGTTACGCACCAACGACCAACCACGGTGACGAGGCTGTAGAACAGTTCTACGAGGATGTAGAAACGGCAATGAACAAGGTACACACCCAATATACGATTGTTATGGGGGACTTCAACGCGAAAATAGGAAAGAAACTAAAAGGAGAACGTGCCGTCGGTAATTACGGAGAAGGAGATAGGAATAGCAGAGGGGACATGCTAGTAGAATTCGCCGAAAGAAACCACCTCCGTGTAATGAATACTTTCTTCAAGAAACGTAAGAACAGGAAATGGACGTGGAAAAGCCCCAACGGAGAAACGAAAAACGAAATAGATTTCATAATGTGCACTGATCTAGGTTTAGTAAAAGACACAGAAGTGGTTAATAAGGTTAGAATTAGTGACCACAGACTAATAAGGGCGAAGATATCCCTCAATCTAAAGCGAACAAGGACAAAGTTAATCACACGGAAACAGGCCAACCCCGATAGCGTCAGGGCGAAAAGAGAAGAATTTAGAATTGCACTTAAGAACAAGTATGAGGCTCTAGGACAGGAAGATAATGAGGATATAGAGAAGATGAACGAAGACATTACTAATCTGATCACCGAAACAGCAATCGAAGTAGGGGGCAAAGCACCAAGACATGTGAGTAAACTCTCGGAGTCTACTAAAAATCTAATCAAGCAACGCCAACAGATGAGGTAAATATTAAAGCGCGCAAAATGGCGAATTAGCTAAACAGAGTGAATACTGTGGCACCTTGATAAAATTGTACATTAACAGTGGAAGCCTATCACGCAAGACTTTGTTCAGGGAATGAGTGCACTACCAAGCTTTCCCACTCAACAAAGCATTACTGTTCCAGAATAGACGTAAAAAACGTGTTCATTGTCTTAGCTATGAGTTTCTGTCTTGTTTATTTGTTTAATTGCGTTGAGATATCCTTGTGGTAATGACACAAATACATACTAATACACTATGACCTTCCACATAAAATGTTGTTCATAAACTTGAAGCTCTGTCCTGTCTTATTCTTCGTGCCATGACGCTTGTGCTGTACATAAAATTGAGATATGTAAACCTAGAGATTAAGTTTGGACAAATCTGAATGAGCGGTGCCAGATCTGCAGTTTGCATACTAATAGCACACGAGACATACACTCAAAGGTGTGACAGAATTGACACATCCACGAGGTCAAAATTACTTACCGGAGACCGCCTGGTCAAGATTGATGTATGCCACAGTTCGATGATAGAGCTCCTGCTCGTGTTGCTGTGAGTAACATGATTGCAAGAAATGGACCTCAGTTTTCTGCCCAGGATTAGATGCACATGGAAATAGGCAATGATGACAGTAAAGATGAAATTACCTGCACCCATTCGTTGGAGCCCACCATGCCAAATTCTTCGGCATCCCAACTAGCAAACACAAGTGTTCGCCCAGGGGTCCAACCTGCAGAACAAAAAACCCGACAGTATGCATCAAAAGAACGAGCCAATCTTTTGAGAGCGATGCTATGAGGAATCATAGCCAATGAGGAGCAAGAGAATTACTGCTTTAGTGACTGCACGACTACCATCTGGTAGCAGAGCGGTACAAACTCTTGTACCAACATTTTAACGAGGTTTTGTGAGATCGAAGATTCTGCGCCTTTACTTTCCCTTTGTTCCCTCACTCTGATATTGCCACATGAAAGCATGAAAGTGTGACAATACCACAGGCTGAAATAGCAACTAGCGAAGAAGTTCAAAGGTGCAAACCGGTTACCCAGTGAACCATGAAAGAAAGTACAACAGGGTACTCGTGGTGGTAATGCTGAACGTATAAATAAGATCAAGTGACACTGTTCTAGTTTAACTGCTGTCTATGCATTTTCAGTTCAGTCAGTAGTACTAGCATCAATCTGACAATTCCCTGCAGAAATTACAAAGCACGCATAAGCCAATTAGATGAGATTTGCAAATCTTTTTGCCAATGTGCGACCTACACTATTCAGTATCTCGAAGGAAGAAAGCAGTTAAGTCATCATAAGTAGCAACGAGTAAATAAAGTTGGCGAAAGCAATGAATGCAAGAAGTAAAAAGTGCCCATGTGACGGCATACGATAAGAGCTGTATGGTATCGAGAGCCTGCAAAAACAAATCTCTACATACCTAACCTCTGTGTAACTGAACAATTGTAAAGCCAATGAGAAGATAGGCACTGACCACTTTTTCTGAGGTTTCCAAACAGTCGGACCAGTTCCATAAGGGCAGCCATCCCAGTGCCAGGGTCGCCGGCACCTTTGGTCCATGAATCGTGGTGGCAGCCCACGATAATGTATCTGCCTGCATGGTTGCGTGGCATACATACACCGAAGTTTCGATCGAAGCAAGCTAGAGATAGTGGTAGTCCCTGGCCACTAGTGGCATTTTGCATGAAGCTTTACAGTTTGCAATCAGTGTAAAGAAAGGAAAATGGCAGTGCTTCATTCAGATTTTACATTCCAGAAGAACAAGTGGCTGCTGCTTTTCCTTGGAAAAACTTTATTGAGCAGGTAATTGGTTGGATGGCACGTCTGTGTGGCGCCCTCGTTCATGGGCTTCAATGGCTTTTGCAGCCTGGTGAGCGGACCATCAGCAAGAAGAGAAAATTGTAGTCATGATGTAAAACATTGTTTTCATAGACACATACAGAGAGACTGCTGGGGATGTTAGGTTGAATCAAGAGCAGTTGGTATTCTTGTGAGTACTACTGAAGAGATGCCACTATGTTTAACATTGGCATCAACTTCATGATGTCATTTGAGAAACTCAAAGCTATTGCTAACAAGTTGAAAGAATTACCACAACAGATCCCCTGGTTGGCCCAGGAAAGTTGTACATGAAAAGTAATTCCCTTAAGTATGACTGCCAGTTGGGAATAATTTCCTTTTATGAGCCAGTGTACACAACAGTTGTAAATTATTGACCTCTGACTTTTGGGCCAACCTGTCCTTTTAAAATGTTGCTCCTGTTTTCTTAAACATACCAATATTCCCATGTGTCTTTGATGTTATTTTTGATAATATTCCCACCTTTTACGTGCCTATATGAACATCCTTTGACCAATAAAGTTCAGTTTAGTTGGCATGTGTAGCTATGCCTTTCCATTAAAAGTACACATATTTCCACTCTACATTTTGGTGGATTGCGCTGCATTTGTGTAACAAAGGTAACATCGACAGTAGTAGTTTTAAAAGGCAGCCCAATAATTTCTTTGACAATGGTAGTGTGAAACACACACATAAAGACGAATAATAACAGAACAAAAAAAAAAGATGATGGACAAACAAAGTTGAGCAAAAACTACATGAGAACCTCCAAAGTGACCAAGAATGCACCACGATGAAATGCACCTAGTCTCCTTCCTATGTTACCGGTCCTTTTTGTTAGTCATGTGAATCTTCTCAGACAGTTATGAGAAAACCAACCTGGCTCGAAGTTCCCCATCATGACACCAATGACATTCTGGATGTTGGAGCGCTGCAAGATGTTGTACACCGCCAGCTCCACCTGACTGCACGTTCAAGCAAAGGCACGAAATGTTAAAGGAACTTGGCAAACCCAAAACGCTGAGGCAATATAACAGTGATGGACTGACACTGACAGCAGCTGATCAGCATATATGTCTCTTCTAGAATGGCAGCTCACCTCCATGCAAAAGTGATAGTTGAAAGGAAAGGAAATTCTGGGAACATAATGCATGAGCACGTTCTAGGCTTACAAAATGCAGAGCAAAGGAAATCTGGGTATATAAGGGTGCACGAGATGCTGTGGTGACTTCAGTTTCGGTTTCAGTGACTGCTGTCACCAATAGGCTGGAGTGGGAAAGAAGATGACGACGACATTGGTCAGGCAGCCATTGCTGTACGTTTGATCTTCTTCCACAAAGAAGTTAACTGTATTGGTGTTTGTGCATGCTCGAGCGACGAGCACCGATCACTCAGTCAAGTTACACGCAGCTGTAAAGGCTGGTGCATCTTAAGGAACACACCCACAATGCTTTAGGCTTTTCTGTGTGGTAGCCAATGCAATCATTCAGGCAAAACTGCCCAGGATGTGCATGGATTTCCACTGCCATCAACCAAACGATACTCACACGTCATCTCCAGTGCTGTAGCCAGGGCCCAAGTTGTACGTGATGTTCAACCTTCCCTGCCATTCCACCGGAGCCATGCTGCCAGACATGTTGCTGCAAGGCACAGTGCAAGGCTAGGTAAGGCAGCAGTCAAAAACAGAAAATCACCAGAAACATCTGGCTAAAGCTCTGGGAAAGCGTCAATTACTTGAGCAACTGGCGTGCATCGTTATAGCTGATCGGCTGCACAGGAATTGAGGGAAGGTCTAAGGACTTGCGGTCACTCCTTGGGGGCATGTAGACGTCATCTGGAGAATGGAATGGACATGTAAGAAAGTGAAACGAAAGCGGTCTCTCTGACACCTAGATGTACGAATGCCCAAGTGCACAAAGTTGGCTAATGGCTTACTTAATCCAGCTCAATAAGGAAGTCCACCAGAGCTTGTTCCTTTTAATTGCTAGAACAAGCAATTAAAAAGACATCTATAGCTCAGCTTATAATTTATGTTTTTCAGATATATACTTTCAGTTACCATGTAGACATCCACGTAGGATGGCACTCGATAGAGATGGTGCTGTAAAATTTTTTTTTGACCATGACACTCACCTGTGGCTGGAAGGTAAGGGGTTCCAGGGTCACCAGGGTAGCTCTTGAGGTTCCCACGTTCCACTCCATCGCCTTGCAATTTCAACCCTCCTGAGGGGTTTGTCCGGTCAGCGGGGCTGTCGAAAGGGTCGGTGTAGAGCAGGACGCCTGCCACGCCATTCTCCTCGGCCAGTTTCACCTGGTGGAGTTGAACGGTCGAAAATACAGGATGACATCTCCTTATGCAAAAGTATGTTTGGTCCATAAATGCCCTAGGAAAGTCTGTCAAAGCAACAGCAGAAAAAAATTTGTAAAATGCAGCTGCATTACACTACATAAGTTGAGTACTGACCTTATAACCACGGTGTATTTTTCCATATCTGATGATGGCAATGGTGTTGTTGAGGACAATGTTCTTGCTTCTGAGGAGCGCAAAGTCGGCTTCAGTTCCATAGTGGGCATACACAGGCTTGCCCTGGATATCAGTGATGCACGATGGATGCACCAGTCATGCCAACAACTCACAACTGCATTGTTGTTCATTCCTTTCTTAGAAGCAGGCACACTGAAATCCTGTTCATGAAAGTTCACGGGGACATTTTCTAGAACACCACAAGATTTGCATAACAGGAGTTTTAAAAAAAGAAAAAGAGGAGGAGAAAGGACATTGCATTCTTGCACGGCAAGAAAAAGGACAGAAGACAGCCTTTGATCAGTAAGATCCTCTGTGGCAACTCGACAGTCCTTTCTGTAAATTCCTGCTATGTATTTGTATTCAATAAGAGCAAGAATTTATGGGAGAATGAATGGATGAATGGGATCAAAGTCTTTTAATCATATTTTATGTGGGAAAGCACAGTGAAACGTGAATAACAAAAAAGAAAAAAAAACTTGTTTTTAAGTGAAGGTAAAGGAAAACTATACTGGGCAGAAAGATAGCCGATTTACAACAGGCGGGAGTTGTAGGGTTTCCTGCATTCAAGGAACAAAAGACGCGCTATGCAGCAGTGCAAACATACAAAAAGGGCTATGCACCACTCCTTTTGTGGCGTAAAAGCCAATAACACACTTCTGAACTGAAGGAGTTCAACTACCACCAGAGTGTGTTGAGCGGGGCAATGTTTGCCCCTGCCGAAAACCCATTCCTACATCATTCGCAGGTGAAGCCTCGTGAATGGAGGCACAGGTGAGGGAGTGGGTAGGCGTACAATAGCCAAACCCGTGGAGTTGCCTACTGTATGCGCGATGTCAACCCCAAGTGACAGAGGAGGGTGCTGGCAAAACAACTTCGAAAGACGCGACACAGTTGAGTTTCCCAATACAACTGAACCCACATATGTTAAGCTATGTTAGGCTAGGCGGGGTAAGGTTAGGCTTGGTTCAGTTAAGCTAGGTTTGGTTAGTTTAGCAAAAAGTGTGTGCTATTGCCAGCACTGACATGTAAGGCTGATACGTAGAGGCTAACAATAGAAACCCTAGAAAAGGTTAAAAATTGCACTGTGTGCGATGGAACAGAAAATGATAGGTGTGGCATGAAGAGATAGAAAGGAACCAGAGTGGATCATAAAACAAATGGGGGTATACTCGGTTCACAGGTAAGTATAGAAAGGTATTGTACCACAACCATGATACATAAAAACTGGCTCTGGAAATACAGCGAGAACCGATGTTCTTCACTGTCCAATACATCAGTGACTTCTTCTGGCTGACAGATCATGTGTCAGTGAGAAAAATTACAAAAATTTAAAACATCAGGTTCATTGCAATTCGTGTAACACATTTACCTGATTTCACTGAACCGCTATGGTAGCTCATACATATCACTGAATGAATCCAGCTATATCACTCAGTCACTTGCCCAAGATATATAATTCAAACTGAGTGTTGCTCAGGTCACTCAAATAATCAAGTCACTCAAGCTCACTCATTTTACACAGAGCTCACTTATACTCAGATTCACCGATAGTCACCTTGGCCAGGCTCATTCAGGTTCAGACTCGCAAATAAATATGCCTTTTCCACCAAGCTCACTCAGACTCAAACTCGCCAAAATTTTGCTCAGCTCAAATCACTCGCACTCAAAACCACCATTATTCAGCTCGACTGGGCTCACTCAGATTCAGACTCACGAATATCCAGCTCCAGTGCTCACTAAGACGCAAACTGATATTAAATACACGCAACCAAACTCACTCAAGCTCGAACTCATGAAGCATTTTATGAACTGCTTAACTCGCTCAAACTCACACCCACAGGTCAGTCCAAGTTTGAGTGAGTCTGAGTGAATGGACTCACGAGTGAGTCTGCCAACCTATGTACCCAATATCCTGGATGACATCAAGAGAAAAAAAAATGGACCAGTGCAGATCAACGTAATGTAAAGGACAGGTAACCAGTCGTCAGATAGAGCAATGGAATGGATACCAAGGGTTGGGATAAAATGAAGATCTTTGGTAGAGGCCTTTGCCTGCTGCATTGGGCTGATGATGATGATGATGATAATTACATATTAATGCATATTAAGTGAAAATTCGAAATATGCGGGTTCAGCTTCTGTTTTCAGCAAATTATCTTGTATTCTTTTCTTTTTACCTTGTCACATGTATCTTTCAAACAAAACTACAATTATTTCTCCTTATGCTTTTCTGCCACCACTGCTTCTCATTTCTATATATATTTGTTTTTTCCCATTAAGCAGTGCAGTAAGTCCAACTGTGTTCTCATTTATGGGTGTCTCATTCACAATAAAATCGTTAAATGCATAATGGAGAAAAACAAATATCATCAAAGTTTATCGTCATGATTTTTGTAAAATAAGGCATAGTAAAGTGAGTACTGCATACCTTCACAGTTCCTGAAGGTGAATAGGCTGAAAATGGCTTCACTGTCATGGCCGCTTCAGCCCCAGTCTCAGAGGTGTTGAACAGTATGCTGGTACCGCGCACTATCCGCACCTCATTCGGGTGTTCCCTGAATGCGGGAGTGAAAAAAAAAAGTGTCGCGCAATATGAGAGATCTACAGTGAACAACAAATATGTCATCAATGTAAGTTGTCACTGTGTTTATGACTTTTCAGCTAGGTGTTGCCGTCGTTTACAATGAACACGTAGTGCATGACACAAAAACCTTTTAACAACCGAACATTTCTGAGGCAATACCTTGCGTTCACAGAAAAAAAAATATGACGGGCTGTGTACATAGATGCTGTCACATACTACATGCCATCTCTTTGGTTAATCTCACAAAAACTTCCTCCATTCACTTCATCACACTAGTACAGGCCTTTTTATTGACAGCTGTGACACTGTGAAAACTATCATATGAATTATAAAAACCGAAGAGTGTTTTTGCATTTCGTCCCATTCAAAATGCAGTTGCCATTGCTAGGAATATAACGAGTGCCCTTGTGTTTAGAAGCAGAACACCACTGCCAGGAAGCCTCACCAGTGGGTGTGAAATGACTCAGACATTCTTAGAAAAGGAAGCACAAAATCTCGTAATTTGTGCGCTTTGCATTGGGGTGGTCAATAATAAAAAAATGAAACAATGAGACTAAAGGGACATGTGATACTGAACTGCTAGGACAACAGCAGATGAATTAATGCACCTGTGCTGTTTTCACCAAGAAAATTCAACTTCATTCACAACTGTGTAATGGTGCGTGTGAGGCATATGTTAAAATGCAGAAATGATTAGCTGGGTTACCTGCTTTATTTCAGCGTTGTGTTCACGCCATTTTGATTGGCCCTCTTTTCATATTGACTGGAAATACAAGTGCGTGGACAAAAAGCCAATTGCTGCACTTTACCATTCATTAGTGCTGCTTTCCCTGCAGTCCGTTTACAAGGTGCACCCTTGAAACGCATGCTCGTGTTCTTGCATGATGTTAACAGCTATCCATTGTGGTGACCATCATACCTGATCCGCTGTCACACGAGGCACGTGTGTGGTAAACAAAATATAAAAACAAAGGGGGTCCTCTTTCGTCATACGGTAACATTCTGTCTGGACTGCTTCATTGGGACATGTGTAGGAATGTGCTAGTCCACAAACGTTATATCGCCTCACACCACACCTAGCAAACTGACAGCTGCTATATATTATTTTTATAGGTGCATTTATGTAGTGCCATCTTAGACATTGCTGGTCTATATCAGTAACAAGCAAATGACCACTTTGAAGTAAATGAAAAGTACGCTACAACAGAGTCAGACATGAAAACAATTGTATGGTTGCATCCAGCCGTCAGCGAACTCGTTAATGTGATGTTGTGACATCCAAAGCCCAACAATCATTCCTGTAAGAGCCTAAGATGGCAGTGCCCACCTGTTATTATGCCTAGTAATCTTAGCAAAGCTCACTTGTCTGGGAAGGACAGCAGTGGCTTGAAGACCTCGGTGCGTGTGTTGCCCACACCATAGCCCTTCCAGGCCTGTTCGATCCGCATGGCCAGCTGTTGGCCCCTCTCGGTACCGGCCATGTGGTAGTGCACGCTCATCACCCTGAAGGAACAAACAGGCATGAAAATTTGAACATTTAAAAGTGTGTGAATAGCAATTTGTAAATGCGAATATTTTTTGCATGTTTCACAAATACTACTAGGTCTTTCAAAATGTCAACCACTGTGAAACAGGAGAAAAAGTTACATGAAGGCTGGATAAATTTCATTCCTTAGGCATTAAGGCATGAACGCTTGCATGGTGATGCAGATTAACTTCGCTTAAGAGCAGGACTTCGATACAACAACCACTCACACTGTCTGAAGAGTTCAGTGCTTAGAAGAAGCTGCTTATTTCTTCGCATGTTTCATTTGTGCTTTTAAAGCTGAAGGTACAAGTATTAGGATGCGAATATCATTTTATGTTAATTGTAAAAAAATGCTACTTGACATTAGAAAAACATTCTATATAATTCATTCAACTTGATTAACATCTGGCATTGGTTGATCCATATTCATCATTCGCACATCTCTAAAATGATGTTACACAACTACATTTCAATGCTTTCAAAGGCAACAATATTTAATGCACCCATTTAAGTTAAACAAAATGAATATATTCAACTCCAAACTTCAAAGCTCTGCCACATATAGCAAAAATAAAGCTTGCCATCTATCAGTTTTTAGATTAATATTTCAATACTTGTGCCACGAATGTTACTACGTAGCTGTCCCCTAGGCATTGAATGTTTAACAGTGTGAAGACACTACGTACAAAGAAAGGAACAAACAGCACGAGCTCTGCATCTGTATTCACAACAGTCGTGTTGCGGTATCTTTGTTTTGTACTTTGCGCATTTTGAGTTTCCCATTATATGTATGCTGCACCGACATGTTCAGCCACGGCCGCTTGATCAAACGCATGAGGTGCGGCTCATTGCGTCACCGGAAAACGGCGTGAGGAGCCTAGTTCTCGGCGCCATTGCTACGGGACAGGCGTGCGTGATGGGAAGTGTTCCTTTGGCTGCATGCACATGCTTCGCACATCAGCTGTGCTTCTCGTGGGCTTTTTATTGATGCAAGTGAACCGCATTCTGTTTCCAAAATATGAAGTGAAATGACAAAGCTGTCTGCAAAAATTTTAATAAACCCAGTAGACCGATACTGGACCGGAACATATGCTACAACTATACACCTTACCGCTTGTTTCAAGCCACACAACCGCTCTTCAAGAGAAATGTTGATGGCAAGCTCTTTATTGATTGCACACTTTTGTTAGATTGCTGATTTATTTCCTACACTTGCTATGCTTGCTTGCCTGTAAAAGAAAAGCCTGTAAAGTTACATGTGTTACAAATGCTTGCAAAATGGGGCTCTGGTAAATATTTTCCGATAGACTTCATTGCTATTCAGCTTTCTAGAAAAATAGGGTAGCAGTTATATTAGGTCATGTGTTCAGCCAGTGTAACCAACATGTTTAGATTTTCATGCAAATACAATGAGATGAAAAAGTTCTTCAGCACGAATACAGTAATTGCATGGTGTAAGGAAAGAAGACAAATGTTTCTTTTATTTACTTGATGTGAAGCCAGGTAAAAGCACCTTGTCAAAAAGCTTTAAAATCGTAATACCTTTTGTGGCATAGGCTAGACGGAGGATTTTCACCAGGCAACATTTAACTTCAAAGTGACGTATTTGCTATTAGTGAAATTGCAGCACTACAATTACCTCGGCGAGCATGTAGTTTATGCGGCTCACCGCATTTTTCATTATGCAAGTGGCTGTGGGCTTGTCAAGGTGTGTAAGAAACCTTACTGGTTTCAGAAGCAAGGAAGACGGCATGTCAATATTTTCTTCTAGTGGGAGCCGTCCCGAATGGCTTGCCCTCCATCACGTTCAAGGAAGATTACTCGAAAGGTCTTCATAACGTGGTTTCCATCACAGGACAAGAAAAATGGGTCACATCTACGCAATGGATGGCGCACTGCATTAATGAGTTTCGCATCATGGGAAACAAGGAGCATTAGCATTGTGGCTGTCACGACTCTTGTAATGATTATCGGACAACCAAATGATTCAAGCTTTATACTCAGTCTTGTATCAGACTAGGTTCTTGATAACAAGAGCGTAACAAGAGGATAACCGGATGATTTGAGTAAATGCGCGAATGTCCTGGATTTGTTTACTGTCCTTGTGGTTTTAGAGTCGCGCTGCCCGATTGGCTTGCAGTTTGTGAAGTGCTTTTTACAGGAATTTAATTATCATCAGAGGTGGTGCTCTTTTCATATCATACAACACATTCTTGCATTTCAGCGTCGTTTCATATATTCTACCCACAAGTAAAATAGTTGAGCACATTTCTGCTGGTGTCTGAACGAGGTCTTGTTAACTGTGGCTGTCAGACAAAAAGAAATAAAGAAAGAACATAGGCAAAACATAGATGCACTTAATCTTGTGCTCTGCTCAAATTCATAACGATCAGCCGTTGCTAATTGTACCGGGAAAAAACAAGCAAGCAAAGCAAACAAACAAACAAACAAGCAAAAGCAAGCAAGCAAACAAACAAACAAACAAACAAAAAAAAGGAAAAGAAAAACCCCATGGCCAGCATTGCTTCAACGTCGCCGTTGCCCATGTTTCTTTCAATTTTCTCTCCGCTTGTACTCTGGGTAGTTTGAAAAACAGTGGAAGCAGCTATCGCAACCAACATCTTCAGCTTTGCTGACTTATACTCGCCGTCGGTGAGGTTAACAGAACACACCAAGGACCTAGCTGTTACTTGGCTCTCAAATGCTTCCTTTGCCACTCATTCACTGTCGCAAAATATTTTTCAGGCATACTTTACGATGCTCTACATCGCACGGAAACTCATAGTACTGAATTAATTCATCATTTTTGTGATCGCACTGCACACAGCTACGCAATAGTTACACAACATAGCGTCATGTAGAACACTACGAGGGCCCAGACACTATCATAATACCACGTATCTGCATAAAATGTGTGCAAGCAGCAAGCGAAGTCTCAGTGACGCACGCAGAGAACTAATTCTGCACACTGTCCCGAAGCGAAAGGTGTCCCATGGCGGTGGTGCCCCTGCCAAAAAAAAAAAAGCAGCGGAAACTGTCAACTTTTCGCTTCACAGCTCTACCCATTGTCCTCTGCATGACGTAGCAGGCTGCACCCTGTGCATTTCTAATGAGCGGCCGTGCTGTAGTTCAGCTAGCTGCAGTTCTAAGCGCTGAATGGCTTCTACTTCATAATTACATTGTGTGCCCTGGAATCCTCCATATGCATTAATTAGCGATATATTCATTAACTTGCTAATTATATAGCATGATTTAAAAGGCAAGCAATGTCTCTTCCTTTGAAAATTTCAGCTGACATGGGAAAAAAATTTTATTAGAAAAGATTATGTTCCTCTAACGAGCAACCCCAATTTTATGAGCACGCTAAAGAAGAGAAAAGGAAGAATGGTTCGCCGATGAAAACAGCATGTCTGTTAATTATTGGACGTAAGGAACTACTGACCGCAGCCAGCTGTCGAGGTTTTGCTTGTCGACACCAGTAAGCAGCTGTTCAGCAAAGCGTTCCTTGAAGGAGTAGATGCCCCTCGGCATGGGGCAGGCCTGCTGCGCTGGCTGACCCAAGTCACGCATGCCCTTGCGCGCCACATAGCCACACATGAGCCCCACCAGGAAGATGGCTCCCACTATCAGCACCTGCAGTGAGAGCAGAGCAACATAAGAGAAAGAAAGTCAACACAAGCTATGACGAACACGAGCTATCTGTTATTGGTAAGGCTTCTTTCCATTCACTTATACATTCTGGGTTCTGTGCCTGTGAGCCATTAATAATAATAATACTAATTGACAGGGTTTTACCTGCCAAAAGCAGCTATGACTATGAGACATGCCCTGTAGTGATGGACTCCAGAGCAATTTTGACCACCTGGGGCTCTTTAGATAAAGTCTATACTTTTCTGTAAAAGACTTCACCCAATAGTCCAAGGCAATGAGGCAGAATTTTTTTTAAGTACTCTGGTTTAGGGATAGTAAAGGCAGAATAGACTTTAAGAGGGTAGAAAGGACCAAGAGGAGGTTGTCGGATTGGTGGCTAAAATCAAGGCAGGAGTGAAAGTTAGCTCTTCACTACATAGATAATACAAGGCATTACGGCTAGGTGGCGTGAGCCGCCACCTGATATAAAGGGTACAGCCTGATACATCCATCCATCCATCAACAAATATAGTGAAAATATGTGATGACAGCTGCTGTACTCCTAATTCCGGTGGGCTGCAGAAGAAGTGCATGAGAACTGAAAAAAAAAAAGTATCATGTATAATTACACAAGGTGATGACACGTGCAGCGCAACACTAATGCCCTGAGTCATGTTACAAGTGGACCACTGACTCTGCACACAGGCATGTATTAAATATGCAGTCCACTCTATAAATATACAGTGGCACTATGCAAGGACAGAAAATTTGGCAAAGTGCTAGAAACACTCTCAATGCATTACAGACCTGCATGTTCAATGGCAGGCCAAATTAAATCTCACAGAAGCAATTGCATCACTGAAAGTGGTTTCCAAAGAACACCACCTGACAGCACAATGCTGACTTTGTGCACCAGTGCTGTGTACTCACACGAAGCACTCTTCCTTTGGTTCCTGAGAACCAGCCAGGACTGGTGGCCACCTGTACATGTGGTGCTTCGGGCGACAGGTCCATGTCCACGTTGTCAGTGTCTGCGTCCCACTTGGTGTATGTCTTCTTGCCCCTGATGTAGTCTGCCATTGTGGAGGCTCCCTCGTCCACCTCGTCACCACTGCTTCCAACCGAATCCCTGCAAACAAAACGGCATAGGGGCACCCACGAAAGAGAGCACAGTTTAGTCCACAAGAATGCATACGTAACAGAGATTAAAGGCAAATATTAAGGGAGGACATGGGTCTTAAAAATGAAAAGAATTAAGAAAAAGTCCATTTTTAAATTTTGTTACGATGGCATTCAAGATGTTTTTCTACACTTGCTCAGAGAAACCTAGCCCTGAGAAATACAGAGTTTTGCTAGAAATTCATATTTAATAGGTAAGCTTTTTACCACACACCCCTCAAAATTAAATTTTACGCTATCTGAAAGCTTGCGAAGGGAGGCAGCACGGGAAAGCTCATGCACTTTACTTCCCTAGAGTGTTCTGAACCATTGGCTGTTGCAGTTTGCTGCAGCAAAGCAAATAAAATGCCTTTTCCACATGGTAAATGGGCATTAGCTTTTGCATTTTTCTCAGAAAGCTCTTTCATTGTTTGCAATTTTCTGGGAGGCATAGTTATTTTTATAATAATCTGATTTCAGTAATTTTTATTTTATCTTGTTGTTAGTCCTCTAAGGAGTGCAACAAACATGTGATATGGTGTTTCTATGCCCTGCAACATTTATATATTTTGAGGAAATGACAAAAGAAAGAAATACACATTTCAATTTGGAACTTTAATCCTTTGTAACTTTGGATAAAATTGAAGTAGAAACACGAAACAATGCATCTTGCACTCCCTAAATATTCACGATATGCCTCCATAATTTTTAGCTAGCTTACTTTATCATAATTTCTGCCAGTCATCCCGGAAACCTAAAACAAGAAGCATCATGCAAAGTAGTTTCCTCATTATTTGAAGAAAAACTGCTTCAATATTTGAAACCAGCACATTAAACTACGTATTGCCTGTAAGTTTCATTACTCTAGTGGCAGTGAAAATAAATATTTTGCTTAAGACAAGGAAGGATGGCTTGCGACGCATGTTTAGTGCCAAGAAAATGCTTACTTTAAAAGGGCGTCTACATACCCATAGTACAATCCAAATAATGACCCCCTTTCTCCCTCACCCCAAGTGAACCAAGTGAAGAGTTGTAACATTGCACATGCCATCATGCCGTCTACTGTCTGATTGCCAGTACCATGGTTTCCTGCATCATGCGCAAGAGCATGGCCAGAAACCATGACGCACACCACATGGATGTGGCACTTTCGCTTATTTGCAGTTGCACTGAGTTCGGCAAGCTAACGAAGCCAGTGCAATACCGTGCGATGACAAAAGTACTACCATAAGATCCTGAGCAAGCGCCCCTTCCTTGGGCAAGACCTAACTTGACAAATTTATAAGGGGGGCCCTTGGTCTGTTACGGACCAAATTCAAAATGCTGGCTGAACTGCCAGAGAGAAGAAAGAATGCAGGGAGGTTATTTTCATTAACGTCTGTCTAATAAGTGCATTTAATGCTTTTATTTGACGTTATTGGCTCTCAAAGCCGTCAAACGACTCCTCGGAGTTGGATGCACAAGTTGCAGGCCCGTGAACACGAGCAGCAGTGAACATTAAAATGCATGCTCACAGCTGATGCGGCTCACGTCCGTCCATCCAATTAGAGCAACCTAGAACTATTCGAGCTCGGCCTGATGAAAATGGCAACTAGCAAAGCCTATCGCGTCCCAGCTAGTCATGCTGGCTATGTAGGTGACAAGTACGCAGCGTGGTTCAGCCATTTTCAGACCACAGCAAACATGAAGCTAAAGAGCAAATATATTTTCCTTACTTAAATGCATTGTTTGTTTTAATTCATTGTGCAACTTCTTTAAAGACTGAAAGAGAAATTCACCATATGACCTGGTGTTGGTGCACACTGTGGGAAACTGGGTTAAAGACAGGAAGGAAGCGCTTGATTGGTCATTGGCGCCAATTTCAAATAACTCAAAAAATGGAGGGAGGGAGCTTGCACAAGTGGGGGCACTCGGTCAGGATCTTACGGTAAAAGGCAAGTGCATGGGCGGCACAGAGCAAGGAAAAAAACTGAACTTTTCAACCGTCTGCACTGTGGTCAACAGTACAGTGCCAAAAAGTCATTTTTTACAGGCATAAAACAGAAATGTGCAAGTGTTATTTGATTCACTCTTGCAGTACTCTTCAATGACCTTTTCGTCATGGACGGTTATGTGCCATAGCGACAGAACTACACCAAGGGGTTGCCAGGCCAGCAATCTAATACTAGAATGTCCCACTGGAGCAACAAGTAGTGTTCTGTATTTGCCTTAATATCTCTATTGCTAAAGCACCTTTGTCAATGACATTGATGTTTTAGACATTTCAAGCATAGCCCAGGCACTACATATAATCTAAATAGTTATCTGTCTTTAGTTTCCATTTAAAGGTTTCCATTAAAAAAAGAACAAAAAAAAACATGAGGTACAAAGCCAGACCTCTAGCATGATATGCACATTTGTTTTCTAGTAATTTTAAATGAGCTGACAGCTCCTAAAATGCTCAAATAGCACAAGAAGTGCGAGGTATGAGCAAGCAGAGCATCTATATAGCAGTGTAGTGCCAGTCCGTGTGTCCTCCTTCTCTGTGTGTGTGTGCTCATCGTGCTGTACTCTTTTCGAAAATCGATAGCCAACTAGCCCAACAAGCCCTTTAGTTAATGTATAGCAGTGGTGCCATGAAAAACAAGGATAACAAAAGATCCTATCTCAAATAAACCGCAAACAACTGACAAGACGTTTTTAATGCTATGGGTTTCACGTGTGTGTGTGTTTATGTGTGTGTGTGTGTGTAGGGTTGAAAAGAGGAACACATGTTCGAAATTCTTGTTTTATTAACAACAGCCTGCTGGCCGAAACATTATACAACAAGAATTTCGAACATGTGTTCCTTTTTTCAACCCTACATCGCACGGGGCCGGACCAGATATATGTACATATATCCTATGTTCCATTTGGAATGCAGCGCAATGACAGCGACATCTGCACCCTGAGGAAGAGAGGTCCCCTCTCGAAACGTTGTTTCGATAAGTCATCATCATCATCAGCCTGTCTACGCCCACTGCAGGGCAAAGGCCTCTCCCATGGATCTCCAATTATCCCTGTCCTGTGCTAACTGGGCCCAATTTATCCTCGCAAACTTCCTGATCTCATCTGCCCACCTAACTTTCTGCCGCCCCCTGCTATGCTTGCCTTCTCTAGGAATCCACTCTGTTACCCTTAATGACCAACGGTTGTCTTGTCTTCGCATTACATGGTCGGCCCAGGCCCATTTCTTCTTCTTAATTTCTATTAGTATGTCCCTAACACGCGTTTGTTCCCTAACCCACACCGCTCTCTTCTTGTCCCTTAAGGTTACACCTACCATTTTCCGTTCCATAGCTCGCTGCGTCGTCCTCAATTTAAGCTGAACCCTCTTAGTTAGCCTCCAAGTTTCTGCCCTGTAGGTGAGTACCGGTAAGATGCAGCTGTTATACACTTTTCTCTTCAGAGACAGCGATAAGTAATAAGAGTAAATAAGTTGTTATTGTTTTCCAACGATGCCTCCACTGTGCTTTCATTTTTGTATTAAAAAAAAACTAGCCCACTGATTCGTTACTTTCTACCTATATATGTAGTATAATTGTACGCACTGTGAAAAAGAGAACATAATGTTACTGTGTTGATGGCAGATACGCAGTTATATTTGCTTACAGCTGAAATATAGGGTGAGTTTTAGAGCTTCTTTACTTAGTTAACAAAGATCGTTCTAATTTTATGTAAACAACTGACACACTTCTGAGTTGGAGGCGTTCAATGAATGCCTGTCTCCACACAGCAAATTGAACACGATAAACAGATGCAGGAAAGGGAAGGCTTATGCTTTCTTTTACAGCAGCTATGTTTTGATAACCAGAGTATTACAGTGTAAAAAAACATTGCCACTTTACTCTGAAAAAACGAAAGAAGAAGAAGAAGGAAAAGAAGAGAGAGGAAAAAAAAGACAGGTACTTAAGCATAAAGGTTTTGGCAACTGCGCTAATTATGTTTAAAGCCAAAGGGAATTCCAGCAATGCCCTGAGGCAAGGCATCAACATGCCTGCTCCCACTGTTTGCAGTGCAGATCAATCCAGGAACACCTCCCATTTCCTTTGAAAAGGACATAACAAATTATGCCAATATTTTAGCTTGCTCAGGGCGTACATGGAGACTCCGTATTTGGCCCACATTCGCTTCCACATAATGCACCACATAGACAGATACGTGGAAGAGGCAATGTGCAATGCAAGGCATTCGCCTTAACTATATATTTTTACTTTTATTTGTCTGTTACCATAATATAATTGTTTGAGAAATTTAGGTTGTAAGAGCTGGTACATTAATGTGCTACGTTCAAAGTACCTGTGTTCTTCTGATCCATCTGTATTGTGGCTTGTCTTTTAAGAAGTGCTACTAGTGGTGCACATTCTACGAGTTCCAGATGTATGTATGCAATGGCACCTTCAGGTTCTTGAATTCGCCTTGATTAATTGATGGAAATACATTGTGGAAACAGCTGTTCTGTTGCAAGTTGTATAATTATTACCAGAAATTGTCTCGAAGTTAAAGGTTATTACTGAATCTGAAAAAATTTGTTGACTTTTTCTTACTGTGAAAAAGGAAAAATGAGAAAGCTAAGCTTCATGATACTTATGATAAAAAGTCGTTGATCAAGTAATGACAATAAGTGGCATAGTCTTGGTACAAGAAACATAGAAATATTTTGGCTTCGTCATAATTTTTGCATTCTAAAATGCATTCTCTTTTGACTGCACAAATATTGTAAGTATTGAGAGTATTGTAAGGTTGACTAGCACCAATTAGGCCATGGCATGGTGCTAAATATAGTGCTTAATTATCTTACACTGAAATTAAGTGTATCTAAAGAGGCATGGGCCTTCTTTGGGAACTCGAGCTCAGAGACGACATTTAAAAAGCCTGGTTAATTAACAGCTCACTCTGAACAAGTCAGTAATCTTTCGTGACACTTTGACCCTTGGACGCAGGTGCTTGGAAAGCCCATTTATAATAATTTTCTGAATTTATCAGAGCCATGTTATGAGTACATGAACTAGCAAGTGCAGAATCAAGGAGAATGGCTTGTGACAAACTTGATACTCAAGTACCATATTTAAATACATTTGAAACAGGAAATGCTTTCACTGGTCAACTGCTGTATAAATGTTAATTTAACTTGTTACATTGAAAGAAATCCTAAATCTAGTAGCTAGAGAAGTTTTTTTCATTATGACCTTGCATTTTTTTCAAACAGAAAGTACACAGTTGCATAAAAGCCTATCACAGTTCTGCAGGCTGCACCTAATAGGTCATGGCAGTGAACAAATGTGAGATGTGGGGTTACTGTTTATGTGAGATCGTTGCTCTGTGTTTTGGTCTTGAGCTAGAGCAGTAGGCTGGTTGCAACAAACATGACTATTTGTGTGTTGGTGGTAACACAGATATGCAATTCATTCTGTGTAATAATCACGTCGTTTTATGCAACGTAACGGCACAAGACTTAATACTACTGGATCAAATTAAATTAGACATACCTTTACAAATTAGAACTAAAGCATCAAACAGGGAATGACTGTATTACTAGATGGCTCATATATAAAAATTGGAGTGAGCAGATGAATGTACAAAAACTCTTTTTAGTTCCAACATTTCGGCCGGGGTCCGGCCTATCTGCACACTGAGGAAGGCCGGACCCCAGCCGAAACATTGGAACTAGGATTTCGTACATTCGTCTGCTCACTCCAATTTTTATTAGTCACTGGATCCACAGAAGACACTTCCCTCATATATATATAGTTCAATTAACCTCTATTGTACATTATAAATAACCCACAAGCACCAGCACCCATGCTAAACAGTCAAAGGTGAATGAAACACTCAACCAGGCTTAGACCACATTAATCTTAAGAAATCCTGTAGAGTGTCTAGATAATGACATGCAGGTTAATCTTCAGACGACCATTACCACACTAGTGGTTACTACCATAAAATTATCATAGACTTGCTGTTATTGATGTACAATTACAATTAGCACAGCTCTAGAAGCACTACTGGTTTAGTTGACCATACAATTAACTATTAAAACAACCTACCAGAATGGTTTCCATTAAACAAACCCTCATTGCTCAACAACAGCATGTATGTGTAGTTGTATCAAAGGTGCGATTGGCACTGCCGCTTTATATGTGTGTGGTACAGAATTGCAAACTTGGGCAAATAACAAAAAGCAAAATTAACGGTAAAATAATTCATGCTCTTCATGTTAAGAAGTCGGATGTCTCAGCAGGTAACATAATGCTTTTAAAGTTGTACACTCGAAAACATACTCTAGAATTTATGCTAATATTATAACGAACACAAAATAAACAAAATAATGACTCAAACAAAATGACTTACATGCGGTACCTCAGTGCTTCGTTCCTACTCATTTTTGTGGTGGTAGGGGTGGTTCAGTGCAATGTGGTGGGTGTGGAGATTGTACCTGTCGTAGTAGTTACCTCGTCTGTGTTACTTTTCTTTCAGCAGGGGTGAACGGCCTGTTTCGCAGTCTGCCTAGCGCACCTACAACAGCAACAACAACAACAACAAGAAGGAACCGAAGAGGTGATTCCAATCGATAACGCTTAACAGCACAAACCCGGACATGCGGCGGCGGCGCGCTTAATCGAAGCGCAAAAACCTTGGACGCGCGAGCACGTCGTAAAGCTGGCTTTTCTGCTCGACTTCGGTGTGCGCATGGCGGGCCCACCTTTCCGTTGTATCTGGGCTGGGCCGAGACGTACTGGGCGTGAATTGGTGCCCGACCCCTTTTATGCCGATAAATATTTGGCCATGACCAAGGCACATATGTGACAACCATGTGTAAGGGATCAACTATAACTGAAAGCATGTAGCAAATGAGTATATTTTAATTATGAATTAGCAAACGAAAGTAATTAGCGCGCCATGCACATGTGAGCGCGCCATCCTCCAAGTTTGTCTAAGTGGTATTTCGCTTTTCAACATTTGATTAAATTGAAGAGTGAAAGTTTAACGATGTGCGAGAAGCGAACAGAAGCATGCATAAGCACTACATGTGCATAACACAGCTACCGAAAAGGATAAAATAAAAATAAAACCACAACGTGCATAATATAACACATGCGCAATGCATGCAGGAAAATAACGCACTTATATACGAGCAAACATTATATACCGAAAATAGGAAAGTGAAAGTTTACACCAATGGACTATTCAAATTTTCCGAATTGTTCCCGAAAAACAAGCACAAAATGAAGATTTCAGCAGGATGCATAGATCGTGTTGTGACACTGCGCCGATCGACAGCGGCGAAAATAGTTTCGTCAAAGCAACGTCGCTGACATTTATCCTCGTCGACTTCATACTCGTCGGCGCAAAAAAAGAAAACTCGTCCCATTAACCCAGTCGACAAGTTGGCCGGTAATTACGCCGAGGCGCGGTCTCCTGCACACATATTCCTACATCGATGCATGCGTGTTCCCCGAGGCGAAACCAGTAACCGGCGTTAGGTTTCAGAGACTTCCTGCGCGTCAGGATGCCCGCCCGAGGGTATGGAGTCTGCTTTCTTTAGCTGCAGAGAGCTCTATTTTTATGGCTGAGTTACACAAGTCGAATGAATCGATTGTAAATTTACAAACAAAATGTAAACATGCGCCCCAGCAACGATCGAGCGCAAAACCCCGTCGGCGAATGCGCCCCGTATTTTGCATAACTGAATACGAAGCCTTATTACGTCCTCGGGTCATTTAATGTTGCGCGTACAAGCGCGTTCGTCGCTTTAAAAAAGACTGCAGTTTGATTCGTGCTATCAGCAAACACGATATGTGAGAACGGCGCATTCAAACACGCACTGCCGGAAGAGCTGTGCGCAACGCGATGCCGCGATCGCGTACACCGCTGGTTGGATGAAGAGTAGTCATTGATTTGCACTAGTTGTGCGTACAAGGAGGGTAAGGGTACCTTTATCAAGCTGTCTTGATAGGCGACAGCAGAGACCGGGCTTATCAGTCGGGCCGCAGATTACGGACGAAGCTGCCGAAAGTGCTCTGCTGATGCTGACCGCCCACCACAGAACGGCCTTCCGTCATTCACGCGTAGAAAGTCACTGGCCCAACGTCACGTGACGTCAATTTGTGCATAATTCAACGGCAATGCCAGACAGCAAAATACTTTCTTTCAGAAAGTTGATTTCTGCATTGCGAAGCGAGAGCTTACGGCCAAGTCTGCTACTAGCAAAAAGTTCGCAGTTTTTTTTACTTTCATTTTTGGTTAAGCGCAGCGGAATACAGTTAGAATGTTAGCAACAACATTTAGTTAAGATGGCGGCGTGCTGATAATTTTTGTTTTTCGGTTTCGTAGTTTCGTTGACGTATCCACGGAAGAACGTGCGAGCGTCCGAGCACCGCCAGTAGTGCTGCTCAGTCAGCTCAGTCGTGATCGAACTTAGGATGCTATCTCGTGGGAGTGATAACGTGCACAATAACAGTTCGCCGCAGGGCAAGCACTGTACGTAGCCGTGAAATCGTGAATCGATTCTCGTACGCACGAAGGTGTGTACGTCATCGGCATAAATGCGCACTGCCTTGAAACGGCCCTGACGTTGATCTGATAACGCTATTTCATTTTCTTTTTCGTTTGTTCTTTGCATGTCGCATGTGTATGTGAAATAGGTGGCGACTTCCATGAAAAAAGGTGTAGATGAAACATACACGTTGGTTATTCCACGTGCGACTTAAACGTACACAGGGATCCGCATAAAGTGCACGACTTTACACCGGCGCTTAGTGACACGCCGACCTGCTCGCGGGCATTGCGTGGCGTTTTTCCTTCATAGAATGAATGGAGCTGCAACATGTCATCAGGGTACGCTATGTGATTTTGGTCGATACTTTCGTTTTATGTCAGACCTGGGAAACCTGGGAAGTTACTTAAAACTTATCCAGTATTGCGTTTTGTATAGACATGCTTTATATCTCTTTGCACGCGACTAATTTACTTGGGTCGTTTCAACTTGCTGTAGTTTAATTTGCCTGAACAAATTTTAACCTTTTGTACTGTGCATGTACCTCCGAACAATTTGTTCTGTCAGAAATTGTAAAATCTGTAGCGTGTGAAACAATTCAGTCTAAGACAGCCTTGTAGCTGCTGTGAGGAAAAAAAAAAAAGAAAAAAACATCAACTAATCTTGAACGAATGAGACAAGTCCCTGCGACTACTTGAAGCTACAGCAAAAAAGCACTACCAAGACATTTTGGTGGGTTTTATAAAGCTTTGTGTTAAACAATTAATCATTTTGCTAATTAGAAGGAATTCTCAGAGTTCGTGACAAAGTTGTAATTAATCATTCAGGCGTGCTTATTGTGTTCCGGATCCTTCAGTCCTTAATTGGAAGAGAGCAAGCGCTTAGATTTAGTGGTTTTCATAAAGTGGCAGCCAAGGTGAAGGACAAGCCTACAAACTTTTTCTTGCCATATTACATTTTGTTATTACCTATTCACTTCTTCATGGAGGTAGCATATTTGCAACTTTGCATTGCATCACTCACTGAACAGATATACTGCAAGATGGAAAGGCACTTGTAGCCACCGCCAAATTTGCAAGATTTTACGTTTCCCATTTTTGTTTCTTCAAATTGACAAGTGTTTAATGAACATGCTGCAGAGTGTTCCAATTTAGGAGAAAATTGAGTGTGGTACAAAATTCGTGCTGGAGGAAAGTTAGCCGTGTCATTTTTTTTTTCTTTGTGTGTGAGTGCTGTGCGAAACTTTCCATGCTCAATGACAAAGTCATTTGTAAAAGTTTTGGGCCTCGCCTTTGGCAAAAGTATCCTTAAAAGAACTCTAAAATGGTACATCTTGTTGACACGTATCAATAAACCAAACTTCTGTGACAGCAGCAGCAGTCATTCATTGCATGGGAGTAAGCTTGGTTAGCCTGAATGAATCAATGAAAGCTGCATTTCAAGGAAGGGCATAGGAAGCTCTCAATGGCTGTTTAGTATTCAACAAGATTAAAGAAACTAGGTAAATAAGAGACAGGCAGTGACACTGCCATGAAGTTTCCGTGCCAGCTCACCATGACATCATTTTGAAGGCGCTCTCTCCAGGATTGCAGAATGCTCATCACTTAAAAAACACTGTCTTCATTTCATTAAAAAAAAGCACTAAAATAATTTACCCAGCATCTTTAGCCTTACCTGGATCACAACAACTATAATATAAGAAAATGTTGAGATCTGCACTGTCATATCTGCATGGAGATTTTGCACAAAATTCAAGAATGGGGATTTTTTTTTGGGGGGGGGGGGTGCCTAGCACAGATTATGTAAACACAAGCGCTCAGATGACAAGAGAAAAACAAATTCTTTTATATTCTTTAAATTTGTGTGTGCATATTCTGCACAAAGCACTGTAAACAAGTTATGCAACCAGACTGAAGCTCGGTGCTTGTCAAGAAGGGGAAGTCGTACATTCGTGTACCTTAACAGTATGCTTTAAATAATTTAGTGTTTTTGTTTGATGTTGCTTTGATGTTGCTTTGTTCCTTAAAATAATATTTTAACCATGTTGCGAATTGACGTGTTTCCATATTTTAATCTCGTGCTGCATTTCAAATATTCCACAACCACTCATATGTCTTGCACAAGGACAGCATTATCCATAAGTTATGTGAAAAAATTCTCTTCCGACATGCAGAGCCAGACGACATGGTTGGCGAGCAAGCCAGCCGAATGGATGATGGTGACTGTGTGGTGAAGGGTTCTGTGTATGGTGAGCAGCTGAGCAGGCACCACCGTAGCAGCACTGGCTGCAAGGAGGATGCCATGAGCGGTAGACTGCCCTTTCACGGACCTTCATCGCGGGAGGTGGAGCTGGCCAGTGTACCGGTCCTTGAGCGACGCAGCGGACTGTACAGTGGTGGAGCACTGGCTGTGCTTGTTGTCTGGTACTTTTTCAGCTTCACCACCCTGGTGCTGAACAAGTGCATCCTCTCATACCAGGCCGGGGACCCTGTAGTGCTGGGTATGTGAGGCTGAAGCTTTGTTGAATGGCGTGTATCACATCAAGTTTATACATCAACAATGTTGCTTTTACTAGAAGTACATAAATACAATGTCTTTAATACACAGAGAGCCCCACAGTTCAAAACTGTCAAGGGAATTCACATAACTTGAACAAGCCTAAAGTGGCTTGGCTGCGTTATTGCTTTTTTCACTGATACTTTTATTTTACTTCATTTTGGTTCTTAAATGCGGATTTGTGCATATACATTCATAAAAAATCTGATTAAGGATTGATTGTGCACTACATTCCCTTATGATTATGCAAAGAAATTGTGCCATCGAGTTTTTTTCTTGGCCATGTTTCACTTATGTTGATAGTATCTGTAAACTTAACACCCAGCGTTACTACGTGCAGTTTGCGAATCATGTTGGGTATGTAAAGTAGGATGCCTGGGAAATTTCACGCACCATCAACCTAAATTCAAACTTAAGCAAGCCAGGAGTGACTAGGCTGCATTTTTCCATTTTCAACTTCACCTTTATTTCTAACAGTGGCTTCATTGTGCTCACACTGTGCTCAAGAGCTGGTTAAGAATAACTGGGTGTGGGCTCTTTTTTAGAATTACAGTGTCCGATTTATTTATTATTATTTTTTTTCCTGTTGGGGTTGAACTTGTGCTGCCCTGACATGCTGGCCTCAGAGTCTGGACATCTGGTGAAGAAAGCATAGCACCTGTTGAATCACAAAAGAGCATGCATGTATGGGGAAAACGACACAATAGCATGGTGTCACTTCAGTATTGTCACTGTCGAAATGTGTGCCATAACACCTTGTTGCATGTGTGTGTACTTGTAATCTTTCCAGGCGCAGTGCAGATGCTTTGCTGCTTTGTCTGTGGCTACGTCCAGATGCAGATGACTGCTAGACGGAAGCTGTCCCACGATAACTCTCCCAAGATGCATAACGTCATCCTCGTTGGGTCGCTACGGTGAGTCCTGCTTTTGCCCACGTTGACTTCTTGTAAGACACTTTCAGCGAAATTCGTTGGCCACTTTGGGCGGTCTCATCAAGAATCTCTCAATTCTCACTTGAAGATCTACCATGTTTGTCTTCATGTACCAGAAGACAACTGGAATGTTTTGTAGCTGTTCCGACAGACAGTTGAACCTTGTTATAGCAAATGCAGATGTAACAAACTACCAGTTATTATGAAGTAAGAAACAAGTAGCACTGCTATAGAAGCAGTGGTGCAAATATACATCTATAATGAAGTATTGGGTGTAATGAAGTAATTTTCTTGCCATATCCAGACCTGCCAAGTCTTTGCTCATGTAGTGTACAATTTACAGTTGTACGATTGACTAGGAAACGTCCCGGGAAGCATGAAAAAATGCAGTTTCGCAAGATATTTAGGAAGCTTTTAGCACAAAATTTTCAGTTCGGCTACCCCACAAATGCAAGCATAAGCCGTGTTTAGGAAAAGGTATGCAACGCTGCTTTAGCTGCCTGCCAAAGTGGTACTGCATGTGGAGAAGTATAGGTGCACCATTGTTACTAGCGCACCAGTGCTTGGCACAAAAGCTCACATCTACACACCATTCTGTACCCATTTCCCTTAAGTAGACTCGGACCCATGAAGCTACCGTTGTCTGGCGCATTGATGCTCTAAGTGCATCAGGCCCGTTTAAATGGATGCAATGCTCCAGTTGTCGCAGTCAAGTAAATGCCATTTCAGCAGGCTAGCCTAAACCGATTGCTGTTGCCATCACTAATAAGAATAAGTCCGCCTTAACCCGTGCCGCAAAATTAAAAGAAAAAACATCGGTTCTAAAATTTTCTGGCCTTGAGGAGCCCTAAAGGCTTGCTGTGGGACCCTCCCATCGACCCATTGATGTAAAGGGAGGGTACACCACCACATTTGTGCTTGGCCTTTTGTATTTATGGTTCAACAAGTTGTTACATTGCCAACGAGCAAATCGCCGTAATGTCACACTGTAGCTCACGCATATTCAGCTTCACCGCCGTACATTGGTGTTGTGCGGTAAAGCATGTTTTTGTGGGTCACAGCTCATGTTGCCTTACACACGTTGTTAGTACCGGTGTGATCGCCGATGGCTAAATGCTTTACTGGCAGTCATGCAGAACGATGCCCTGAGAAGCTATAAAATAAAATTGTACGCAAGTTTCTCACTCTTTCTTTCCCTCCCCGCCATTGAAAATCTTCCAATTTTCAAGGTCCCCTGGATGGCAGGTCTGCATAGCGACTTTATTTTAAAGAAGTTTGAGCATTTTTCTCTTTTTCATGACTTGGAAGTTGGAAACAGGGCAGCACTTGAAACTTGTAACATCAGGGACTTGGCTAAGTTGCTTCTGTGTTGTTCTAAACAATGTAACAATACATGTTATTGGTGAGGACAAAAACTTGTCATTTTCAGTTATTGGCTGTTTGTCATCATCGAAAAGGTATGCTGTTTCACTTTGAACCAAGCATCTGAAATGCTTGGTATGGCTACAGTGCATATGTATGGTGGTATCATTCAGTTGCTTTTAAAGCATCTTTGAGCATAAAAATTGAATGAAGAGCCTGGATGTTTTCTGGGGTCTTACTCAAAAACTTCTTTTTCGATTTTTTTTTTTCTATATGTCTATACAAATAGTGAAAATGAATGATTCCAATAAAATGGTACATCCTGCTACTTAAACTATGAGTGATGATGGATAGTAGGAACTGGGTAATAATTGCTATAAAGCCCTTTTATCAAAATAAATGTATTGATTCATTCTAATGTTTTATGAAAAAATAGAGGGGCTTAAAATTCGCCTTTAGGAGTGGAACGAGATGGTGTTATCGTGCCCTATTCGCACCAACTTCTCTTTAGCTTGCCATGCTCTTGAGTCACATAACTGCGTAGGTGTCATGGCACAACATTTATTAGTTCACACTCTGCCTCCGTCTTGCTCAAGCCCTCGGCACCTGGTTCGAGTTGGTGTAGATGTTGCATCAGTACTTACGAATGAGGAAGGCTCCGCAGTGCACCCGGTGGCAGCATTCGGTACTGAATCCACCACACAAGTGCAAAGAGCCGAGCACGCGCTGTGGTGCTGATGTCGTAGCTCCTCCTGTAAGCGTCTGTGAGCAGTGAAAGCTTTGCACATCCTGTGCGAATCTTACGCGTTCTCTGTAAAGTGCTGCAATTGTTTGGGTTTCCTCGTAACAGAATTACAGTCCGAGCTATCATGTGTGTAGGTCTTAGTGAAATCATAGGTTTATGATATTTTTGATGGGCTTTGCTTTGACAAATTTAATTACTTCAGTGAATATTCAGTGAACAAGAATATTCAGCCTTTTTTGTAATTATTAAGTGTTCCTAAAGGTTTCAGAATTTTGTGTCTAGTTGTAAACTGGCATTTGTAAACTCATGAAGTCAGCGGGAGGCGTCGACAAATTATTGATACTTTATGTCTAGTGACATTAACTGTGGCTTCTGTGGCTTTTTTTCCAGATTTAGCACGGTGTTCCTGGGCCTGGTTGCGTTATGGTACGTGCCAGTGTCGTTTGCCGAAACAGTGAAGAGCTCGGCACCTGTGTTCACTGTGGTCATCTCGCGGCTGGTGCTGGGTGAAATGACCACCTGGCTCGTGAACATGAGCCTCTTCCCTGTCATGGGAGGCCTAGCCCTGTGCAGTGCTAACGAGCTGAGCTTCAATCTGCCTGGCTTCATCGCTTCACTGTCCACTAATCTGTCAGAGTGGTGAGCGCATGACTGCCTATTTCTTGTTGCGATTATCCGTGCTATTAAGCTTGGCTCTAAGATTTTAGGTATTGTGCCATGGTTCACTAGCTATTAATTCGATTCACAAAAAAGTTTCAATTAGAAATCCACCGATAGTGAAAGTATGCAGAAGTTTACATGAACAAGATCTTGAAGCATTCAAAATTGACAGCGCCAAGGCCACCGTAAAGGTGCTGTAGTATAGGAGCAACACATTATTTGTGAGCACATGTAGTTGCTACTTCTGTGCTTTGTCTAAACATAACTTGCCTGCATTATAGTACACATGTACTGTTGCAAAGGCATGTCTAGGATAGGACTTTAGACAAAGTGTGTGGGATTGTTTACCTGCAGGACTTCACAAATCTTTAGAGTTCACAGGTCAGCAAGTATGTAGGCACGGCTGAAGTTACGACTGTTGACAAAAATGAATGGTGGACTGAACCTAATCGTACAACCTGAACCTAAGAATGAAGTAAATGATGTGAACTGATGGCATTCATTGAGTACTTAAGTCCATCTTGCTAATGGCATCATCTACTTTGTCAGTTTTCAGAATGTCTTCTCCAAGCGGCTGCTCACCGATGAGAAGGTCAAGCTTCTGTAAGTGTACTTGCTGTCTCCCTGTCATTTTCTCCGTGTTTGCCATTGAATAATGTCAACACTGAGCATTCTGTGGTATTTTCAGAAATCTGGATTTCAGAGTTGGTTTCGGAAGTTTCTTTGGGATCACCTTATAAATTTTTCTTTTCTGTGCTAAATTGGAAAAAGAACACCTGTAATAATGTAATTCAAAACATGCCTTCACACTCGGAATAGCGCCACATTCATTTGTGGCAAAAATAGGGCGTTACACAATCAGCCGATCTGTGGAGCAGTAATATGTTTGTTAATCGATCAATCAATAAGTCAATCAATAAATGAGTCAGATCAGTTGTACTGAGTAGACTCCTGGCCTCTTTCTTATGTTTGTATCCAGGCCCGTGGAGCTTCAATGCTATACCAGCCTGAGCTCGGTGTTCATCCTAGTGCCCACCATGCTGGCCCTGGTGGACTTTGGCAAGGCGTGGGAGACCTGGTCATGGACTACAGTGGGCACGCTGCTGCTGGGGGGCCTGTCATTCCATTGCCAAAGCTTTACTGAGTACATTCTGCTGGGGTACATCTCACCAGTCACCCACAGGTTGGTCATTGCTCAGTTTATGTGGACTTTACAACAAAATTTCTGTGACAGGACCAACAGCTGATTCAGCTGGTGGATAAGCATGCTACAGCTCAGCAGTGTCAACTCAAGCTACATGGGAATGCACCATAGACAAGCTGCTAGCAGCACAGTTTTTGTTGTTACTCAAGCCTGTCTCTCAACCTTCATTAAATTGTGTTTCCAGAAAAGATTTAGGGAAATCTGTATAAAATGGAAAGATTTAGATGGTATCTATACAGTATGGAGAGCAACACGAGCTCTAAGAACTCATATACGTTGTGTCTGTGAAGTCATGGTGCACTTTTGACCAGTCACAGGAAATCAACAAAACAAGATAGAAATGGGAGAAATCTTCACCGCTTAAAAGGAAACGTTTGCAAGTTTCATACTTGCTCAGTGCAGTTTGATGCGGCCTCTATTTGTTGCTCCACACACATTTAAATGATATTCAAGTTCTTCACACATATAGTAAAGGACGGCTGATGTAACAGAGTGAATAATGTCTGTGACTCTCTGTGTTAAGTGATTGTTGTTCATATAGCCCCACAAGTAAACGTCTACAATAGCATCACATTTGGCGATCATGGTGGCCATGACCTGACAGAGCCTCTGCCTCTCAGGTACTGCGGGAATGTTTGTCACCTGTGGAGTGCAGTTCATGATGCTGTATCATCACCTTTGCACATGGTACTGTGGGGACTTGCAGAGTTTCCCTTTTATTTGATGAAGATTTCACATTTCCACCTTGTTTTGTGGCTTTCCTGTGAATGGTCAAAAGTGCACCACGACTTTATGGATACACTGTATTTTTGACAAAGCACTAAAAGGGAACATTCTGAGAACAGATAGTAGCGCAAAAAAATTGAAAAAAAGACTTAGGAAGAAGGGGGAGAAGAAACAACAGGTCGAGCGCTAAACTTCAACTGAATTTATTCAAACAGAAGAGCCAAGAATCACAGCATATGTGCGTGCGTGCATGGGTGTCGTGAAAGGCGAAAATACAGAATTTAACAGATCTGTTTCATTCTCATACAAAGAAACCGATGTCTCACTAATACAACTCGTGCCTCTCTTTTTTATGTGATATGCCTCCAAAAGTTCCCTAGCCAACGTATCACCACTCCTGCCAATTATCTTTGTCTCACGCAATCTTGGTTCACATCCGCATGTCCTGCACTGCGCAGGTAAATGCGTCACGCCTTTGTTTATTACAGATAATTCGTGCTCCCGTGAATCTCTGTGACACTAAAAAGGAGTTCCACAGTGTGTAAATGCGCACATAGTTTTCTATTTTAGAAGAGTTAACTTTTTTTTTACCTGAATGTACAAATAAAATTGCCTTTTGTGGTACACATTTGCCATCATTTGCCATGTATTTGTCACGCAGGGTAACTGCGCATGAGATGAGTATCTAATGCAAAACCTCTCTGCTGTGCACAGTCACCCATTTTCTTTGACAAGCTTTTTCTTTTCTTTCACTTCTTACTTCTGATCTTCAGTGTGGCGAACACAGTCAAGCGGGCGCTCATGATCTGGTTGTCCGTCCTGGTCTTCGGCAACCAAGTCACATTCCTCAGCGGTCTAGGGACGCTTATTGTCATAGTGGGCGTGTTCCTGTATAACCACGCACGAAATGTTGCCGCAACATTATACCAATATGATGTAACTCTCAGCACTGTCAAGGTTACCGACCACGACGTCTGATGGGTTCAGGTTTTAGGAACAATGGTTTGATGTCTTCGGGTCTACAGTATTGGGAACATACTAGAGACAGATCTGTGTGCAGTCATTCACTGCTGTTAGTATAAAAAAGGAAAAAGAAAAAAAAAAGATTCATGTCGTTTTACCTGTAGCATACATTTTCTGCCTGGTGTCTAATTATATGGTACAGTTAAACCTGGCTATAATGAATCTTGATATAATGAATTCCTTGATATTACGAATCTTTTTTCAATTCCCCGCCACAACTCCATAGAACTTGTAGTATTTGTAACCTCTGTATAACGAAGTGGCAGCGGGGGACACCCTTAATATAATGAATTTCCACCTACCAACAACCTAATAATTGCGCCCAAAATATCAAACATATTAGCACAAGCAGCGACCGGATCCACTGCGCAGCTGACGACAGAGCATGAAGAGATGTCATCGTGAATAGTGCGCATGCAGCCGTTGCGGCAAATCTACTTCCACAGGTGCTGTTTGCGAAACACGAGATGGGGGACGCTTGTCTGCGTGGGCCCCACTTTCTCCTCAGCTCTCCTGTTGTCACTCGAGCTGGCGACACGATTCTTTCGGATGCAGCTGTGTGGTTTCCTGCCTACAAACCTCGTATCGCGTTCCCAGTGGGTTATGCACCACCACTCACTACTGTAGCTTTCCATGTCTGTTTTTTTTTTCTTTTTTGCTTTTATTATTATAATTTTTTTCATGCGGCATGCATGCATGCTAGTTGACTTCCGTATCCACACATTGAGCCACTTAGGTGCAAGGTCGAGGCCTCGACAGAGAAACGACCCATTGGTTACGCAGGAGCTTGGCTTTCATTGTCCGTGAATAAAGCAGCCGTGGACTGTGTGTAGTTTTGCGGGATTTTTAAAAAAATATTTTTGTGGGCAACTAGGCTGATCCTATCGAAGAGATCTCAGATGAGGCGCTGGTGGAATGCGTCCAATATTACGGTGACGGTGATGAATCTTCGAAGGTCGATTCGAGCCATGCCTTCTGCGTTTTTGCCGCGAAATAAATGTGTTCTGGGCTGGGTATAGCTCCAGCTGCCCCTTTGTTTCATTTGCATGTTGTCATTTTTTTAAATTTTCATGCCGATACCGGATATAATGAAAACCTTTTTATAATGAAAATTTTCGTGAATTTGTCAGTTTCATTATATCCAGGTTTAACTGTATATTTAAAGAAGCTAGAATAAATGTGATAGCTTTATTTCAAGGTGGCTGACGTAACGCGTTGTGGTGTCTTATACGTGAAATGCACGTAATAGCACCTTTTTTTCTGTACCTTTCTGCATATGACAGCCAATGCTTTTCGTCGCTTTATTGAATGGTAGAGATTTGGAGATTGGCTGTGTTAAGGATGAGTTGCGCAAGCGTTTCATTTCTAGCTTGTTTTTACTCGTAACCAAGTTTTGAGCTCTGTGAACATGAGTGGTTTGTGATTGATGGCACTGACACGAACATTTCACTAGAATAATTTTGGAATGCCATGTACCATTGAGAAGTGATATGAACATGTGTTAGGAAGCAAAAATGAAGCGAAATTCTCGCCTAAAGTGTGTATTTGGTGAGTTCCCTCCCAAGTTTGACTTATTCCAATGTTGGCTGTGGTATTTGGCATTTTTCTCCATGATTTTGATGAATTTGTGGCGGTGTTTATAGTATTTGTACATATTCCTCATATGTAATAAGCAATCTTTGTCTGCTCTGTAAAGACAAATGTCAGCGTGTACAGTCATCTCCTATTTAAGAATGTCAAAGTAGCTTTGTTGTGCAGTGAGAGGTCAGAAATTGTATGTCCATAGCATGAAGCATCCTTAACAGGCTGTATCTTTTGCTGAAACAATGAATGGGAATGAAATGGCTGCCTTAGTCACATAGTTCTTTTGAAATGTTCAAGAAATTCTGTTGAAATTGGGATTTGCTGAATGAATGAATATGCACACATGGATTTTTCTTTACATTTATGTTTCCACATCCATAAACTTTTTTTGGGGGTGGCCTTATCACCTAGTGTGATCAGTTTGTTCCTCACCAGCTATAGAAGATCACAAATTCTGGCAAGTTTGTCATCCTGATAAACAGAAAGCCTACGTCCTAAGGTGTCATCAGCCAAGTTTGTGGCCAGCACTGAACTGCGCTGGCAGCCTGAGCATCATTTACCTGAAACTCACCAAGTATCGTAACATGACAGCGACGACTCCAGATGAATGTTGTGCAATCTCAAATGTGTACTGCGCTCATGTGATGCACATTCACATTCTTGTCGTGCCTGTATAGTTAACGCACACGCTTTAAGGTTGAATGTAGCACACTGCTGTTCTTATTGCTTTGATTAATGGCAAACAGCACTGAAGCGACGCACAAGGCTACGGGCAGCAAGTACTTCTGTTACGTGTGTGGCTTAGTTGCAGGAACACAGAGAATGAACTGCAATAGGACAGCTAAGTGCAGTGATTCAAGCCCTAGTCATCAGCTGTAGCAGTTACCATGGCGGCTTCTTCGTTTTCATTCTTCCTTTTTTTTTTCTATCACATTTTCAGAGAGACAAAGTTTCATTTTCTTGCCGATGAAATGGTCATTTTGTATAACTTTGATAATGCATGCAGAAAGAAAGAGGGGGTTCTCTAAAAGGTAGCTGGTTCGATGGAACAGGACATTAGTGATCATTATTATACGGTACATAAACACGCACGCGCAATGACATGAAGGCAATAGAGAGAGCAGGCTGATAACTGCCACAGGGAGGGGCACAATGCCTGCTTACTCTTTTGGGAGAAAGTAGAGGAGAGGAAGAGGGAGGAAAAAAGAAAGTAAAAACAGACAAATACACAGACAAAACACAACAAAAAATAAAATATGCCTATAAATGGAACGCCAGGCCAATAGCTTCCGGAAACGTTAATGGCGCTCAGTGGGCCTGGCCCTGTCGGGCAGCGCTCCCCTTTGGGAACAGGTAATTGTCCGCAGACATTAAGTGTAGCATTGTTTAAATAGGCTGATGATGATGATGTTTAAACCGACATCCTATTTCTTATAGGCAGGAGCTGTTTGAGTATTCCTTCATTACGATAGGCCTGTGGCTTTATTCCCAGTTGCACTTTCAATGGCACGTTGCCATTAGTGCTCTACTGAGGAATTGTGCCAAATGTTATGTACATCACACAAAAGTAAAAAAATTGCAAACTTGGGAAACGTTTTGTAGAATGTAAGCTCTGCATTCATTTGCTGGCAGGTTCTGCTTGTGATACCTTACAAGGCATTGTGTTTTATTTAACCCACACTGAAAACTACAAGAAATTACTGATGCAAAGTGGGAGTCAGTTATACAAGTAAACTAGGTGACTTGCTAGAGGGCTGTGCACTGTGTGTTATCAGTGCACGTTAAAGAACCCCAGGTGATCAAAATTTCTGGAGCCCTCTACCATAGCGTGCCTCTTCACAATATTGTGGTTTTTACACTGATAACCTTAGCAGCTGTTTGTTGCAAGCAAACTGCCTTTAGGTGCAGCTTCGCAGTAACACAGTAACACTTCGCAGTATGTTGTCACCCCACATTTGGCAGACGGCAAAGCAGTGTACCAATAGCTGTATGTGCAAAACAAAACTTTTGAGCACGAGGTGTACTAGGTCTTGCAAGGTCATTCAGTGCTGTCGCAATGGCCTTGAGCTACCAGAGCGAAAATTGTGGCGCGTCACACCATGTGATCTGCTGTGCCACGATGCGACTAGGCCAGCGCATAACGCTTGTTTTCTTAATCCATGTGTCGTCCTGATAACTGTGCTAGAATGACTTCATGAAGATTTGTGTGCAGTTATCTGCGCACATTACTCTTACCTTCATGAGGAACTGTACCCGGAGTGATCCAACGCAGAGGCATATGCTATGTACACAGATACGATTTAGTTCAAAATTATTGCGGATTGGGCGTGCCATCATTTTCTTGACCTTCCACATGACTAGCACTGGAGATGGAGGCATCTGTGGCTGACAGCCTTCTTATTATTGCACAAAGAATGCACACAATTGCCAACTATACTTTCTGCATTTTGTGAAAGTGGCAATATTGAAATGTGATAAATATCATATTGGGAATACCATCTCATGGTGTAAGAGCTGAAACCACTCATAACACAAATATAAGCTTTGGCAATTTATGTAAACATGCGATGCAAGAAACAATTTCATTCCCAAAAACATTCAGTGATGTTGGTTGTAATGTTCCTTGTTCAGCTGAGCACGTGAACAGTGTAAGCTCTGTGAGCTGGCTTGAACATCTGTGATAACGACAGAACGTAACAAAAAGCAATCAAGTTGCAGTTTTTTTACAGTCACTGGACCATCAGCCTCCTTCTGTCCACAGTATTTCTTTTTGTATGTTCATCATGTGTGCTTAACAACTGGATTATCACTCCTCTTTCAGTTAGTTCTTGTTGTTCAAAGAGCTCATGCATTTTAATGTGTGCATGTAATTGGACTGTCTCTGCAATGGTCATAAAGTGAAGGTCTGGGAAAACAAGCTTCATGACAGGAGAGGCAATGCTAGACATTTTTAGTTCCCAAGGCTTATATGTCACTTGATGCAGTTGTTTCAGGCAAGCAACATAGATTTCATGACTTCGGCAAAAGAAAATATTCAGGGCATTATGTATTTATTCTAGGCATATATGTGTTGTCACAACTGTTCATCCCGGAGAGCTGTGAATGTACAAATAAAAATTAATACAATAATGAAGTCTTTGCTGTATCCTTTTGTATTGTATACATATTGCTACTAGGTTGTGCTCTGGAATTGTTTCAACCACAGGTGCACTCCACCGTCAGTCGCAAGAAATTTCGGTGCCTCAATGCATACGGGACCATCATTATGAGCGAAAAGGATACACAAGTTGTCCATATGTGACATCACTCCCTTAAGTAAAATGTCACGTAGGTGTTTGTGCCACCGTGGACACAATAAAAACGTTGAGGTGAAGTGGTCTACTAGTTGTATAATTAGGGTTGTCTGTTTTTGGGTAAAACCCTATCTTACCAAATTCTTCCACCCAGAACCACATTAAAGACGGCTGGGTTAAGCCAGGTTTCTCCCCGAATTCCAATGCGACATATCGGCCTGTTTCTTATGCTGCACAGAGTTTCCAATGCACATGTGCAATAGCTGCTACCCAACCTCGGGACAATGAAGTTGCATGCTGTCAACCTAAGTGAACTCCAATGACGTATAGTTCATTTCAAAAGTTGCGTGCAGCATTGTGGACACTATACAGCAGTAATTTGCAATTTTAATCTTGTAAATAATATGACTCGAAGCCCAAATTTCAGAATGGTTCAACAAAAAATCCAAGTTCTCCCTGAATGTTGCCTTACAAAATAGCACCCAACTAATTTACTCCCCAAATTTGAAGAAATATAAAACCACTTGAATATGACGAACTCTAATAATTAGTACCACCTAACATTTTGGTGAATGTGCAAGGTAAATTATATGTTTGCAATATATAACAATATAAAGGTATAAAGGAAAAATGAGACATTGTGCATGAGAAAGCATTGAAGAATGAAAGGCTCTGTAGGAATGGAACCCATGACCTCCGGCAAAGAAGCCAAATGCTGTAACTAATACCTTGCCAGTGTTCATGTGGTTCACAGAACCAACTCCAATTTTTTCCAGCTAGTGCACGCATTTTAATTTCACTGTGGATGATTGGACCCCACCAGATTGATAACATGCCCATGTCTCGTGGCGCACCAATTTGCACAGTGCTTCACCGGTGTTAATAGTGCAGCAGATAGAAGGCTTACAATCACAAATGAGCATTATGCTTGGGAATTCTAAGTTATATTTCATTAGTGAAGGCACACCCCAATGTTTCTGACATAACAAAACAATGTGTATGGGATAAATCTGGTTGAGAATGTATGTAGTTGCCATTTGCACGATACAGCAAATTAAAGTTGCGAGAAGTCTCGGCCGATTCTTGCATTCTGGAAAACATTGAACCGTGAATGATGGAGACACCATATTCACAGAATGTTGAAACTTGGGCCATGAAGATAGAATGAGATGTTTATAAGTGTGACACCGAGGTGAAATAACAAGTCCACTGAAAAAAGATGGTCTCAAGCTTTCTTGAACTTCTTCAAAATGTTGCTCTGCTCGATGGCAGCTCTCCGCTTGCGCTGAAAAACCCAGACAGCAAAGCATAAGTCAAATTTCAGCAAAAGCTCTACACCAAAGACATATGTTAGTTAAAATTATATGCACTGTGACTCATTGTATTACACAAGTGTTGTAATGTATGTAATGGTGATGTATAGTTTCAGTTTTGTAAACCTTGATGCAGATCAAGGAGAGTGGCAATGTGTGCTTGTTGGTACTATACTGTATTTTGAAATGACAGTTTGCGTGTGAACGTGAAGCACGGACAAGAGATGGCCGATGAAGAAGACAAGCACGCAGTGCTAGTACTAGCAACAACCCCAAGTTGTTACATTGCAGGAAACAAGATTCATGCAACATTCCCGCAATTAACTCCTTCAGCTTTCTTGTGATAAAAAAAGCTCATCATTGGACAGCTACACAGCCTCCAACACACTAAAAACAGCTGCTCCTTCAAAAGCGTCTCCGCATCTGGCCATAATTGTTACCTAGCCTGGTAGCCTCTGCCCGCTTCTTTAATGCTGTGCGCCCTGTATATTGACGTAACAAATGGCACGCGCTATATCAGTGCGATATACCATATTTACTTGCGTAATGAACCCACTGCCCCCTTTCTTGCCCTTGAAAAAAAAAAGGGGGGGAAAAGAGAGAGGAGAAATAGGAGGGAGGGGGGGACTTGTGTGCATGTATTACCTGCTCCCTTTATTTTGGTGCAGTTGCTGATGCTGTTGAAGGTTGCAATAATGTACAGTCAAGGTGTTACACTACTCACAACAATTTTTCCAAAATCTATAATGGTTTAAGAACCATACTGAACAGCTGTTGGCAACATGAGCATGAACACCGTGGGTCACAGTTTAAAGATTGCACATTTTGCATCAGAGCACCATCTCTCGAATAAGAAAGGAACCTCCCTGTTTATAACGCCACCTCGTGGCATGCAAACGTGGCTAGAGCATGGCGGCATGCCCTCCGAGATTATGTGCCCTCGGAAACCGTGGTGGCGGTGTTCCGCTCTGCGAGTTCGCTGTCCGTTCTGCGGCTTTGTTTTCAATGTTTTGCACAAACTTTTTTGGGACACTTGCCGCATGCAGCAGTGGGCCAATACACTAGCTGTAGGGCTAGTTTTCAGCTCAAGGTGTTGAGCATGCGTTGGAGTGGGGGAACGGTGTGTCTAGACAGCATTTCAGTGTCGATCTGGTGCGTGTGCTATGCTATTGGCAAATGACTACAATCTTCATGGAGCAAAAGAAAATAATAATAATACGTTGAGAACACTGTGGATCTTGCAGACCAGACAAGGTAAGTTGCCGCTTGTGAAGAACAATGTTCTTGGTTCTTGAGGGGTGAAGGATGCGCAGTGTGTCTCGTGAACTGATTCTAGAACCATGCGCGGGCCTTGGCCAGAAATCATGGGCAGTGTATAATGTTGTTTCTTGCGATATTAAAACCAGCAGCAGTTGCACAACAAAGTTTGTGCACCAAAATGTGCTGAAAAGACTAGTTGCGAACAGGAGTGCTGGCAAGCGGCGCATGAACAAAAAAAAATTGTTCCATGCTGCTGATGACATGCTGCTTATGGGCTTCACTTTTAATTAGGTACGCTTACGATAGCTAGTTTCTTCTCTTCATTGCGAAATGAAATTTCAAGTGTCAGAAATTATCCATGACCTCCCTCCCCCCCCCCCCCAACATGTAATGAACCCTCCCTTCATATTGACGTTAGCTTTTCTGAAAAACAAATGGGTTCATTACACGATTAAATACAACAGCACTCTTGATAAGAGAGTAGTGAGCACCAAGCTTTCAAGAAAGGAATGTAAGCAAGCCAAATGACAATTATTGTAGAAAAACAGAAAGACACTTCGAAAGGTGCAACTCTTAATGGAGTGAACGATATGACATGCCACTCACATTAGGTGTACCAGGCGCGGCACCGACATCGAGGATCTCTGAGATGCCTCGCATTGGTGCTTCGGCCGTGGAGCCTCCTCCGGACTCGGGCGTGCCAATGCCGATAGTGCTGCCAATGCTGGCTCCAATGCCGCTGCCGCTCGACGAGCTGGTCAATGCCGCAACACCTGTGGCCGCGGCTGTGGCGGCTGCTCGCTCAGGAGCCAGCACCTCGAACTGGTGCCGCAGGGTCTGCAGCTCGTACTCGCACGTAGCCAGAGCGAGTTTGAGCTCGTACAAGAGCACCATGTCGCTGCGCAGCTCATTGAAGTGCTGGCACACCTCTTCGCATGGCGTTGGATTCAGGTCTGCAGAAAGGTGACAATGCTTGTCAAGACAGTTTGGCATCAAGATGTACATTGCACCAGCAATCAAGCAATATCTAAGCAACAATTTGTCCCTCAATTAATCCCATTTTTTGTTCATTTCATACCGAGGGTCTCCATTCTTGCAGGTTTAATGCCGTCATGTGGCATGCAAGGGTTCATTTTTCACCTGCCAGCTCATAAAGTTAAATACTATGTAATGTCATCAAGTAAAAAGAATGTTCAACATTCGCCACCATGGCTATAAGTGGCACAGGTTAGCAGTCTTGTGGCTACACAGCATAGATATCCGAAGCATAGATGTCTACAATAACATAGATGTCTGAAAAAGTGGATGGGAGAATGGCTTCCACTGTAGTACAGTTGGTAGAGCATCACAAGCATAATGCAAATATTGTGGGTTCTGTACTCACCAGCAGTGAGTTGTTTCTTTGCCCACTTTAATTCATTTTCTCTTTATCTCATAATCACCACACTTCCATCGACAATTACAAAAAAACTCCCCTTATGCTTTCATTGGCTGTTAGCTTTTTGTGGTTGCATTTGACAAATATGGTCTCCTCGATCAGCACCCCTTCTTAGCAAATCGAAAGAAACTCACCAACACCCAGTTCCTGGAGCAGCTGTTCAATGGCCTTTGTCTTCTTCTGGCCCACCGACGCTGGCAGCTTCATCTGAGAAGTGCAATAAGACGCAAAAGCGATAAGCCAGAAGGATCAAGTGAAGGCTGATCTTCCAGGAGTTGGCAAGCTCAAGTTTTCGTGCATGTTGCTCTGCTCGTGAATCGGTTCTACGGAATTCCGCAAGGTGGAGAAATGGTCATGGATAAGCCACTCTTCAAAGTGAGAATTTAAATGTCAATACCATGCAGGGGACAAAAACATGACGCCCTTGTAGTTCAGCATAATCCATATAGAAAACTTCGTACAGGGTGTACTACAAAAGAAACATTGACATTTATATGAGTCATGTCATGTTGTGTTCTTTCGGTGTCCTCATCTTGTTCCGCTGTTATTCTTGGAAAATGAATTGCCACCAACTTGCCCAAGTACCTATTCTAGTACATTTCTACGGTGATTATGGCTCAAGTATAACACACAGCATCACTCGCTGATGCATGCAAGTAGTTCTCCCTAAAAAAAAAAAAACCGTGCACACTGAAATTTGATTTCAACAAAGAGCCTCGAAAATGAATAAACGACTCCTTAGTGTAGTTCAGAGCCTTAAAAGGTTGGTGCAAGGCAACATGACATACATAGCAACTGTCCAAACAAAATAGAATGTCAAGAAAAGATGGAGGCTTGAAGTTATGGGAAGTCATTGAATAAGAAACGTCACCAAAACTACTGCTCTGACAAGCGTCTTTATCAGGGCTTATGAAAGAGTGAAGATGGCTCCCATCGTCAGAGCAATGGCTCAAACGACAATCTTTGTTCCAACAACTATACAAGCCAGCATGAGCAACCATTACGTAAAACAAGCCTCATGCCCTCACCCTGTGGCTTCGAAGAGATACGCCACAGGCCTTGAAGTCCGGAAACCGAATGCCTGCCGACTCCACCGCCTGCAAGAGGGCACAAATTAAAATGGCAGTGCTTGAAACTCACGAACTCCAAACTCGCGCCAAGCATCACTTTAGTGTGCGAAAAGCAATCATAAACGAACCTTCCAGGAGAGCAAAAGCAGGAGATAATGAACACCAGTACAGTAAGAGCACAAGCACAGCAATGGCGAATTATCACGAAACATCACGACAATTCGTGCTTGCCATCTTTTGTTAAGATGGCAAGCGCTAGCTTGGAGGTAGTCTGGTGCGGCAACGGTTATTTAGACAAGCCGTGGAGCGAGTTTCCTGAGGGTATAGAAAACTAGAGATTCTTGAAAAATAGCTGCCAGAAGCATGTGCCTTGCTTCTTGTTTGCAAAATTATTGTTTCCAGCAGTAGTGGCACATGCACATGGTGGCACATGTACAACTTTTGAAAGACTTCTGAGAGATTGTTTGTATGAAAAGAAGCCTCAAGAATAGAAGAAAGGAGCTGTAAACCCATGTTAACCATAGTAATGATGACAATGGCAATGTGCGCTGCATTTTTTGAATGGCCATATCAAGAAACTTGCAGCAAAGCTTACTAAAGTAGGTCACAGTGTTAACCTAAACACTGCGCCCTCTGATTTCCCATCAATATGATGGTTACAATACGATTTCGGCAATATTGTGGTCACGGCTTTCGGCCACAGGCTTTACCAAGTAAGGCTGTAGGTGATACCATGCTAAATTCCAGCAGTCCCACTTCATCTTGCTTGATGCCAGATGCATGGGGGGTGTTGGCAACAAACCATCATTGCCTTTCTGAAATACTCTAGGCACTAGATGACCACAGCAGCAGTAGCTGTTGGAGCTCAACGATAGTCAAGTTAAAGCAGCAGCAGCTAGCATTAATGAAAAGCAAGATAAGCTGAGCTTCCGAATTCATCTTACAACTGTTACAGGCGGCAACTTTAGTTGTGGGAAGCATCGTCATTGCACTGCGATCACAAATTGCAAACAGTGACAGCGTGGCGAACCGCGAGCAGATGGCAGCCCACCATCACCCATCAGGCTGCCACCCACGTTAGACAGATGGAACTTGTTTAAAAAACATCGCATGGTGCGTTCCTCCTCGCTTGTCACTCTCACACCTGCTCTCCAGATCTGCATCACATTCTGGTGGGAGATCCGAGACGCACTGCTCTCAGTGCACCGCCTTTAATTCTGCACTATATGGCACGCCTGCTCCAGCTCTCCCTATGGAATTTGCCATTATTTTAAGACACACATGTCGCTAAGTTTTTTCCCCATGACATTTGCTTCCCAACAGACTGGAAGGCTCGATGGCAGAACCTGGCAAAGCAGTGTGGTTTCACAAGCATGAGCATTTCCAGTGATGCAAGTGTTCACTGCACCATTAGGAGAAGCACACCTGCAGGGCCCTCCATGCAGCATCCAATGTAACTGAAAGAATCGAATGTTTTTCGATACACATGCAGTACAGCGAGACACCTTTGCATAAAAGTTACGAAAGGACGTTACAGCTGTTCTGTATATCCGGGTTCAAATGTAAAGTAAAATTTGACTGTAGTCAACATTTAGGCAACTAGCTGGGAAACAGGGTAGCCATGCTGGCCCGTTCCTAGAGAGAGCTCACCCCCGGCTCGGTGCGACTGCTCTTCTGGATGTTGAGCTTCTTCTTGGGGCCCTTGCGCTCGACACGTCGTGCCTCTGCACTGTTGTCGGCTGCCGTGATGAGCTTCTGCAGGTCTTGCGTCTTCTTCTCACGCTCCTTCTTGCGTAGCTCGATCTTGCGCAACTCTCCCAGCAGCGTCTGCTCCTCTTCAACCTGCGCAAGACGGATGTGAGTCAGCCCAATGAGAGAATGCTCCAAAAGAATAGAAAGCACCGTTATAGAAAGAAATAAAGGAGTTACAGAAAGCAGCACCAGACACAAAAACGTGCAGCTGATGTGACATGTCTGTGTATGTTCTTCCTTGCTTTCACTGTAGCTTTAGTGTGTTGAATCAAACAGCCCAGACGTGATAACAGCACTTCTAAACTGCATTTGAATGACCATGGTAAACAGGGGTTTATACATAATTTCGATTTATGGGGGGGCTACGGGGTTACCAAAATGCGAAGGGGTGCAATGGGATATGATGTTACTGGTTAGCTGGAATAATTTGGGGGAAGAAGGAGTGGATCCATAAGGGTGGGTGTTAGGGGTGTGTGTATGAATCCCTGACAGTAAAGACAAGCGAACAGGCAAAAGCACAAGCTGCAATGCAGAAGCATGTTTTTTTACTTACTGCGTTATATAGTACTATAGCACTTAAAATTAATATCTAGCTTTTACACCACTAAGACAACCAATAAACGAAAGAGAGCAAACGTGTGTGAGTTCTTACGCCCTCTAAAAACAGTAGGGGCCAGCTTGTTCGCTGTTCTGCACACCAGAACGCAGCCCGTGCATTCAACAACAGTCGCAGCTGGCCGTTTTTAGTGACAGCCTTTAAGCATGCAATGCTGCAGTGTCATTTTTAATTGTCCGAGCCATAAAAGCTCCCCCCCCCCCCTATCCCACCCCTAATAAAGACTCAGTACAACATAACATGAGAAACAAATCTGGCAGATTATTGGTTAAAGGACCTCACATAAGTTATGTGCAAGGTATCTTTTACATTATGATCATGCATCCTTCAAACAATTCAGGCCTTTGTCTGTGTGTTTTACACTGCATTTACATTTGACATCAACCATGTCATGGCGTACTGGTCTTCACCACTTGGAAACCATTGGTGAACCCTTGCCCCCTCAACACTGCAGTTGCACATCAGACACAGCAAACAATTATTCCCTTTGTCTTGCAGATAGATTTAGCATGATCGTACGGGAGCAGGATCGTTCCCCATCCGTGCTCCCGCGAATCCTCGCCGCCACATAGCACTACCATGGGAACACCTGTACCGTCCCCAGTGCAGCGGCATGCATGACGATGACGTCACAGCTCGTGCCCCACGGCAAAGCCACCTTATAGAACATTTGAGGAAATGCGAGCACCATGCAACAAAAACTCAACAGGGGATGTCAACATTCCCACAGTATTCAACACTACACACACTCAAGTGCTCCAGAAGGTAGTCAAAAAAACATCGCAGGGCCCCCTTAACAAACAAAGCTAACCAAATCAAATTAATGGGTTCAACACACTGATACAGCATAGTGGGTTATGAAAGATGCTGGTTGCTTTAGTAAAGAACTTCTAATTAACTTTTATCACCTGCAATATTTTTAAATGTACACCCAAAGCACAACTGGCATGGAAGCATACCTATACAGACTACTGAGATATAGGGTTGGTACTTGGCAATTTGTTTTGTACTAGTGAGGATGCCACCATGGCAAAAATGACAATACAAGGACTATCATTGCTGCTGCTAGTTTACTGTCATCACCGTGCTCATGCACTGCAAAACGCAATATTTGTGGGTGTGTTTTTGTGCTCTGCCTCTGGCAGATGTAGCTTGGCTGGGGATTAACCTCAACAAAACCAGCAGAATGCCATATCTGCTGAGCCACTGCAGTGGGGGCAAATGACAAACAAATTGGAATCGCAGCACTAGCAAGAATGCATAGTTGCCAACATGGGGACCTCAAAAATCGGGAGATTAGCAGAGAGAGGAAACAGGGATGTTGAGAAAGATAAATGAATAAGAAAGAAAACGCATGTTTGTGTTTCTTGTTTCCCAGGGCTGCAGTAACGTAATGCACAGCTCCAAATAATTGCCAGTAATGTTTATTTAGGCGTCGGCAATCATAGCGGTACTAGCCATTGTCGGGCACATGCGCAATTACGCTGGGCAAAATGATGTCGTAACCTGCAAAAGGTAGTGGCACTATCCGACACCTAGCTTCATTGCATAACAGTGGTGCTTGGCAGTGAGGCTAACTTCACACGTGCTGCAGTGTGATGTTATCGTGAGTTCCTTGTTGAGATAAACACAATACACTGCACTGCAAATTCAGTGGCCTCCCCTTACTGTATATATCAGTGAGTAGAGAAGACAGTCAAGCAGCAAGTTGTTTGAGCTCTTCAGGCTCAGAAATCTTTTGCAAATGCCACTCTTTCGTAATTCATGTCTCATGATCAGGGTTCAATTGTTTATTAGGAGATTCATGGTCATGCCCATACAATTGGGAGGGTTGGCAGGTATAAGAATGAATTCCCTTTCAGAAGGGCAACTCACCTGCTCTGTAGTGCGATCATACAGCTTCAGTAACTGTTCCTTGCGGCGGCGTTCATGGTCGGCATCGAAAGCACGACCCTTGGGTTCTTGTCCCGGGGGAGCCCTGATGCGGGCCAAGGTCTGGGAGTGAACAAGTGAGAGAGAGAGAGCGGGTGAAATTAAAATACTCACTCTTGGCTGCATTATTTTAATGACAGTAACAAGAGTGGCTTTATGCCTCAACATCGCATAGTGGAACACAAATAAAGCACTATCAATAAGGCATACTGCACTTGCAAATTGCTAGTACCTCAAGCAGTCTTTATGTTGCGCAGCGGCAAGCCTTGCATAGTCTGGCACCCACGTGTGTAAGCTAGTCTGGTGGGATAATGTGTGGCTCCAGACAGGCTAGTGCGTTAACAATGAGGCAAAGGTACCTGGCAAATGCCGTAGTACCGCTCTTTGAGGTCTTCCACAGAGCGTCCAGTTGGGAAGCGCGCTGTGTCCCAGCGGTCCTTGACGATCAGGAAACGCTGATCGAAACGTCGGCACAGCTCAAGCAGGTGGTCTGTCTCAGCCCGACTCCACTGTGCACTCGCAAGATGCTGCTGGTATTCGGCTTCCGTATAGGTTGGCACCGGTACCTGCTGCTCAATCAATCGATTGATCAGTCACTCAATGAATCAATCAATCAACTATTATGTTTGTAAATACATGTTAAAAAGATGTGAGCGCATCTGGATCCCTGCCCTTAGGAAACTGATCATTCATAGCACAGCCTCTTATTGGAGGTTGTTGATACGATTAAAGCCTTTAGAGCTTTCTCATCCTCACCCTACAGGACCCTGAGTGAGGCATTAGTGATACATAAACATTCTTATATTTTAATCCTACGAATACTTCACTAAATGCTGAGGCTTGTGTATTGTCAGTGTACGTTAAAGAACACCAGAAGGCCGAAATTTCCGGAGCCCTCCAGTGGCGCCTCTCATAATCATATCGTGGTTTTGGAACGTAAAACTCCAGAAATTATTATTATTACTTCACAAAATATACACCATGTACATAGCTGACCCCATATTCCATAGTTATAGTACATATACAACAACTTTTAAACATATTTAGGGTCATTTTTGTAGGCTACTATGCAGAAAAATTGCACATATCATTTGCCATATGGAATATATCATCAAATGCCCCATACTGTTTTCTGGTGCTCTTTGGTCATTACTGGCCCTTTCACTATTAAACCCCATAAATCATCATTAATTGAATGTCAGGTTATTAGAGCGTACAATGATAACAAGTACAGTAAAATATGGTGTAAAAAGAATATGTGGAATGTAAAAATAAACGTTGGTATAAAATCAAAAGATGCATAAACACACATGTGTAGAAAGAGAGGTATTAGAAGAAACTTGCAGGAATTACAGAGGGTACAAAATAATCAAGGATACTGTAAAAAGAAAAAGTACATAAATGCAGCATGCAGATAAGCAGGAACTACAGATGAAACATGCTGAGCAAGAGATGCATCTCTATATGACTAAGTTTTACGTAAAGGTCAGCACTTTCCAGCTCTGCAGTCAAGATCACAACAGTTAAACATGTGCAAAAGGAAGGTATTATCATGCAAGGGTACTATTTAAAGATGCAAAAACGATTGTCATGAGTATATAAAAATGTAACAAAAAATGATAAGTTTTGAGCCTTGGTCGGTGCTGTGCTATACTGCTAGTTACCTTGTTGAACTTGGCAAAAGGGTACTCCTTGCCTTCATCAGCCAGCCTTCGCCAGTGGCTCAGCATCACACCATCCTGCACATAAATACAGTGAAACCGTGTTGTAACTAAGTCCATATGTCACGAGAACAGCTTCATTATTTGTTTATTTATAGATACTGCAGCTCGTTAGGGCTATGGCAGGAGCGGGTGCGCATGTAAAATATATACATATATATCATCAGCCAATTTTATGTCCACTGCAGGACGAAGGCCTCTCCCAATCCTCGCCATCCTTGCCTGTCCTGCGCGAGCTGATTCCATTTGATGCCTGCGAATTTCTTGATTTCGTCCCCCCATCTTACTCTCTGCCGCCCACGGCTGCGCTTACTTTCTCTTGGTATCCATTCCGTCGTTCTAACTGTCCATCGGTTATCTAGCCTTCTCATCACGTGGCCTGCCCATGTCCATTTTTTCTTCTTAATATCGTTCATTATGTCGGCGACCCCCGTTTGTTCTCTGACCCACTCGGCTGTCTTCCTATCCCTTAGTGTAACGCCTATCATTTTCCGTTCCATCGCCCGCTGCGCGGTTCTTAACTTCCTCTCTAGCTTCTTTGTAATTCTCCAGGTTTCTGATCCGTAAGTCAGTACTGGCAGGATGCAGTAGTTATATAGTTTCTGTTTGAGTGATAGTGGTAGGTTTCCGTTCATGAGTTGTGAATGTCTGCCGTATGCGCGCCATCCCATGTTTATTCTACGGTGGATTTCTTTTATATGGGTGGGTTCTCCAGTAAGTAGCTGTCCTAGGTACAGATATTCTTCTACGACTTCTAATGTATGGGTTTCGACCTTGAATAGACGTTTTTTCGCCGTGCCACTTACCATTATCTTTGTTTTCTGCATGTTCATCCTTAATCCTACCTTAACGCTTTCTCGGCTTAAGTCTTCAATCATCTTTTGCAATTCGTCGCCATCATTGTTAAAGAGTACTATGTCATCTGCAAATCGCAGGTTACTCAGATATTCGCCGTTAATCCTGAGCCCTGTCTCTTCCCAGTCTAACCTTTTGAAGATTTCTTCCAAACATGCAGTAAATAGCATGGGAGAAATTGTATCTCCCTGTCTGACACCTTTCTGTATTGGGATTTTTCTGCTTATGGAGGAGCAGGGTGGCTGTAGAATCTTTATAGATGTTGGCTATTGTGTTTATATAGCTATCACATATTCCTTGACGACGTAGTGCCTCCAGAACTGCTGGTATCTCTACCGAGTCGAAAGCCTTTTCGTAATCTATGAAAGCCATATAGAGGGGTTTGTTGTATTCAGCGGATTTCTCGATTACTTGATTGACCGCATGCAGGTGGTCCATGGTAGAGTATCCTTTTCTGAACCCTGCTTGCTCTCTCGGTTGATTAAATTCAAGTGTGGCCCTTATTCTGTTTGAGATAACCTTTGTGAATATTTTGTAAAGTGCTGAGAGTAGACTAATCGGCCTGTAGTTCCTCAAGTCTTTCACATCTCCCTTCTTATGTAATAATAGAATATTTGCGTTTTTCCAGCGGGTCGCGGACAACATTGGGTCTTCCTTCGTGGCAAACAGCCGCGCGCACGACCATTATAGGGCAAGGCACAATAGAAGCACCTTGAACGTTGTGTCAGGGCGTGCGAGCGAGGTGCAGAATTCGCGCACACACAGCAAACCGCGTACTGGTTCGCCGAAGGCCCCGGGCGAAGCGGAGAGTTTCCCGTAGCAGTGGCGCCCCCTCCGAAAAGGGCGAAACTGTCACTTTCGCTTCACAGCTCGCTTTTGTTCGCCGCACGACGTAGCAGGCCGCAACTCGTGCGTTGCTAATCGAGCGGCCGTGACACAGCATGTGCAGGACATGCTTCCTTCCCACATTGCTTTTGGGGCTAGGAAAAAAAAGGGGGGGGGGGGGGTGCTTTTCTTACACACACACGCCACTAGAATTGATCGGCAGAGCAGGCGTACAAATAGGCCAGCTCAAAGTCAAAGCTGTATGTATAGAGAGCATATTAACAAGCGGAGGTTCTCCTTCCAGTCGCCACAAGGGTGACATAAACATGGCTTGACAGCGCTCAGAATAAAGAAACAGTATGAATGTCAAGACTTCAACCAGCCTCTATACTATAAGCAACATTATCACAAAGAGCTTGTGGTCTCCTGAAGCCTTTATTATATAGATTTCTTTGTTGTATATGCTCACACTATATTGCTTACAATATAGTAGAGACTTAATGGATTCAAAATTAAGCAAGTCATGTGGTATGGGCATTTTACAGCATATATCATATTACAGATGCATTTCAGTGCTGCCATCTTGGGCTGATATGTGGCCATTTTGATTTTAAAGCAACTAAATCTACTAAATGAATGGTAAGACAGTACTCACAAGCTTGAATATGCATGCATTCATCATTTTATGATGTAGTTACTTATGACATTACAACGACCAAAATTGAGAAATTACTTGTATAAAAGGCCAAGATGGTAGCACCCGTGAATGCCATATTGTGCAGAAGCACAAGCACAACAAATGTGTTACGTAGTAGAAGAATGCACTAAAGGTTTGCAGACACAACTAAATGGCAAGATAATGCAGGTTGCCCCCCCCCTGTTGAACATAATCTTTTATTCTTGCAACAGATGCCACAATAATGAAGTTATCAGTGGATCTTCAAACACAGAACACATAAAATGGAGGTTCTGAAATAGGGGTCTGTCGACACAAGAGGGTCTGCAGAATCATTTTTGGACATATGTGAAAGAAATGCCAGTAAAGAAGAGAAAGAGAGAGAGAGAGAGAAAGAGAAGGAACACATTTTATTTTATGGCCAGTCACACACCAGTCACACTAGACGTTTTAACGTCATTTGATTCAAATGACGTTCGGTGCAACAAATGTCATTCGACCCGTGGTTGTGCTACACACGAAGAAGTAATGTCATTCGTTTACGATACCAGTGACAATAGTTCCAAAAGAACTGGACATAAAAGCTGCAGAGCGTAAACGCAGAGTGGCTGAAAAGTCGTCCTATTTCATTTAAAATAAACGCAGGGCTTTGCTTCACTGAATTACACCAACAGAATAATTTGCAGCTGATACGACAGCGCTCAAAGGGGGCGCTGACTTGTAGCAGGCGAACCATTCATTTACTGTTTTTATAAGCAAAGCGCGTTAATGAGAAACACAGACGCTAAATTAAGACACTGTGCATAAACGCAGCACTCAAGCAAACAGTGTTCGCGATTGCACCCTGTGGTGAAAGAGCAAAGCCGGTCAGACGCCGCTATGTCGAGAGTAAACACATTTTGTTACGGCCTGCCTGGCTGTTTTCTTTTTAAAATGATGTATATCGGCAAACGCGCTAAAGTAATACCATTTTCATATGACGTTTCACAAATTAGGAATGCTCAGTGCTGCAGGTTTACATTGTCTCTGGGGTAGAGGGTACACATTCGGTCCCAGTGCGAATGCTTCGATTTCAGAAGTCATTCGATTTGAATGATGTTAAATGTCGCCGTGTAGCAGCGGAATAATGTCATTCGATGCGAATGTCATTGCGTTCGAATGACATTAAAACGCCCAAACTAGAAGAAAAGCTCAGGGGAAGATGGATGCTTGAATCGATGAACAAATCGCAAAGTACGATTTAGAACAGGGAATGTCACGGGAGCCAACGTTCCGACAAGCGGACTTGTCTTCGTCAGGGCGGCAACTGCCTTCTCCAGCGTACGTTTATGTACGCCTTTGCACACTCTCAGCCCACGTCCACGTCTCAGCCCACGTCCAGTGTGACAGGGGTATCAGTGGGCTTAGCCTTAGGTCATTCCCAGTTTGAAGATGTTTGTGGAACTGTGGCAGCATTTTGTGCAAAATTGCCTTTGATAGTCATGGTCACCACCTATTTCACACTCCACACTGTGGTAGTATATGGACCCCCCCCCCTTCTTTTTTCTCCCATCAATTTCACCGATTAACAAGAGGTTCCAGGCACATCCATGGCTGGGAACCAACGAAATTGACTAATCCCTAGGACTCAAGCTTCAAACACACCAGTGGTGCTTGTGTTAGTTTGCCACAATGCCTATTTTCGTAATTCTACTTTCTTTAGCTTTCTTGACTACAATTGTCTAGAAAATAGGGGCATAGTGCAATGACATTTGAGTAAATTATTCGATGCAGATCAAGCTGACCTAGTGCTTTCAGCCACAGCACTGCGCATAGCCCACAATGCAGCTTTGGGAAATCAATCAACAAAGCCTCTTCCCTTCTTTTTTTTGTCGTTTCAGATTTGTTGAGTGAACAGCAAGAAACTAATACATAAGGCTGATGTCCCAAGCCTTTCTCCAATGCTGATCCTCTTCCACAAAAACGCATAAAAATGAGACACATAAATATGGTGCTGTAAAAATTCTAATCACGTAATTCACGAGAAGCACAATAAATCACACAGAAATAAGGACACACCTTGCGAGCTGGGTTGTTAAATGGCATCCAGCGCCATGGACGAACACGTCGGATTCCCAGCTTGGCTTTGTTGCGCTTGTAGCCCTGGCTACTGTCAGTTGGCAGCAGAGGAGGGTTGTCTCTGTGCGTAAAAGACACAACCAAGATGTCTCGTAGGTGTGCTCACCCCTGTGGTTAATGACATAATGGCAAACACGGCTTTCTTTCCACCACATTCCATCCAAAACCTTGGCCTGCTATCTAGCAGAAGAGAATCTTTTCTGTCAAGTAGCTTAAAGTAACATGGTACAGTGCCCTATTTCGTACCGGGCATCTGAAAAAAGCAGGGCGTAGAGCTCTCGGTGCATTCCTTCAGGTCGCTTGAAGGTGGCCTCAATGAGCTTCCGCTTCTGCATAAGCTTGTTCTGTGCCGCACAAGGAAAGGAAAAAAGAAGTGTCACCATGATGCAATTAAGAAGGAAACTAATAACAATATGTAAGACGAGAGAGACGTAATACGCAAGAAGCGAGGGTAAAAAGCCACGTGTTGCACTCACTTTCCGAGCATCTGTGCCCAGGATGCTCTCCTTGCTGACTTCAGGAGTGTTGGGACGCTCCACGTCCAGTATGTCCAGGACGTCACTCATCTTGAGGCCTGCAGTTGTGTACCTTGTGAGCTATTGCGCATAGCACTTCTGCAAACGTGCAACTGCTACGTGAAACACAGGTGGTACCTATGTGGATCAGGGATTACACTGTGCTAAGCTACCAAAGCAACACCCAACTGGCTAGCTTCGCAAGTTTAACGGTCCTTTCGCTCATGAGAAATTAGCGGCCGTGCTGTATGCGGTGTTTCTGGCTTCGCTGGATGCACATGCGGGCTCAGTGAATGAAACACGATACTCGGACCGCACGGCTGCCGATGCTTTTCTGCGCCATCGATTTCCGTGGGTCACACCGAGCTGATTCATTGTTGTACTCAGTGAGATATTTTTAGAAACATTATGGTTCAGTTTTGTCCTGTGATCACCCAGTGCACTCCAGTAGCACAAAATGCGCCGGCTATCAAGTGGCCCGAATACCGCGTTTCAATCGCCCAGCACTGTACGCGAAAAAAAAAAAAAAAAAGATCGTGCGCATGAACTCCAGAGTTTTAGTTTACAGCTTGCCTGCATACACGTCCACTCTGTCAACACAATAAGTTCATCAGCGCTTACGTGAACGAATTTTCAGGGAAAAAGCGGGTGTGAACGTTCTACAAGACGTTCAAAAGAATGTAACCGCGGTGCAGTCCACAGCGGCGCGATCATAAATACAGATCCCGATAAGAGCTTTAAAAGGGAAGCGAAGATGCCTTTCCAACATTGGAACAAGGAGAATTACAGCCCACAATTTCACATTTAGCTTGTCAAAGCAGCAGAACGCTGTTCAAATAGCGATATTTTAACCTTGCGCAGGTTCTAGGTACCGGAATTGATATCTCATATACATGTATTCTCGAAGTATACGCACGGCCGAGAAGATTTCGGACTGCGCTCTGCGTTATGCCGTGCAGCACCGCGTCAGTGCGCGCACCCGGCACATCAAATGACGGCAAACTGCAGAGTAACTTGTTACCTTCCGGTGACTAACAGGCCCGTTCCAGAAAGCGCAGGGATGACCACTTCAAGTTGGCGGCGCCGACACGCATTCGGAAAAGGGGCAAATACACATCTCGTCTGAAGCTACAGCGACTACAGTTGCCACAGTGCGTGCTCGAAAGCGTAAAAAATGGGGGAAACCGTCGACTGCACGCCAGCTATTCTCACGTCAAATGCAGCGAACGCTATTTCGACGGGCAAAACCGCACGGCAACTAGAGTGTACTAGAATATTTTGAGTGGCGCGACCGGAGCGGGCGCGCCGTGCAAACCGGTGTCCCCTCTCGCATGGAAAGCAGCGGTGGCGCTGGCGTGCCTAACCATTGGGGCAGCCGGCGCGCGGCGGGCACGGCCAGCGTGGCCCGAGCTGTGGTGCTCATTCTAATTCTTTTTTTTTTTTTTCGCGTGTGCGTGCGTGCTGTGCCATGCACATTGCAATAAATATTGTATAAACATAGGTACGGCAGCACAGTCACGCTGGCCGGCGTTTTCAGAGATACATCTAATAAAATAAAATAAAGATCCGTTCGGTGCGCCTGGCAAGCATCTGATGCGCTCGCAGCTTCGTTGCACGATCCCCTCTCGCGGGGCGCGATGGAGGCGTTAATTTTATTGAAAATAAAGCAGTTTTTAATCAGAACTTCCTTATACATGATTGCCGTCCAGGAAAACGTCAGGCAGTGAATTACTTTGTGGGATATATTGCAAAAATCTGGCATAGGTGACGACGGCACACATTTTAGGATGGGGATAGCATCGCGAAAACGCAGCCTGAACAAAATAAGAAGAATAAGAAAAAAAAACAAGGAAAACGTCGTAAGAGTGGAGGCACGGATATCCGTCATTCCCGATGTTATACATAAAGATGTGGAGAGTACGGGAAGAGAGCTCGAAATGAGCAACATTAGTTTCAATCTGCTCTAGCAGGCCAATGTCGAAAACGGCAAAACCTTGTAGGTCTGCTTTATGCTGAGTACAGAGTCCCGTTTGGCTAATACTGAACTGTTACAAGTTACTGCCCGAAATTACCAACTTCGTTATTCTCATCCTGTAAAATTATTGAATACGTCTCACAATTATTTAGCTAGTTCGTTACCGATAGTTATGTTCATATCGCAGCCATATCTTTCGTAAAGATTTCTTGAAAATGACCCAACTTAAATACCTCTGTAATTTCTGTTTTTGTATAGTTTTGCTGCATTAATTGCTCTCGTTATGTCAGGCGAAGTCGACGTCATTTTTTATATTTTAAGAGAGCAGTTTAACTGGTTCAGTGGCGCACCGACGGGGAGGGGGGGGAGGGGGTTATGGGGGTGTTGTAACCCCCCCCCCCCCCCCCCCGAGGCCGACCTAACCCCCTCCCACTCCGTAACTGCTCCTGTGTCCTAGAAGAATGTGCCGCTATAATGTCTCAGCAAAACGCCGAAAAAATAATAAAATAATCATCATCATTGATGTTTTTATATTTTGGCATTTTATTTACTTTTTTTACACACGCAACAACTGTGTAATCGCATGCCCGGCCCTTCGTGAAAGATTGAACCCCCCTGGCAGAGATCCTGGGTGCGCTACTGAACTGGTTCCACATGTATAATACTAATTCATAGGGTACGTCTCAACCCGCCTACCTACTTTCTTCTTAATAGATGACCTTTTACGTATCTAGATGCGTTCGCACTGACAGCATTACAGTGATTGTTCTCGTGAGCTACTCGTTACTTCTGAGTACTTTGGACTAGCGTTCGGAATCCGCTGTTATTTTTAATACATATTAACGACATATTGATGGAAGTTATAACTTATTAGGGCACCATTTGAGATCGAATTATTAGCAGACTATTGCGTCTATCTTAACGAAATCAACAACTATGAGGAATGGACACATTTCTCCCTGGTGCTCTCATTACGGCATGTAGCTGAATGGAGATAAACCAGTGTTTATAAGAACAAAAAAAATAACACGATACAAGCTCTTCTTTACTTACGGTTTTTAATCGGAATCGCTCCCTGGTATATCTGAATGCAAGTACTTAGGCGTCGCATTACTCACTCTCTCGTTTGGAAAGGTCACACTATTCTCACCAGAGCGTCACCAGTCCGTAATTTTGGTTCCATTAGATAATAAATAAAAGAAACATTTGCAAAACCTAATTTGTCAGTATACATATCGTTTTTCAGACCAGGACCTGGACATGCATGCGCAGTTTGGGACTCCTGCATAAATCGTAGTACAAAGACCGGAGAAGATTTAAAGCGCAACGCCGTTCGCTACTTATATTCTAAGTAGTAGCGGAATTGACCTTTCAGACCTAATTAAAGAGCACAATGTATAAAGATTTTGACTGTGCCAGAAAATCCAGACTAATTAAAGTGTCTTTCCCTGAGCTGTATGCTTTACCACTGCGGTCGCAGCTGAGGAGACATCACCATACTAAATCTTTAATCCCTTTTAGTTCCAAAACAAGTTCTTCGGAATATCTAATTTTCCCTCGCATCATCTCTGAATGGAATAGTTTATCTCTCACGACTTCGCACAACGCGGATCTCATTTTTCATAGAATACCTTAATTGATCCTTAAAGTTTCTTCACCACACTTGAACGTTAAAGTACCTAAACGTAACATTGTCACACTACACCCTCTTCATTACTCAACATTCTAAGATTTCTGAGCTATAGGAGTGAGTGTATGGTTTCTTCAGTTTACCTATATTTATAGGAAACGAAAGTAACAGTGTGAATAATTATGCTTGGTACAGCATGTTTATATCAGGTACGTCACACCGAAAGGGTGATGTGGACACGCAGCAAAACAATATCTCACTTTTCACAAGTAGGTGAAAGGTAGAACCTTCTTTGTGTTTGAGTAAAAATGCCTATACCAATAATGAGCACCGATATATAGCGTGCAGTAGAACTGCGGGCTGATTTAAAACTATATTTGATGATTGCAATGCTCGCACGCTCGCCGTGTTCATAGGTAATAACATTGCGTTTTGAGCAGAAACCTTGGAAGTAAGCAGGCAAGCAATATGAAAAGACATGGATCGCCTAGTTAAAAGTTGATGAAGCTGCATGTGGCGCATCGCTGCTCAAGTGATCCATTCGCGCTTCATTATAAAACCAAAATAAACCTATCTACACCTGCCAGGCGCTCTCCCGGCGCAAATTAATTGCCATCAGGGTGGTAATGCAGCTCAGGTGTGATGAAACGGTTCGTTTTTACGTTCCTTTCATATAAACTCGCGCCACTCTTGCGAACATTTTTGTGAGCGCGCCAGCAAGCAGACGCCCGCGAGGCGGGCCGGCCGTGCCGGCCGGCCGGAGCAACCAAGGTCTGACGACTGCAGCGCCGCCGCTGCGTTCCATGCGGAGAGGGCCCCTCTCCGGCCGGCGGTCGCGCCACTCAAAATATTCTAGTACACTCTACGGCAACACCGAAAGCGTGGCCTCCGCGATCGGCTGCGGCAGGCTCGACGTTCCGCAAGTCGCTACAGATGGCGAAAAAAAAAAAAAAAGCACGACGAGCTGCAGCTTTGTGCGCTGGGAGTGGATCTACTGACCTCTCTCTAGTCTCAAGCTATTTCTATTTAGTACACTATAATAGTATAGTGTACTAGAATATGTCCTAGTGACGCGTCCGGGAAAGAGCGCGCATGCCCGTTTTTGTTGACGCCTCTAGATGGCGCCACTGCGCCTTTTTGGCGCAGTGGCGCCAAAATTTAAAAGGCATGAGGAAAATTTAAAGAGAGAGAGAGAGAGAAAAAAAAGTTCTTAGGTCTTCTTACGAGCCTGGTGGCCCACATGTCACCGCCCCGTTACAAAGGGGACGCTCATAGCATCCATCCATCCATCCAGCAGACCGGCCGCTGTCTCATTTGCTGTGTTTGAGACTTTCCGTGCTCCTTAGCGTTCCTTATGCACATAATTCTATATCATTCCATCAGAGGATCGAATTTAGCATAGCAAGGTAAATGGAAAATTCGTGAACATCACATAAATGCGCCAGTACCGACAGCGTCGTCTGCTAGTGCTGCAGACCGGTGCTTTCATTGCGCCTGCAGTGCGCGATATCGCCTGCGGTAGTGGCGTTTCGCAGTTTTCCTTGCTCATATACTGCTCACAACTCGGAATATCTGGGCCTGTTTTGCATCTCTGGCAGGTTACTTAGCACAGTTAAAACCGCATGCTGATGATGAACGATACAACTGCGTGGAGACTTCAACGTTTGTTGCTGTGGAGAAGGTGCGCGACTACATTAGAGCATTAACGGCCGCAATTTGTGTGGTGGAATGAAAAATGTGCCTTTTTGTCCTGTATGAAGCGCAGGGGAACGATGTTATTTCGGTGTTGCTGTTCTCAAAATTAGTGCCGATTTATATTTTTTTCAGCAAAACAATTGTGCGCATACACGCTCGTTCTTTGCCGACATTCAGCGCCTAATCAGAATCCGCGGCATCTTCAACTCACGCCGTATGATGTGATCCTCGAATAAATGGTCCATATTGATGTTTCCCTTTATTTATTAACAGAGAAAATAGCACAGAAACATTAAAACACTTTTTTTATAGAATGAACATAGTCATAGTACAAGCAGCCACCACGGTTAAAACACACAAAATCTGGTAGCATTGAAATTTAAGTGCACTGACTTAGCTTAATACACTTTGATGCCTGGCACCTTCTTTCATTGCTCTTATTCACGCTCTTCGTGAAAAAAAAAAAAAAAAGTAGCCTGGTTGTGATGTAGAACGCTGTTAATTCTGCACCGATGGCTTCACAGTGCTCAGGGCAGCCAAGTTGATGCTGCCGCCCTGCTTTGACAACCATCCAGGACATCTAATATACTGTCTGCATGAAACTCAAGAACACTAAAGCAAGTTATAAAATCATTCTCCAAGTTGAGCACAAACTGATACAGAGGGGAAGCAGGATACAGCAAGCCATCATTGTCTTTCATCAGTGTAAACTCTGCGAGCCTTAAATTTCCTGCTGCTTCTTTCATTATTAGCAGCAAATTCAGACAGGCCTCACAGCCTGCCTTCAAAATACATTTCCTCGCCACATAACCAGCGATATAAAAAATGAGGCGACTGTCACTAGATGCTGCAGTGCAAGAGTTGTCTGGTAATGTTTTCATAAGAACTGCTTCTGCTGCATCAATGTTCCCATAATCCAAGAACTTCTTAATTCGCTCCTGCCTTCCAATTGGAGAGGCTTGCTGGCTACTACCTGTGTCCAACAGGGCACTCAGGAGATTTGGTTCACAACTTCCTCTAGAAACAGAATGGGCCAGTTTGCTGAAAGAAAGGCAATTCACAGAAACAACAAATTGCTGGGTTGTTGGGTGAGAATTGCACCCAGATGACTGACAATGAAGCAACGCGAGTCCATTATTTTTTCTTTTTTTTGGAATTGTAGGTCAAGACGTTTTCACGTTTTTAAAAGTCATCCACCGTTTCTTTGCAAGAACTACCAGTTTGAATGTTGGTCCGCTAGGGATGCACACGAAGCAAACAGCCGCGAAGCGTGTCAGAATCGGCCCGACCGCCCGACCGCTGGCACTGGTATGGACGGATGGATGGATGGATGGATGCTATGAGCGTCCCCTTTGTAACGGGGCGGTGACATGTGCGCCACCAGGCTCGTAAAAGAACTTTTCTAGAAAAAGGCGCAGCAGCGCCACCGGCGACAGCTCCTAGAGTTTGCTTCAACCGGCCCATTGTTGCTCCTCCTTGCTCGCGCCACTAGGACATATTCTAGTACACTATAATTTCTACCATGGACCACCATTCGCGCTATTGCACTTTCGTGTAGGGGTGCCCTCGTCGGGGGAGGGGGTACCCCCCCCGTTATAAAGGGGACGCTCCTAATATCCATCCATCCATCCATCCATTTCAGGACAAAATATTTCTAATGCAAGCGAAGGCCGAGTTTTTGCATAGTATTACATACATAGTATTACAACACTGCTCATTACACAGAGTGCTTTTTGTGAGAGATATTCTGTCACCTATCTTTTATCAACCGATTTTTGTTTTCGCTGACTCCTTCAATGTGAACAGCGTGTCGACATCAGTACTTTTTTTTTTTTTTTTTTTTCAATTCGAAATGTACGGCGGCAGATATGCAACCATGTAGGAAGGAAAAACAGCAGCCGTGATTCGATCCCACGACCTTCGGATCTGCAGCCGTGTACCATAGCCACTAGACCACTGTGGCGGGGCAGTTGTTTACAAGAAGCACAGCCCATTATATTAAAATAAGAAGTCCTTATCTGTAGCCAGGACGTCTCCACAAATCTCATTTGGAGTTTTCTACTTGTCGCAGATATTGCAGTCTGGGAAAATGCACAGAAATTTAGACTCTACATTATTCTTGCCTGTGTACAATGGTACGAACACGCACATCTCTTTGTTTTAATGCAGAGTTTATTTGGACTCTCCGAAAAACACAGTGAAAGCAGTGAGCCAGGAAAGCCCAGCATGCCGCTCATGTGCTTGCTCTTGCAAAAGTATATACTCAAGCAATCGAAGCGTGCACACACTCATGTGGCCTCGATGCACACCTCAAACACGAGTGAAACAGTGCAGAGCTATGCTTCAGCTTTCTATTCTTTGTCAGTTCACTGTACAAGAAAAGCTGGACACACTCAACAACAGATACGTAAATGAGCGGAAAAAAAAATAAGCAAAATGGCCATCACTGTATGTCATGAAACGAGAACTACAAAATAAAAAAATTCAGGAGTCATTACATCATCACATATGTCATACATACACATATCATTTGGCCTCGCATATGAGGCTACCCTTCCGACTAGACAAGTGCAAATGATGCTTCACACGTAGCACCAAAAAATTAAGCTATTGTGGCATTCAACAGGGCCAAGCAAATGGCTATGACAAAAAAGCACATTGAGAAATTTTGTTCATACACACCTTAGTGTATGCGTGTAAAAGTATGAAGGGAGGCACATCTGATTAGCTGTACAGACAATGCTACAGTTATCGCTGTTTAAATATCAACTGCAAGCCAATTTTACATCAGCACCATCTGTGCTCACAGTGCTTAAAATGCAACATAATCATCATAAGAAGAAAGAAATAAAAAGAACATAACCATATTTGGAACACACACTGTTTATGTTTTAAATTCCAAACATTGGCAAAGCCATGCAGAGCTTCACATTACCGCAGTGGTCAACAGTGCTGTTAACAGACATGGGTAGCACTGCATCAGAATGCTGTCAATACTGTGCCACTGTTACGTATGCGATCACAATTACTGTTCAGTGCTATCACTGCCCAATTTATGAAGGCTTGTAAAGATTGCTATGATAACATTACAGTTACTACACAAGTGAGGCAATGGCAGCAGTTGTTTCCTAGCTGTGAGTGGCATCGATATATAAGCCCAAGTATAACTCTAAAAACTTCAATGACATTATCACTTAATGAGCACAGAGAATGCAAGGGCTAGAGATACGAGACACACGAATGAGAAAAGGAAGTCGAGTGTGTTCGTAGTTTCCCCCTTGACGATACATCTGGCATGGAAAGCAAATGTGCAGCTGGATTTGCTTTTCAGTAAAAGGTTGTGATTTGCCACAAACAGCTCATAAACTGAGCCAAGGACTTAACTTTCAATTACAATGAAAGCAAAAACTTAAAACACAATTCTAGCAAAGGGTAATGAGCAGTGTGCAGTTGTTAGTCACTTTTTAACCTGTGTCTTCAGTACAAAAGATGCTTTGGCTTTATTTCACTTACTGCTTGTGCTCCTACAATATCAAACTGATTTGTATTTACAAGTGCTTAAAAAAGAAACAAAATGCTCATTCCCACCCTCCCTCTCTAACCATCCATATTGCATATGCTTGAAGGGCGTTTGGGAGTGTGTTCTGCATTTGGTGATATGGTTTGGAAAAGTTTTTCATATCCTTATAGAAAAAAAGGAGTCGCAAAAAGACAGAAGAAAATGTTATCGAACAGCAGCAAAGACTTCGTCTCTCTTGCTTTGCCCAACATTCGCAAAGTTAAATATGCACACTATACACAGTGAAACATGAAAGAAAGACACAAAGAACAAACAAGCGATTAGATTCTGGCAGAGATACATATACACTTAGACTGCAATTGTTTTTCCTTATTCTCTAGTACACATATGTACACAGTATATTACATGAAGCAAAAGTACCCTCAACAATTCACATGGGACAGAGCTTGCAAAGCTTCTTTCATATATCCTGCTCTGCCGCACTCAACAAGTGCATTTTGTCATCAAGAGCACGGAGATGTGCACATTTCAGAAATATAGTTGCGACTTAAGTGGAATCTTACAAAAATATTGGGAACTGGACCGACATGTCCGTGACAAACATCTAGGCGTGAGCAGTGACGCTACTAATGGCCATCGTATAGACACTGAAATGTCTCTTGTGCTGTGGGGAGAAATACATCATCATAATCACAACTTCACGAAAAGTGGTACAGAGCAGCTTCCGTTTCGCTTGTCTGACCCTGCAGTCACTTTAAGGTGCAGTGTGTCAGTGCAAAAATACTGTATGTTTTATAGACAGCACTTCTGGCAAAACTGCTGCCTCATTTGCAACTGCAATTTGGTTACTACCATCGTATTGTCTAAAGTACTTTCGTTCAGTACTTTTATCGTTGCAGTACTGGACAGTCTATATCACTCTGGATAAACTGCCAGTATGTACTGTTTTTCTGGGGCATAGACAAAGATGAAAGTGATTTTTCTACTAAAAGCAGCGTTGATATCACCTGTTTTGGGAGAAAACAGCTAGCAAGCTTAGGAAAAATAATCTGGTAAGGTATTAGTTTCTGGATGATGGCCAGTACCATGCGTTTCCTTTCACTGAAAGCATAATTCTTCTGAGTGGGGAGATACTTCAAAAAGGCGTGGTGGTCTTTTCACTTAGCACAAGCGGACCAGGCAAGTACAGCATATAAGAAAGTGCAGGGTAAACGGCATGTGAAATAATGCAAGAGGCCTGGCTGAAGAATGCAAACTATGGAAAAATAATTTACAGTAGGCATTGTTACTAATGCAACATTTTGCACATGATAAAATGACTGTCAAAGAAGCTTGCCAATTGTATCGATAAGTATAATACGTACTGTGTGCAAGTTCTATAAGAAATATCCACAACCTGCAAGTGCACTACAATAGTGTCACACCCCACAAATGAAGTCGGGAGTTTGAGAAAGTATATGGTAATACTTTAGAAATTTTTAAGACCGCCATTATAGGATGCATATAAAAATAATCACTTGAATATTAAGACAACCACTGAAGTGCACTGAGGTCAATGCGATTTTGTCAGTGTTTAAAATAATGAAGCACCTTTAGCATCTAAATTGGTGCAGCGAGTGCAGCAAGTTCAGCAAACTATTTCCAACAAGCAGCCAAAGCTTGAGCATGTTGAAGACAATGACATGCTGCAGAAAATAAAGTGCTTCAATGGGGATGGACACATTAAATCATGCTTCAGCAGAACCAATTCATCATGCTAGTAGTATATCAAGAGCTTTGGAATATAGTTTTAGCAAGCATCATATCTTTTTTGATCTAAACCACTGGTGTAAGATTCATTTTCACCAGTCATGTCCAAATAGCAAGGGCATACATTCCTATCGAAGTTCTTAAGCTTGAACCCAACAAACAGACAGGCACCCCAGTGAACAAGGACAGCTTTTCTGATTATATACTCTTTGCAGACGCCTCTTCTAAGGTCTTGTTGAAAACAATGCTTCCAAGGTACAAGCCACAATGTACGTAAAAAACATGCACACGGCAAACACGTAAAAACCATCATGTACTTCTGAGCAGACTGGACACATGCTTAGCGGACATATGTCTGAGAAGTAACGGGCCGGGACATTTGTATGTTTGCCTTTTTCACTGGGACCAATTCAGCAAAACGGCAAAAACGTGGAACTTACTTTAAGCATGCTTTCTGTGCGTTATCCCCCAGCATCTGCACGTTTACATTACCAATCACTGCAACCAGATAAACAATCATTTACTGTAAGCGGCACATTGTCTTCATGCAATGCCGATACTGTGCTAAATATATGATGGAAACATGTCCCACTGGTTTGCTCGCTTATGAGAGTCATAACTAATGAAGAATGTCAATAAAGATGGTTCTCTAGGTAGCGTGTTGCTTGTAGTATTAAACAGCCAGAGATCACAAGCTCAGGGCAGGAACACTTCTTTGCAGGTGGACAAGAAAGAGCAGTCGCAAAATAAAAATGCACACAAACATGCACACACACACAGAAACAGTTCGGAGGTCTGCTCTCCTGGAACACACTTGACGACAGTTTACGGTTTTACAGCAACAAGAAGTGAAGCATAAATGGGACCTGGCAACTGGTGCCGATACGTTAAGACATTGAGAATCAATAATGACCTGCTGAGGCTCTTCACATACAAACTGTATTCACTGCAGCTGCATGACTGATAACTGCATTCAACTGCCCCGAAGCCACGCAGAAAGTATGCACATGCACAGCTGTATCCAGCCAGCTTGTTAACTGCATTGCTTGCAGTGTTGTATCACATTTGCAGAAAGAATTCCTTCTACATCTCACTAAAGGTGACGTGCTTTGTACAGTACATCACAACTTCTGCCACGGACGTGAGCAAACAGCCACCTAGCAATGCTGAGGAGCCGGACAATCGAAAGCACCTGACATTCCTGGCATTTCTAGACAGCTTTCTTTGGTTAGGAGAGATGCGGAATGCCAGGCAATCCATGGGAGCAGGCAGGTTTGTCAAATGTTTCACAACTCTGCAGTAACCGCAGGAGACACGAGAGACCTCAACAAGATGGCACCTAATGTTTTCATGGTCTATACTAGATACTTGGAGTGGATGTCCATGTTGAACAAATGGTGGTTAATTACTTTTTGGGGGCACTCAATGGACGACACTTTTTCATCTTAAGATGAAGTTGGTTAGACAACAAACAGTGCAAGACATCTGTTTGACTGTGAATACATCGCAGTGTTTTTAAGAACACAGTCATAACAGTTTACATTAACAGACCACCTACTGTTACCAGCTTCCTCCGCCACATAAATTGTCGCAAGTACCATCTACAAACATGATAGCACTTGCATGTCATGCCATACCACTACTGAAACTGAGTGAGATAAAGGTAACGACAAAGGATGCAATGCAGATATGGTGCTGACAATAAAAAAAAACAAGGCTAAGGATGGGAAACTGACAGAGCACTTTTAGGCATTTATAAATTTGTTCATATTTGAACAACTGCTTAGCAGCTTCCTATACGCTCTTCAAAAGTTGCTCTAATTTTGACAATTTCCATTATGACTCAAGCACACGTAGCACACTGTATTACATATGAAAGTACACGATGTCACTTCGTTCTTTCATAAGTCATAAAAAAAAGCACACCTATTTTCTCTGGTACACCGCTGTGGCGATAATACTACAGCAGCAAAAGCTGTGTTTTCTTCCTCGTTGCTAATGTAGAGAGCACTGCAATCCATATTTAAGAGCGGCTATTTAATAGCAAACTTGTAACAAACAAATTAACAGAACAAATGGATGGGCTATTTGGTAGTGTGCATGTTAAGGTTTAGAGCAAGAAAAGATGAAGGAAAAAGAAAGAAAAGGATATTGTAGCATGTCCTCGCACCCTCTGTTTTCTGGTGTCCTTTTTTGCGCTAAATCTCAAGAAAAATTATCGTTGATGTGATGATTATATCAACACCACATCACGCCACGTCTGATAGAAATGTGTCCTACATGCTAGACACATCTAATGCGTGTGTACACCCAATCGAGAGGATTCCTGTTCTGGCTGGCAGCGTCTGTAAAAGTCGAGTTCATAACTGTTTTCTTTGGACAATGAACTCGGGGTTTTTTTTTTTTTCCTGCCACATTGATTTGCTTTCCTTCCCCCAACTGATAATGAAGTTCTGATTTAAGAACACATTTGGCAACAGCTAGTGTGATGAAAGGCCCAATCCTTCTGGCGAGTGTCATATGCTGCTCAGAATACGCGCGCAGCGGTCATACCAGTACAACGATAGCAGTGCAAGAACAAGTGATCTATCACAACGGGCAAAAGATTAACGCATGAGACAAGCACACAAAACACACAGTGCAAGAACAAGTTATCTATCACAACGGGCAAAAAATTAACGCATTAGACAAGCACACAAAACACACTGAATCTTATGCTGCACACGCAGCAAGGCCACGAAAAGAGAGACAAATAATGATGGAAGAAGATACCTCCAACAATGAACATTATTCGTTATGTAAACAGCAAAAGTGAGTCACCTTAGTAGCATGCCTAGTGACTCCATGCTCATGTACATACATGCGACTCCTCAATGAAGAAAAATGACAGGGTTAACATCACGACACAGATCTTGTGTACATCGCGTATGAGCCATAAACGCAAAGGATGTAGTACTTCAGCAGGGATGTAGTACTGCATGTAGTACTGCAGTAACAGCTAGCAATGGCCAGCCACTGCCGGCCTTTATCATTACTCATTCCTGCAGCAGATACGCGCTGTGCACAGATACACAAGTACTGTTTTACTTGCACCTCATCTGCAGTAGTACTTCTGAGGACATCTACGATGATGCACCAGCAATCTCGTACTGTGACACAAGGTGGAGGCTCGAAACGCAATCGATGTCAATGACGATGGCATGGCAGCATGGCGACAAGAACGAATCAACGAGAATTGCACAATGGCCCGACATGATCGGCAATGCAAATGAATACAGGTAGGATGGCATAACTGACGCTCAGGTCACCACGTAAACGAGACACAAATAAGCAAAACGAAAACCAATGAAAACAAGCAAGAGTTCCTAGGTTCGGCATCTATCAGGACGGCGGAAATTCCAGGCGAATGAGGAGCGCATGGAGGATGGTAGCACCCCTCTCTTTGGTCCTCCACTCCAGTTCCGAGGCGCCCAGAAACGTCTCAGTCAAATCCCTCGATGTGGCACTGCTCGTGGGGCTGGTGGTGCCCACACGTGCTGGGTGTGTTGTGTAGGAGCCCGGTTGGACTAAAACCTGGAAGGCAGTCCTCGCCCACATCTGACGGCTTGTCTTCGGGTCAATGAACCTGTCAACAGACCGTCAAATTTACTTAAACCGACGCACACAAACGGCACTTTGTTCTGATGATGATAATTGATGACCGACTCCTACTAGGTACATCCAAAAAGCCAGTGCCGCAACACACTGCAGTGCCACTTTTTTCCTACAGCTAAATGTAGCATCCAAATCCTAAGCTCAGCAGTAGACTAATATAAATACCACAGATGTCCTTAGATAAAATGTATCGACTGGGACTTCGACCACTTCAGAGAAAAAAAAGTCAATCAGTGGATAAAGAGGATGTCCACCGCTCAGAAAATTTTTGGTTGAGGTGAAAATTAGAAGAATGTCTTCTACATTAAAGGAAATGAGCATGCTTGTGCAGCATAAGAAAAAAAGAAAGAAAGAAAGAAAGAAAGAAAGAAAGAAAGAAAGAAAAGATTTTTAACTAGGCCCTGAAAGTTGCGAAAAAATGGCTGGCAGCACCATCCTTGGTGGCATGTGTCAAACTCCAAGTGTAATGAAAAACCAAGAAATACCCACGCAGGTTCACTTATGTTACTTAAAAGACAAAAATCATTACAGCAGAGACCCCTTGCAACATAACCGCTTATAGTGCAGGGCCGGCTATAATGGGGTTTTTTCTGTTTAACCCTCCCAGTTTACCCTCCCATAGAACTTAATGTACACGCATACCGCTTATTGTGTAGCCCCCTGAGGTGAAAGACGGTTATAACGCGGCTGCTGGGAAATCCGCAGACAATCGAGGCAGTAAGCAGGCTTCACAATGGAAGTGCGCCGCCCGAATAGAGCGCAACGAATTGCCATGAAGGAAGAAAAAGCGCAGAATGAATGGAAGAAAAAAAAAAAAAGAAAAAGGACGCGACAGCAGCGTGTCGCAGGCGCGCCCTGTGAGGATAGGATTGGTAGATTGCCAAGGCGTCGGAGAACACTGCTGCGGCCGTTTGTCACCACCAAACGTGCACTCTGCACGGAACATGCGCCCGCGATCGCATGATATCCACTTTACCGCTGTTTGTCTCCATTTTTTTTTAGTCATTTCACGTGCGCTGCCCTTGACTCACCCCGTGAGCACGATTTCCTGTGCACCCGATCCCTATGTTGTCAAGCAGACCTTTCGATTCAGCCAAGGTTCCCTGCACCTTCTGCACCTTTTCGCAGTGCAGCGCTGCACCATTGTCCTCGATTCCTCGCGGTACAGCGGCGCCCGCTGCACCTCCGTCCTCGATTGTGGCGGGGTGAAGCTAAGGTGCCGCCGCGGTGCCGTGCATCTTTGCACCTCCCAGCTTGTGGGTGCAGCGTTTTGGTGCAGCTTCGCTAGCCCGTCAGGCGACGCGTGCAGACGACGGTGTTGGCTAGTCTAATGGAGATGGTTAGGACGTACGCCGGGGCGAAATCACAGGAATTCTGTGAAAGTGATAAATGTTTGACGTTTTTCTCTGAACACGTGCACGATGATGGCTTGTTTTCACGTTCACTTTTTCCTTTCACAAATGGTAGGATGCAAATTGTATCGTGTCGTTCTTGTCGGCAAATGTGTGGATGCGTATAGTATAAATATCACGTCTTGTTTCGCGTGCCTGCGCCAGGTTTTGTTGTAGCATATCACAACCCATAGTTATAGCGAGCACAAGCAGGCTGCTTGAAACAGTAACTCCTAGAGCTGGCCCTGCAGCAGACGACAGGCCTGCACCTCAACGTTCGATTCACACATTTGGGCGGCGGGGACGGAGCTCCATCTGCACGGCGAAAACGGGTGCCGGGAACTGCTGCACCGGGTGTCGACACCACCTGCACCTTTTTGTGCGTGGTTCTGTGCACTTTTCTGAATCGAACAGACCTAAGGGCAAGCTTCCTGTGAAGCGCACCCAGCAAGCTAGGGCTAACATGCGCTAACTTTTCGGTGCTGGCTGCAGACAGGGTGCCACGGGCGACTCTGGTTCATGGCGGCCACATTCACAATGCGGATGAATAATTTTGACAACGGAAGCGAGGGAATGGATGGCAGGTGCACCACTCGAATGGCAGTTTGCGGTCGCTGTTTTTGACATCATGCATGCGTCAGAGAAAACGAAGGATAGCGTGCAGTAATCGGTTCCCATTTCAGCGCAGTCCGGAGTCCAGTTCTGCAGGAAGTCCGCACAAACGGTGATGTCACTATAGCGCCTTTCTTCATTCTTTTTTTTTTGCACAGCGCAGCCGCACACTTAAATCTTTGAAATATGAAGTTTCTTTTATTTTTTTTTTTCAAGCGGCTGATAGCAGCCCAGTTGCGCGCCTTGAATGTCTAACACATGCCGCTACCTGCTCGACAGTTTTTTACACATGTGCAGTCCTTGAAAAATGTTGTTTTGGTTATAGTGCGGTACCGTGTATAGTGCAGGTATTCACGATTCCGGTGACTTACGTTATAAGCGGTCTAGGCTGTGCTTACAGTTGTACTTTATGCACATCTGATAGCACTGCTTCGTGATGGAGAGTAATTTTCATTTTTAAATTTAAACATTCAAAAACCTGGAGCCCGGTGTTGCTGGCATCCCTACACAAGTGAAGGGGATGACCACGAAGACAGAAGAATTCTCTTCCAAGAATGTCTATTGCCTTTCGGGCAGCACCACTGTAAGCTTGTACACTTCAAATGGTACGCTTTCTATTGTGATAAAAAACAGGAAATCAATGAAGGGTGGTAGACGGTCCCTTTAATCAAATCAACCACATAAGAGAGCACAGGGTCAATGCATGTCCTAGAAATATGTTGCTAACCATAGTGGTTGGTTTATCATACCGCAGAAAAAAAAAATCAACCTGAGAATCATAGCAAGTGATGACAGGCACAGGATCTTTCGGCTTTGAACAAAACGTTTTCTGGGACTGTTAATCTGTATCTGACAATGCTCATAGCTAGTTGATGTGTTGCATTCTCATTCTGAATATAGTCTTTCATTTTGTTTATCTTACTTCAATATAATTTTATGCAGTTTTCATTGCTCACTATATATATATATATATATATATATATATATATATATATATATATATATATATATATATATATATATATATATATTTCATTTTTTTAGATCCTTATGAACAATAAACACCCCAGAGTTCACTGAACAGGGTACCCTTGTGTTATGCATGACACAGGACCAACCTAATTGCTTTGTTCGCACTAAATAAAACAATAACTACAAGAATTGAAACAGACACTCTACACACTTTCAGTGACACCTGAAAAACTGATATTTTGCAAGTTTTCAAACAATATAAACTAGCATGAAATTGATACCATGTCAGATGAACAAATGCTATGGCCCTAATAACTGACATAAATGCATAAAGTTACACCTATCTAGTACATGTTTTCAACTCACAATAAAACACAAGAGTATTCGTTCCTTCAGTGCTGTCCAGCGTGGCTGCTGAATTCAGGGCAAAGTTTTAGGATGACATACTAAAAGGTTCTCACTGGAGCTCATAGAAAATTTTGGTTATGCAATAGAAGTTTAAGGGTGCTGCTTCAGAGCACTGAATGAAAGAATATTTCAAATCAGTTCATCATCATGGGTGTTAAAAGGAGTACAACTGCCATGCTACCACGCTGTCCATAGGGGACAGTGGGGACTTTCAGTGGGGACTTTTCCCCCTTTACCTCACGACGTAGAGCCGGCAACATGGATTAGCAGCTTCTGTGTTATCCCAAGTGCTGGATCCAGGGAAGTTTGCCATGATCAGTGACTAACCTCCCCTCCCCTTTTCCTCTTCCCAGTGTTGCACCCTCAGTGACAGCACTACACGTTCTGAAGTGGACCATGGTCGCCAATGTCCAAAGTAGTGCCCATTTCACTGGGCATGCATGAATGTAGCTTACACTCTCTCTCAAAAAGGACAGAGAGTTTAAAGCACCACACTCCTCTGGTGGCCCAGGTACGAACTTTACACTCGTACTGACCGACACAAGAAGGCAGGCAGAAAGTCGAGCACGTACTCATGCTTTGGGCATAAAGCACTGCAGCCAGCATAGCGCAATGTTGGGGAGAGGCACACGGAGTGGCTTTCAAAGTTCTCCGATTTGCTCCTGGACCCTGACTTGGGGGGTTGGCAGAGTGACACCTTGTCTGTTGAAGAAACAGAGAGAAAAACAATAAATAAATAATACTAATAATTGATAGGGCTTCATGTGCCAAAACTGCAATATGATTATGAGGCACAACCCACTGTGGATGGCTCTACAGTAATTTCAACAGGGTTCTTTAGCATGGACGTAAATATAAGTACACGGGTGCATTTTGTGCATTTTGCCCCGTCAAAATGTGGCTGCCATGGCTGGGACTCAATCTCGCGACCTTGAGCTTCGCAAGCTAACATCCCAGCCACTAAGCTACCATGGAAGTGAGGGGAAAGGATGAATCAACTTTCTATCTGTATGATATAACACTACAAGACGCACACTTTGACCACCACAAATCCTGAAGTTTTTCGAGGCGATTAGGACATCGCAGCAACACATAAAGAAGAGAAACAGGAAATATAAATTCTCTGAAAAGAATCTTTCTTTGCTTTATTCCTCACCCATCTTTCTGGCTATCACACGCATGGGGATTAGTTTGGTACAGCAAAAGAAGGTCATGAAATAATTCTTGCCTGGTGAGAGCAGCTGCCCATGGTCCAGGGTCTTCCTCACAGCAGCAACCGGCACCCCGTGATATGCCACATGCCATTTCTGCTGCACCGAATTGTGGTCCGGCCTTGGAGGCAACCTGTAGGTTAGAATTAAGAGTACGGCTCAAGAACTGTCACGAGACACAGGAGACTTGTTGTGCCATGTGGAATGGCAAAAAATATTGTAGCATGTGCTTCAAGGTGCATCAATGAAATGCTGGTTCCTCATGGTAGCTCAACTCTCTCTCAAAAAGGACAGAGAGTTTTTAAATGCGAAGCATTTCTTAGCGAACTTCGGCGAGTTTGAGCGTATCTATCTATCTATCTATCTATCTATCTATCTATCTATCTATCTATCTATCTATCTATCTATCTAGCCGCCTACGATTTTGTGCTCCCCTGTCCGTTTCGCTAATCGGATGTTTACGAAAATTGGTATGCCACATCATGACTACATGACGAACATAAATCACAAGTCATAACATGAAAATCATGATATGCATGTCATGAGCGGCATGATTTACATGCCACGGTCTTGGTGCTCTCCTGGCCGTTTCGCTAGTGGGATGTATGCCAAAATTGGTATGGCACAACATGACTGCCTAACGAACATAAATGGTAGGTCATAACATGAAAATCATGACATGCGTGTCATGAGCGGCATGATTTTCATGTCACAGTCTTGGTGCTCTCATGGTCGCCTCGTTAATGGGATGTATACAAAAATTGGTATGCCACAATATGGCGAACATAAATGACAGGTCATAACATGAAAATCATGACATGCATGTCATGAGTGCCATGATTTACATGCCACGCGTTTCGTTAATGGGACGTATAGGCAAATTGGCATGCCACAACAAGACTGCATCACAAACATAAATGACAGGTCATAACACGAAAATCATGACATGCATGTCATGAGTGACATGATTTACATGCGACGGTCTTGGTGCTCTCCTGGCTGTTTAGTTAATGGTATGTATACGAAAATTGGTATGCCACAACATGACTGCATGGCGAACATGACTGACAGGTCACAACATGAAAATCATGATATGCATGTCATGGTCGACATGATTTACATGCCACGCGTTTCGTTAACGGGATGTATACGAAAATTGGCATGCCACAAGATGACTGCATCACGAATGTAAATGACAACTCATAACATGAAAATCATGACGTGCATGTCATGAGCGACATGATCTACATGCCACCGTCTTGGTGCTCTCTTGGCCGTTTCGCTAGTGGGATGTGTAGGAAAATTGTTATGGAACATTATGAATGCATGACGAACATAAATGACAGGTCATAACATGAAAAGCATAACATGCATGTCATGGGTGGCATGATTTACATGCCAGGCGTTTCGTTAATGGGACGTATACCAAAATTGCTATGGCACAACACGACAGCATGACGAACGTAAATGACAGGTCATTACATTATAATTATGACATGCCTGTCATGACCGGCATGATTTACATGTCATGGTCCTGGCGCTATACTGCCGTTTCGTTAATGGGATGTATGGGCTCCGTCTACTGACCGGAGGGCGCTACGTAGCTCTCGTCGGACGGCTCAGTATCGCTGACATTGGCCACTTGGGTCGCACGTATGAGACGCGCGCGCACGGTGGAAACCGAGGCGACAGCGACGCGCGCGTTTCTTCGCTGCTTTCCGGGCGTGCTGCGAGCCACACGAACGCTCGCGGCGTCGCCCTTTGGAACAGTTTGCCGCAGGTTTGGAGCACGCGTCTCAAAGGAAATAAAACGAAACAAGGTGGGACGGGCGGTCGGTGCTGCTATAGAGTTGGAGACGCGCATCGCGTTCGCGTATTTGCCTGTCACAGTCTGCCCAATTTTGCCTCTTCTCTCCGCCAGGCAGTGCATTCTGGCGCTGATGTCGCACATGGAAAACTCGACTGCACGGAGCCTATACGAAAATTGGTTTGCCACAACATGACTGCACGACGATCATAAATGACAGGTCATTACATGAAAATCGTGACTTGCATGTCATTAGCGGCATGATCTACATGCCACTCGTTTCCTTAAAGGGACGTATACCAAAATTGCTATGGCACAACACGACTGCATGACGAACGTAAATGACAAGTCATAACGTTAGAACCATGGCATGCGTGTATGAGCGGCATGGTTTACATGCCACAGTCTTGGTGCTCTTGCGGCCGTTTCATTAACTTCATATGTACCAAACTCGGTATAGCGAGACAATGCAAATCCACTTTACGTTCTTTATGCGTGCTTCGTATTTCCTTGATTCCCACTGCACGTGGGATCTGCCCATTTTTTTTCATTTAAAACTTAGCTGTTTCCGCACAACACAGCCATTTCATACTTTGAGGACACGATGTGCCGTGTTTTGTCTACGATGCCAGAACCTGGTGAAGGACCCTCTAGGATTTGACATATCAGACCAACGGATGAAACATGAAAGCACGCAAAGCACCACACTCCTCTGGTGGCCCAGGTACGAACTTTACACTCGTACTGACCGACACAAGAAGGCAGGCAGAAAGTCGAGCACGTACTCATGCTTTGGGCATAAAGCACTGCAGCCAGCATAGCGCAATGTTGGGGAGAGGCACACGGAGTGGCTTTCAAAGTTCTCTGATTTGCTCCTGGACCCTGACTTGGGGGGTTGGCAGAGTGACACCTTGTCTGTTGAAGAAACAGAGAGAAAAACAATAAATAAATAATACTAATAATTGATAGGGCTTCATGTGCCAAAACTGCAATATGATTATGAGGCACAACCCACTGTGGATGGCTCTACAGTAATTTCAACAGGGTTCTTTAGCATGAACGTAAATATAAGTACACGGGTGCATTTTGTGCATTTTGCCCCGTCAAAATGCGGCCGCCATGGCTGGGACTCAATCTCGCAACCTTGAGCTTCGCAAGCTAACATCCCAGCCACTAAGCTACCATGGAAGTGAGGGGAAAGGATGAATCAACTCTCTATCTGTACGATATAACACTACAAGACGCACACTTTGACCACCACAAATCCTGAAGTTTTTCGAGGCGACTAGGATATCGCAGCAACACATAAAGAAGAGAAACAGGAAATGTAAATTCTCTGAAAAGAATCTTTCTTTGCTTTATTCCTCACCCATCTTTCTGGCTATCACACGCATGGGGATTTAGCCTCATTCAGTGAACTTAATAAAAGGTATTTCACCAGAGTTAGTTTGGTACAGCAAAAGAAGGTCATGAAATAATTCTTGCCTGGTGAGAGCAGCTGCCCATGGTCCAGGGTCTTCCTCACAGCAGCAACCGGCACACCGTGATATGCCACATGCCATTTCTGCTGCACCGAATTGTGGTCTGGCCTTGGAGGCAACCTGTAGGTTAGAATTCAGAGTACGGCTCAAGAACTGTCACGAGACACAGGAGACTTGTTGTGCCATGTGGAATGGCAAAAAATATTGTAGCGTGTGCTTCAAGGTGCATCAATGAAATGCTGGTTCCTCATGGTAGCTCAAAAGGCAGTTGCTCAAAACATACTGTTGCTGCAGTGGCCATGACAACATGGCTGACTCCCACTGAATGCCACCCATAACAACCTTAACGATACTATTGCCATGCCTCACAGGTAGCACCACCCTCTGTCCTAACTTTTTCCTTGCACGAAGTTTATACATTCATACGCGAGGTTTCACCTGCACGATCTTATCACATACTTTCCAACCTCCTACCCTGTACAAGGATGGCAACGTGAGCACTGTGAGGTTATTCCCTGTAATGAAATTGACAGCACAGCACAAGTGTTGACACTACACTTTTCCAAGGTATCCATGCACCTCTGTACCGAAGAAGTTTAACAAACTTGTTTTTAAGTTTACTTGCAGATTCACACAGCATAATGTAGCATGCCCTCCTCCCTTTGCGCAAAGCCTTGCATGTTCATGTACAACTGATGAATTGGAGAAATAATGCTTTCTTTGTCTGGCTTGTGCACATGTAAACGTACACTATTACAGACCTGAACATCAGGGAAGGGATTATTTTGAGTATAACTATGTCCCTGAGTCCTTGCATCCATCATAATAATGGAGCTGTCTAAACTACGCCATAGTACATAAATACAGCTCAAATAGGTTTAGACTTCATGGTTTTTTCTTTAAATGTTCAGGAGCTATTCAGTTATGCCATTCCTCAAGTTCTTTGCATTCCCTCTCCTCAAAAACAGAAGACATACCGACAATGAAAAAGGCTGGATGCTGCAAAACTGGCTACCTGTGCCACAGTACAGAAATTCGTTCGGCTCACCTGAGTGGGAATCGGCACCAACCAAATGGCACTGCATAGTCCCTGGGAGGTTCACCGACTTTGAGGTAGGGCTCATCACCGCGGATCTTATGGCAGGTCTCGCAGTAGCACAGGTTCATATCAGGAACAAAGTAGTTGTCTGCGGAAAAAAGCACGTGTAGACACACATGCCAAAGTGGAACAACCACTCACAATATTAAAACGGAAAGAAGTACTATTGTGTAATGTGCACACCTGCTTCAGCCAATGAGCACACTGCTTCGTAACAGCCCACCTCAACCCCCTTGTGCACTTTTTCATTGCAACAAGCAACCAAGCCGTCAAAAATACCATGCACCTGCAGATATGCAAAAAACTGTCACTTGAACACAATATGGTGCCCCCAGCACCAAGAAGACAGAGCCTGTATACGTAACAACCTCTAACCAAGGGCATTCAGATCCCTAAAGTAAGAGTGACGCATTTTATACCCTTAAGGGGAGACACGGGTCTGGGAGGCCAAAAAACTTCCGAAAAATCGATTTTTTGAAATATTCTTTTTCGTAATTAATAACGTCTAGAGATGCTGTTCCTGAAGTATTATACCCATGTAATGCGTATTTATCGAGTTATTGCGTCCCAAAGTCAGTTTACTGGCCATTTTCACTCGCAAAACCACCTAAAAAACGGTCATATTCAACGGTGCAGCACGCGTGAACCGCGGCAAGTAGCGCGGCCATATTGGTCTCATTTGAAAGACGCGCTCTTCTATTGCCTGTTCCTAGCGGAAGAACGCTCTTCGTCTGGCAACGACACAACTATCGCGCATAAAGAAAAACGAAATATTCGCACATCATTGGTGCGTTTCCATCACGTGGGGCAGATCCCGGCTTCCTATTGGATGCCCAAGGATTCGTCTGCTAGACAGCGGCGCACAGTCCGCCATTTTGCGGAGAGGCCTAAGTGACGGTAGCGCGGTCGGTGCGATGGCAGGCGGTCATCGGAAGTTCCGGACTGCTCATGCGTTTGGAAAAAGGCGAAAACGGCATCCGAGAGCCCGCGCCTTATCACCAGCGAGATCTTCTGCTGCCGACAACACAGAAGAAGCGGGCTGTGCCAGTGCTATCACGAACGCGGCACCCGCCATCGCGCACGCGATAGCCGTGCCCAAAGATCAAACGCGAGCTGTGCGCGTCGACACGCCCCTGATTTCCGACGCTGATAAGCGGCCATCGAGCGTCGTGCGAGTGATGTTTTGCAAGGCCTTTCGTCGACGTCAGCCACACAACGCAAGCGGTCTTTTTTTCTAGACTCGCAAGGAGCCGTGACGACTGGAACGCCGTTCACCGTCGTAAGCTTAGACTTGGTGAATGAACTGCTGCAGTGCGTGAAGTGCGGTGTGTGTGGCGGGTCTTGCAGCATCTCGAAGGAAGACCGTGAATATGGCATCGCCGTGAAACTTGTGCTGACCTGTGACGAGTGCGGAAAACTGAAGACTGTGTGGAGCTCGCCGAGAGCAGGGGGTGACGCGGCGCGCGGCCCGTTCGAAATCAACGTGCTCGCGGTTCGCGCGGCAACGAGCACAGGGAACGGACAAACTGCGCTGAATGATATTTTTTCTACACTGAATATTTCACGCAGAGGCATGCACACGAAGACGTACCAAGATTATGTGAAAGGGAAAATGAACCCTGCCTTGCAGAGGGCTGCCGCGCGCGTTATTGACGCGCGCGTTATTGACGAGAAGCACGCGCATGCTGAAAACTTCAGGCGTGCAATGAAAAGAAGGCGGACCAAGGAGAATGAGGAAGACTACGTTCCTGGTGGCTTCTAGCATCATTACTGCACTTTTTCACACCTTTTTTTGTTGAATATAAATGCTCGCCATGTTCCTAAACTTCTTTTCTCGTTTTCTCAAAACAACATTTTTCATCACACCCTATGCCGTTGCCCACAGTATCTTTTGATGTAGTAGTCGGATTTTAATCATTCTTGTAGCATTTGAAAGCTTACAGATTGATCAGTGCAACAAAACCATTAAATTATGATATTTTTATATAGAGAAATGATTTAATTAGCTATAAAATTAAGCAACAGTTTCAGATTTCTGATGAGTACACTTGTTAAAGCCACAACTCTTGAACCAATGAAGCTAAAAATAAAATTATGGTTTTGTTGCACTCTCTGGTCTTTATAGAACACTGTCATATCAAATCTGTAGCAATCTTTTATGAGAAAGGTGACGAAAAGCTGGGCAGAATGTAAGCTTATGGGACAGTCAAAATTTTAAAATCTAGGAGTGATAGCCCAAAACTAATTGCATATCTGTTTTCAGCTGTGAAAACTACATGCTATATAAAAATTTCAGCTCAAAATACTGAAAATTAAAAAAAAATTTTTTTCAGACCAGTGTCTCCCCTTAAAGCAATCCTTTGGGCATCCAGACATGAGCTTTCTTTGCACAGAATGACACACTGAGTTTCAGTGCTGCTTTCTAATGAAGCATGGGTTAGCATAATAAAGCATGGGCTCGCAAGTGTAGCAGGGAAGCAAGAACTTCTTCGGCAGGAAATGGGGACTGGGGCGTACAAATTACTGTAGCCATTGTTGGCAAGCTTCTAGCTTTTGCTTTATTTGTTAATTGAAAGAGGATAGAAAGGAACTGTGTAACACGAGCACTTTTCCCAAAGGTACGAGAGAGAATGTAATGAACGCCCATTAATTACCCACCAGGAATCCCAAGCATGGCCTTGAACCTCAGGCACAGGTTCTGGTACTCGCAATTCTTGATGGCGTGAATATCGTTGTGGAGGTTTTTCACCCTCTTTTCTTTGACACCTGAAAACCAAAGATCTGGTGATTGAAGCAGACAACACCGGACATAAGATCTACACTTGGAAATCCGAAACTTGCAAAGAAAACCTGCACTTGGCTTGTAGTCAGCTTTGTCAAAAACCACAACCACATACCATTATCTATGTCTGCCTTTTCCCTCGAATCAGCCTCAGGTTCACTGTCCTGGTCGTGAGACTCCGTAATGGTTACCTGTGTTGGAATGACGAAAAAAATAAATAAAAACACACGTTACATTAAGGCTACAAACAATGACTCTCAGACAATGAATTTTGCAAGTTGCCTTTGCAGAAACTGCATGAAACAGGCCTATGTGGCTATTAATTTCATGCTGATGTCATGCTAGGTGGTGACTCAAGATAGAAAAAAAAAGAAAGAAAAGTTGTACCACTGTCTTCAAACAGAAGAGGAATAACAAAAGGAACACTCTATTTCTATGCTGTACTCCTCATATTCCTTGCACTGTTTCTTCTCAGGTATGCTGTTTTTCGCAGGGCTCTCATTTGCTTGCCATAAGCATAACTATACTTCGTTTCACATATCAGGTGCAGTGCTGCCAAAGCTAGCGCTCGTGGTTACGCTGTGTACTTCCGCGACCAAAAGGTAGTGCGATGCCTGCAGTGAGCGAAAAACAATAAATCCCTCGCTGGCAGTCTTAAGTCGTAACGCATTTTTCACCAGCTTCATGAAATACGCTCGTATTTCCGGGCAAACAATCGCAACATGAGAGTTTGTATTTTATGTTTGTCATTTGTTTGTCATAGCGATACATCTCTCCTTTTCTTTTTCTTTACTGACTACTTGCGTAGCCTTTGCAGCATTGCACCTGATGTATGAAACGGAATATAGAGAAGGATGCCCAAACCCCTTCAAATTTTTGGTTTGTATGCTAATGTGCATGTGCACCTGAACACACACACAAAGGAGTGTATATGCCAACTTGTCCACCTAAAGAATTCTTGAATCGATGAACAAATCGCAAAATACGATTTAGAACAGGGAATGTCACAGGAGCCATTTCAGTGTAACTTTCTAAGCGGAAAAATTCAGTGTAACTTTCTAAGTGGAAAAAAAAAAAAATTCAGCGTAACTTTCTAAGCGAAAAAAAAAAGGCTCCTGCGACATTCCCTGTTTTAAATCGTATTTTTCGATTTGTTCATCGATTCAAGCATCCATCTTCCCCTGAGCTTCTCTTCTAGTTTAAAGAATTCTTGGTGATTCTGTGCCATGAAAATGAAAGCAAAGAGTGTCGCTTCAGATTTTATACCTTTGTGTTAGGGGACATTAACCATTGAACTAACCCGAACCAGTTTACAGTAGAATATAGACCCATTCCATGTTGGTAAATGGTGGTAGGCACCGGCGATATAACCAGACCTTGGAGCAATGTCGCAGCACGGAGGCCCCGCCCACCGCTTCAATGTATTCAGTGAATGTAGAAATGAATACATTGATGCCCAGCTACGACAAGATGCGAGAATGTGAGAAACTGATAGAAACGACAAGCATCTCGCAACGACAGAAGTGAATGATCGTGAGCTATCATGCCAGTGTCGCTTCATGCGTACTTTAATTCAGTAGCTAGCGTAAGGATGAACCACCTGGAACAGTGAGACGTGTTTAAATACGACTTGAAAATGCCTCAGCTAAAAGTACTGTTTTGAACTATAGCCTCTAATCTCTACGTGGAATCCTTGCGCGCAAACAAATGTATCAGACTGGTTGCTCAAGCATAAGAAAAGAGCAATACAGTAGAACCTCGTTATAACGAACCCCGATATAACGAACTATTGGATATAACAAAGTAATCGCAATTCCCCTTGAAATTCCTATAGATGAAATTGATATTGGTTATAACGAACTAATGCTTATAAAGAAGTAATTATCGCTCCCCCTTCAACTTCGTTATAACAAGTTTTTACTGCATTGGTCACGCTATAAATCTGCGCAAATATGGCTGTGATAACCCACACACACACACACACACACACACACACACACACACACACACACACACACACACACACACACACACACACACACACACACACACACAAACGCAATTATGTGCCAAGGACAAGGCTCTCAAATAACCGCCAGCAAGGCGCACTTAACCGCAGCTCGCGGCTCTGCCCATATGCTCAGTTGCGATCATGAAGGCGTAAAGTCCTAAAACGATGTGGAAAATTTCATGCGTGTAGTTAATTAGAGCAGTCTGACAATCGAAAAATTCACGCATCTCCACGAAGTGAATCCTGACCAGTGGGCGAAGCACTGGGGATTGTTTGGTGTTACCATAAATCACCCGTGACATTGCCCACTCAGGCATGTAAATGAGTGACAACGCGTGTGTATATTTACACACGCATTATCATTTATGCTCCTGGTCTTTAAGAGGTTCCTGCGCTCCCATGTCATAGATCGTGCCGAGTTCCGGATTACTTTTAGTTAATGCGCATGCTGCGAATCCTTATGGTTCAATTATGCACAACAGAAATCTTGCACCGGCACTATATTGCAGGTCAAGATCCAGTGCCATAGTGAGGTGGCCAGTGAACGGCTGTGCAGCGTGAGCAGTCGGTTTTTTCAATCGAGAAACTCGCTAGCAGACGCTGCCTGCATCAGTGTTGTCTCTCGCAGGAGAGGGCACGTTCCTGTTCCTTGCGAGCTGTTAAAGCAGTTATCGCAGAAAGAGCGTTTCCATAAGTCAACGCGCGCCGTTCGCTCTCTCTCACGACAGCTGCGCCTCTAGTGAGCGCTCCGAGTACTAGCGTGGCTACGGTGCCACAACGGGAGACAAGCCTCGACCCTAAGGAGCTTCGCCTCTAAAAATGTAAAGCGCATGACAACCACTACAGCATTACCCAGGACGCTTCCTCTTATGCTATCGCAGCCGCAAGCAATTTGCAAAAGCATAGATGTAATCGGCTTTTCGCAGACGTCGACAGCCACATGAATCAACCTCTCATATATCTATTTTACTCGAGTGAATAAAAATTTGTATGACGCATCTAAAACTTCCTCACTTTAATTAAGCACATATGACAGCGTGATACGCTAATGTAGTGGGCGCTTTACGGTAAGCGTCATCGCTCTGCCTCCACACTTTATTTATGCCATGAAACTTGGTGTCGAGCCTTACACTTGACAAAGTTATGACAAGGATATTTTTCTCAAATGAAACAAGCCACACTAACAACCAAATAATCAGACATAAGCTTAGCCGTGACGAAAATGTGCATAACCGATGAGGCGACATTACAGGTTTGACCCATTCCTTAAGACAGACATAAGCAGGAAACCGATAAAAACCTATTGCACATTTCTTGTTCGTTGCTGCGTGACCAACCCACGGCACAGCTCATCGGTGCATACTTTTTTCTTCAACACATGGCGGTAAGCAGCACCCGTACCAGCGAAAACACAGCGGCTGCTACGGTAGGCGCGCTGGCGGATGCCTACCATGCGAAACCAAAACACCCAACGACAGCGCCACCGCATCTTCGCGACGCAGGCCGGTGGAGTGAGTCTATAAGCAGGCTGTAACACTTTGCACATGCTAAGGTCCATAGGGCTACACAAGGATGCAAGGTCCAAATTTCTTTTGGACCAAGCAAGGCATTTGAAAGCCTAGTATGATTAGAGGTGGTAGGATGGTATACGTACCTGTTCACACTGACCATACAGGTCGACCAGGGCATAACAGACAGGCGGAAGGTCTCTGGCAGCCACACCTTGATCCATCCCGTTGACATACAAGTGAAGCCCACCTTCTAGATCAACCAGCACGCCAACCGTGTGGCCTTGCTGTAGATGGTCGAGGTTGGGTCCATAGCCAAGCTTCACCTGTGTGCACAGTGACATCGCAGAGGAGTCCGCTTTGCAACTAACCTTTCCTTAAAAATGTAGTGTAATATGTCATGAACGTCTTCCCTTTCTTTAATAATGCTGCACACCTAATACTCAGGGATTGTGAGCTTGATGTAGCATTCTTCAGAGGAAAGCATAGCAAGCACGGAGCTTTTAATACAGTAGTGGCATGCAAGACAGATGGTAATCATGGTTTGGGAACAACACAAACTTCTCTAGAGAGTAGATATATCTCCTGCCGTTATGACAGCAGTTTCCCGCCCTCTTCAAACCTCTGACACCCGCATCTAACCACACCTCACAAATGTCACATTTTTGCTCTCAATTTCGCACAATTTTAAAAATTTACCCCAGTGCTCCAAACTGTACTACCGCACTTACTCACGTAATGAATGCACTCGCATAATGAATGCACCCCTAACTTTAGTAGTCAAATTCCAAAAATTTTTTTTTTTCTCCCACGTAATAGTTGCATCCCCCGACTTTGAACCCCGTGGACCCATGAACAGGCGCACTGTGGCTTTCCCACTTCACTCGATCCACAGTGCTTGCGAGCTGTTCGGCATGGCGATTCGCAAGTCCTGCATCCCCATAAAACTGCCGTACGTTGCTGGGCATGGCCGCATGCAAGCGGCGGCAACATTATTTACTCGCAATGCTGCATTTCTCCGTGCTATCGCAGTTCCCTCCCGCTTGCTGCGGCGTGCTGCTTTGCGTGCTGCGCAGGCCAGCGCAGCTAGGCCTAAGCACGGTCGGGGCGTAGTCTCCAAAACTGCTACGATGCAATCTCTGACCTCGTGCTTAATGTGCTCGACTGAGAGGCTCAGCACAGATATGAGGAAGTGTGATGATGAGCCGTTTTGCGTACGGTTATAAGAATCATCTATTCTCCCGTTACGGACGCCCGTGAACGCTATGGAACACTAATGTGGCTGGGTGCCTTTGAGATGACATCTGCGACATAGCGACCTTGGCTGGCCGCAAGCCAGCATGGAGAGGATCATTTGCCTATACATCGTATGTATCGTGGAGTCGCTACGGTTGGGACCCGCAGCGACATAGAAACTATGGGGACTCTATGCACGATGAAAACCGCCACATGCCGCTTGTTTGTTTTTTTGCTGTTGACCGTTCGACGGCGTCACCGTTCTTCCGGTTTCGCGGCACTGTGGCCGAACACACGTAAAACAGAAGCGAAAGGCCATTGCAATGGAACAGAATGCAGCCACGATAAAGGCTGCCACAGTGGGTGCGAGTTGCACGGTACCAATACCTTACAGCTCTTTTTTGCTGTTTTTTAAATAAAATTTCATTGCACACATGGCTTTACGCATCACCGCGGGTCGCAACGCCGTCTTTTTTGCATGTTAAAATGTTTTATTCAACCCAATGAAGTTTTCGTAAATTTACCCCGCATAACAAACACCCCCCCCCCAAATTTTCTTCTGTTTTTCAGGGAAAGAAGTGTGTTCATTACATGAGTAAATACAGCACTTTTCCAGCACCTTCAAGAACTAACCAGTGCCATAATCTCAATATTAGGATGCATGTTTTATTGTGGGAATGTGTCGATGTTTAGCAGTTCCCCCTGCACCATTCAGTGGTCAATTGCCCCGGCTATATATGTTTGTCATTACACTATAAATACATTCCTAACAGCTGCCAAACTCTTGTAGTGATATGCACAGTTTATTACTTTTATTCTGCGGTATGTACAAATAAATGAATTCCTTATTAAAGTAAGAGGATCACTAACAAGAGAGCAATTTAACCCATTAGGTACCATATGTTATCTCATTGGCAATCTAGAATTCTTCTGACAAACAACTGTGAAAGCTCTTAAGCAGTGTGCCCAACTTGGAAATGTTGAAAAGTTAAAAGCACCAACAAACCTTGGTCCCATTGTGATAGACAGAGTCCCCAGATATCACCCAGGCCAATTTTTTCAGATTGAGGGCACTCAGAGGAAAGTGAAGCTTCTCAGGGTTCTCTCCGACGACGCCCACTTGTAGGGAGGAACTCCACTTGCTATTCAGCCGATCAATCCGAACCTGCAAACAGGTGCAGAAGGATGTGCATCACCAATACCAGTCAAGCCAAGCCTGCTTCATTTTCCTAGCAGAAATACAGTAAGGTTGCTTGGAGTAAGACTTATTCTAGGCAACTTGCCAAAGCCCCTGAAAACTATGACAGATCCTCTGAAAATTCCGAAAACCTTAGCACCACTTATGCAAATCCTAATTTTTGATAGCGGTAACGACTAAAGGCTCCTGAAAATGGCTCCTGAAAAAGTACGCGCTGAAGTGCTCCACTTTTCCAGCAGCATTTTCTGAAACCATTACCTACTTTTACTTGCTCTAAAAACATTGGTAAGTACAGTCCCCCCGATCCCGGATATATCAAACTCAGACATATCGAACTATTGGCTATATCGAACAGTTGAAAAATCTCCTTCAAAATCCAATGCAAAAGTATAGTGATGGCACGTACGTATATTGAACACCCATGGACTGCCGCATTTGATATACTAAACTCTGACACATGCCGAACCCCTCAAATGCACTCCTCCTTACATAAGTTGATAATGTTTCAACCGGCCTCTAATATGCTGCGATCCATTTATGCGCGCAATGGTACTGAAAACGCGGTGTCGTTGCGGTGCTTTTGGGAGTTGCACAGCATTTGTAAGCACACTAACCTGTCGCTGCACCAATTTTAGATCATAACATGCACGAGCAATACCTTTGAATAAGGCTGACAGGCAAAAGCACCAAGTGAGCTGGATACAATGTTGCAGTGGTTCTGGCAAACTGCATCAGCAGCATCGACTTGCATCAATGCGATGTGTGCATTCCGATGGTTGTCGTCGCGCTAACACCTGTAGTTCGTAGCCTTCGAGATTTGAGGCCACATGATGTCATGTACATCATTTTTAAGGCGCCTATCTTGACGGCCATGTTTTTCTAGTTGCAATTTTCTGCAAAGCCATAAATGCCATCATCATCACCAAGTTAATGTTTGTTTTGGTGATTTGGCGCTTTGCAGACTTGTTGTTGCATCTCTTTCACTTGCGATCAGCCTGATCTACCTGTTCAGAGCCTAAATCCGTTGAACTAAAATCTTGAGACGAGACAAACGGGAACTGTTGCTTTAGGGTATAGTCAAGTGAAGCTTTGTTATGAAATGTTTCAATAAGCGCACTTAGTGGTGCGAAGTGGTGACACTGCGTAGGTTATCGCTGCTGACAACGGCGTTGGATGGCTTGAATTTCGTGCGTTATCATCATTCCTGGGCGTCCTCTCAGATGGGCTTCACAGCGAGTGACTTCATTAGCACCAATGAAAATGTGTGAGCCGTTTCTGACCGCACCAATCCCGAGATCGTAGCTGACGTTGCCACTGCCAAGGGATCGGACCCAGCCAGTGATAAACATCTATGCTGCTGCTAAATGGCTTTGTACCGTGCTCCAAGAGCTTGCATCGACGTTCGCAGTCACTCACTGCTGTTGTGGCACAATGGAAGGCGCTGGATTTGCTGATCTGTAAGGCACCAGGATGGCTTGAAGAATTTGATGGCTTACAAGACGCTTACATATTTCTTTCATACGAAATAAAATGAGACTGTTTTCACGCTGGTCTGTTGCATACTGTGGGCAGATCAGTAAGCTACTGCTTGTTACAATCTTGGAGAACAAATTTGAGACGTGCTCAGTTTTAATGAGCTTCAAAAAGGCATATTTGGTCTTTCGAATTATCAATATATTGAACTATTTTGCAGTCCCCTTTGAGTTTGATATATCCAGGATAGACTGTAATACAGCAAATAAATGTAGAAATCTTATTTCTTAAATTTCAACCAAATCCAGAAAGCTGGTACAACAGTGCAAAAATATAAGTTGAAGCAAGAAAGAAAAGTAAACAATTATAATACTGAATGCATGTACATTTAGGACAAGCAGTGAACAAAAAAAAACAAGTATCAGAACTTCATTACTTCTCTGTATGCAGAGTTCAGCGACTGCTTAATTAACTGACGGCTGTTTTGGCATATTCAAAGCTTACACATATGGCTGTATGGCAATTAAGCTTTAGGCACGCCACGAGTGGCCAAACAGCAGGGCTGTGTGAGCACCAAATCGAAAGCAAAGGAGCGTGAAAAGGATACACACCTGGAAAAGCTGGCACCGAGGCAAAGGCTTGGTAGAAAGGAGGAGGCCGTGGCCATATCCAGTTGTGCGGCACGCACCCAGGCTCCCCGCACGTAGCCGCACATTGCGACCAGTGCTGCTCGTGAAACTCCTGGCCCACTCTCTCTTTGCTCGGCGTGCCTTGGCTTGGCTGTAATGTCAGGAAAGAAGCATTGCTAAAAGGATTAGCACTGCTACCAGTCTGGCCTTTCATGTAAACCATTTCTAGTCCCTCCTTTTCTGGGACATTTGTCACCATTTCAATCACAATCATGGAGCTGACGTCCGTCTTCACACAAAGCTAATGCCTTCTTGCGATTACACCTATCACACCTATTTACTAGCTGTCATGATTTACGTCGACAGCCTGCACTGTCGCACAACCAGCAACCTGTGTGTGCATGCACATACCGACAGATAAGAAACAAAGCTGAAGCATGTGCAGTGTGGTCTTTTATGAAGGGGAGCACATCAGCATATGGCCTAGGCTCTGAAGTGAGGCAACAGCACCCTCATGGCAGGGACGGGAATTTGGTGGACACTTTCCTGTCGGTCTTGACTGGTTATTCTGCTTGCCGATAGGCAACGCCAAAAGCAGACATGCTTTCTCTTGTTGCAACACGCCAGTGCTCAATGCTGTCTCCGCAGAGCATAGGTTCTGCGCCAGTATGTTCTCTAACATAAAGGATCACACTGTATGGCCAGCTCTTGCATTGGTTGCTAGTCAAGACATAACTGGTAAGTCATAATTTGTAAATGAATGCGATAGCTATCAGTTTCAGAGCTTAAAGTACCTCCTCAAGAAGAAAATACGAAGGTGACAATCAGTGCTTAATGTGTGGATGATGCTGTATAAAAAAATGTTTATTCATGGTACTACTTTCAGCCACAAGCCTAATGTGTGTGACAACATACGTACTTGTGCGACAGTTAAAAATATTAGCATCATGTACTTAAGCGAAGTTTATTAGCAGCCTGTTCACTGGTTGCTATTCGTCTTGTTGCTCAACTAAGGCATGCAGAAATGCTCACAACGGTGTGGGGTGCAATGTGTACAGGCAGATCTGCCAGTATCGATTCCCAACCTGCATTGCCTGCCACCACCAAACGTCTACATGTGCCCTATCTGAAGCGTGCAGTCCCACTGAAAGCTCTTCATAAGCAAGAAAGCAAGTCTGACATGCCAACATATTCTATTTCTCCAGAATACACAAAATGCATGCAGGTTTCCACTACAGTCTGAAACAAGGAATAAAAAGAAAACAGGGCATCATACGTGCAATGTATTATATTTAACTGCAATACGTTACAAAGGAAGGTTAATGTATGAAATGCACAAAGGCTGATTGTACCTATAATTGCACTAATGTGTGAAAAGTGAAACCGAAGTAAGTGCACGTGACACATTCAAAGAGATTTTCCATCCTACCTCGGCACAGTCGAAGTAATTGGTGGCCGCTGAGTGTGTAGCAGGGACTATGCTGCTACTGCACAGAGACACCGACTCGAGCATCCCGTACAAGTCCAAGACTGCATAGAGAACCTGCAGGCACGAGGTAGCATTTACAGTGAGTGAGGCAGTGCCCAGGATAAATGACTATGCACTAGTGTATACAAGAGTATCCTTAACCTATGCCAACCTATGCATTTTGGCTAAAACATATGTAACTGCAAGGAAGCATTTCACTTAGATTTAAAGAAACACAGCAACATGAAAAGTTGTAGTATACTGACGACAGTATGGTAATAGGCACAGCAGACAGACAGACCTTTGGCAAGTTGGAAGCTGCTGGTCCCAAGTCTTCCCCATTGAGGTGCACACGAAGCGTTCCATCAAAACAGTGCTGAACACCAATTCGTTCACCAGCCTAGACAAAAAAAAAAGGTAACATTTGATCTGCTACCTTGCCGATAGTTATATCTACAGAATAACTTACAAGAGCATATGGCACAAACATAGCTTTGTGCACCATCATGCTCGATAATGTAAGGCACTATGAGACAATCCATTAGTTTGTCACCACCTGACTCTCTGGCAGTACTAGTAGAGAGAGGCCACTAGGTCATCACAATCATGGTCAACAGGCAGTGGAATGATGTTTCTGCTGTCCGTGCGGAAAGGCAGTGAGCAACACAGATATTTGCTTGGCCCTAAGGCTCACCTTTGACTTGTGTCAGTGCTAACTTGTAAACAGATGAATCTGCATGCAAAACACTGCTACTTGGCTAGAAAGTACTCATCTTCACACATGTGTGACTAAACTAAATGGGCAGGGTACTGCGGATGCTCCTAGCTGTCACTGCGTATAAAATTGAGCAGTTCATAAAACATCAACTGCTTGATAACCATCTTAATCGCTTGTGGTTAGGGCTGGGCTTGTACGCTTTGCAACCATGCCAACACACAGATGCTGCCGCATTACCCCACCACTCTTACCAGCATAAGACTGCAAAATAAGATCATTACTATGGATTAAAACATTCTGATAAGAATGTTCACAACATTTCCCATTTTACCCACGCAGGATTGGACAGCCTCACCAGTAAGCTTTTGAAAGACCAAACAGGGTCCCGCAGAGTGCTGCTGGACGCTGTACTGGACCTTGTATGGAAGGCTACTGTATGTGGGTTCTCATTATCACTGCTTCATTTGAGTTCATCTTTTTTTTTTTATGTTCCAGGGAAGACATCTGCACATGAAATTTCTTTACACCATTTGAGGTCCTGCTTATATTGAAGAGTACATTTCCTTTCACCCCTGCTTTCGTAACTGGCAACACAACTCCGTCACACACTGGCAGACGCAGTTCATTATGCAAAAGAAAGGCACACAAACATAGACACAAGAGTAGAGGAGAAGACAACAAACACGTGTTGTTCTTCCTCTACACTACTAAAACACAGTCTTCCACTCTAATCTTGTGTCCGTGTTTGCACACCTTTCCTTTGCATAATGAACCATCACAAACTCACTCAACTTTCTGTCGATCACTGATGCAGTTTGCGACACTAGGCAGAGGTCTCTCAAAATAAAAGCGTGAACTAACCGACAGCCGATGTAGTGACGGCCCATAGTTGTCCCTCAGAAGGGTGCCATTGTGGAATACACGCGAACCGACCAGGAGCCATGACTGGTGGCCTGGGAGACGAAGGGCCGTGGGCGGAAGTGGAACGCCTGGTTCAGGTGCAAATGTCGTCAGGCCCAGCACCAGCGCACCAGCCCAAACTGTGCTCACTTGTTCCACTTGCACCTGGTGAAATTGGGGGAGAACCATAAGTGTAGTTCAGTTCAGTGGCTTATTTTCAGACAAAAAGGTCCTGGATACAAGGGAAAAAGGCGGATGTGTTCTGTCTGATGGAACTCCAGCACCCAAATGCACTCACTCAAAGCACCCCACCACAGAAACATGAATATGATACACCGTACAGGCTCTTTTTAACAGCCTAAATACATGCCTAAATGTGCCTGTAGATCATATATCAAAGCCTGCAAGCACACACAGCAATAAATGTGTTATTCACAGCAGTGATCACCTGGGCAAGCCCACTGGTTGCCAAATTGCAAAAGAAAAGAAGAAGAAAAAGAACAACCTGCCAGCAAGACCTATTGGACATATTACAGAGAAGGCATTTCTGTCAACACATACCAACCCGTTTTATTAAACATGCAGTATTTACAATAATGGAACCGTTAAGACGCTTTTATAAAAGTACATTCAAAGTAATATAGCACAAAATAAATATTGAAAAATGCCTTAAAAGTAGGGGTGTGCGAATATTCAAAATTTCGAATAATTTTCGAATGGCATTTGCTATTCAATTCGATTTGCACTGAACTTTTTACTATTCGAACTATTTAAAGCTGATAATTAAGGGGAAAAATGCGCTATTTCTCGTGACAATAAGCCCATTCCCTCAAGTGCGCTTTGCCGCATGACACCCGTGTACTGCGGCAGGGTTTCCACTTGTGTACTGCGGCAAAGCTAACCCTCCCGTAATGCAGCGAAGCTTACACCCATGTACTGCGGCGGACTTGGCTCAGCTTTGTCGCACAGTTCTGTTGGACTGTTCTTCAGTACATTGGAATTACACTGTGGGAATGTACTAGTCACGCAATAAATTCTTTGCCCATGTTTAACAGTCCATTTCCGCATAGTATTATTAAAAATACAGTAAAACCTCGTTATAACGAAGTTGAAGAGGGAGTGGTAATTACTTCGTTATAACCATTAGTTTGTTATAACCAATATCAATTTCATCTATAGGAATTTCAAGGGGAATCGCGATGACTTCGTTATATCCGATAGTTCGTTATATCTGGGTTCGTTATAACGAGGTTCTACTGTATATTCGAAAAATATTCTATTCTATTCGCACTTGAACATAATATTCAAACTCGCTTCGCACTCATTTTGCTATTCGCGTAGCTCTACTTAAAAGATTTGCAAACTTAGTGATTCCCCCAGCTTTGAACATAGTATTTACTGCAGCAGGAACAGGCACCCATAGCAAACATGTCACTCAACAACATCCTTGGAAAATGCATGCCCTCGTCTACTACTGCACAGTCTGCGGTGGCTTTGAAAACACAAATGCCACCACACTCTGCAAGCCCGTGCAATTCAAAAAGCTTCCCACAAGCTCCCAAGGCCAAATGACAACAGTTATTACAGTCAGCTTTTCATTAAGTAGCACAGTAGCAGGCAGAGCTCTGCCTTTGAAGTAGAGCGAGAGTGAAGATGCTGACAAGGTGGTGCAACATCATCACAGTAACATTAATGACGATGAACATGTAAAAGAAAGGATGGAGACATAAAAAACTTAGTTTCTAGCTTCAAACCTCTGTCAAAGCAAAAAAGCTTGCAACACTGCAATTTCTGGTTGTGAATCAATAATTTACATGCACTTGCTTGTAGGTGCATATGAAATATCAATTCACAAACACAAATTGCATTTCTAAAAGCCCTCTGCCATTCACCTGATCTTCACGAGAAAAAATGATTGACTTGTGGGCTTTTACGTCCTAAAGTCACAATATGATTATGAGAGACGCCGTAGAGGAGGGCTCCAGAAATTTCGACCACTTGGGGTTCCTTTAACATGCACTGACATCGCACAGCACATGGGCCTCAACATTTTGCCTCCATAGAAATGCAGCCGCCGTGGCAGATATTCCATCCTGTGACCTTCGGATCAGCAGCCGAGTAACATAGCCACCAGACCACTGTGACGGGGCTTTTAGGAGTGGGAAAAAAAAAATAAAACCAAGCCAGACCATCATTCTGCCTCCAACTCTCAGAACAACTCCATCTGCTCAATGACAGCAACAGCCAGAATGATGTTACTTGTTTCTGCAATGAAGCTAAACATACTTCAAAGAGTTCCTCCAGTTCCAATGGGGCGGCACTGAACACAAGAGCGTGGTTGAAGCCAGCAGAGCGGCATGCCACCTTGTTGTTATTCCGAAGGACCACATTCTTTCCGCAGCAGGTGTTGAACTGGTGATTGACAGCTGCACACCACAGTTAGGAATGTGAGCACATAATCAAGACCAATCATAACGAACAACACACTTTGGCTCCAAGAACCACCAAGAACTAGAAACCATTTCAAAATGTAATCTCTAGGGTATCAGCTTCTTGGTATATCATATTTTTTTGAGGGGCTGAGCGTGAAAAAAAGGCAAGGACAAGAGCACCAGTGTGTGTACACTCCTCCTATAGTCCTCGTCTTTTCCTTGCACTCAACCCTGCAAAAAGCAATTTATAGCTCCATACCATTTTCTTCACTTCTTTGCACAGATACCTCAAGCACACAGAAACTTGCATAAAGACTGTTGTAAACATTCGGAGGGCCTTGTGCAGGCTTCAAATAGCAAGATTTAAGTGCAATTTGGATGGCCACAAATGAACAGGCATAAAAATGTGCTCCTTTGATAAGGCCTTCATAGCAGTATGCTTTGTAATGAAACCTAGCAGCTTAATTTTGCGCACCAACTAACCGAGAAGCATGGTTCGCTATTTTGTGTTTGGCTACAGAACTGTATCTGCCATATGGCTGAATGCAAAGACAGTTGTTGTGAAAGGCTTGTGCCCTCATACATACACACGCTGTGTGCAGGCGTGATGCTTGCCCTGGTGACCTCCGGACTAGCCACCTTGGTGGGCGGGGCTGACGGTGGCGATATCCGCTGCTGTGGCACGATGGACACCTGTGCGCACTGGCCGTAAAGGTCTATCACAGCCCATACAGCTGAAATTGGGGGAGGGGGGTGAGGGAATGCACATTAATTGAGTGCATTCAGCACAAACTGACGTCAGCACGTCCACTATTCATTATAAGGAGGATTGGATTTGAAGTGAGAAGGCCCATTCCTTGTTCAGACGTACAGGTGGCGTTCGTAGATGGCTTTCTTTTAAGCAACTCTTTAGTTGAACTGTTGCATTTGAAGGACACTGCAATCTACAGACTGCTGGAGCAGATCTTCAATCTAAGTACTCATAAACTGTAAAAGGTGAAAATTTAAACACATATCAAGAGCTACGTTTGCATGTCTTCAAGGCCGCGACCATTAATTGTATCCTTTAAGTGACATTCACGGAATCGGAGCTCATAACAAGATAATATTCCCTAGCAGTCTATGTCAGGGCACTATGAAACATATGCGTGACATCATGCTCGAAGGACTGTCTACAGCCACATATTTCAGCTTGGAAGGTCGCTGTAATCAGGTTGTCTTACAAAACCCCATGAGCCTATACTGTGATTTCGTGGGAATTGCAGGTATAGTAAGCATGCAGAGCTCCTTAAATGATGAATGAGCTTGGTGAGCCTTCTATATCAAAAGGCATGGAGATGAGAATAGTAGCACGTTCATGCAGACTCCTTAAATGAAGAATGCGCTTGTTGAGCCTTCCATATCAAAAGGCATGGAGATGAGAATAGCACGTTTATGAATTAGCAGTGGGGTTGGAAAAACTCAATTCTGCCATCAACCTGCCCCTGGAATTCAGGTACACAGTGGAATCCTCCTCAATGTTGCCATGAGCCAAACAACAGTGGGAAAATGGTGAAGATTCTTAAAAACGAGAAATTCCAGGGCTTTACGAGCCAAAACCATGATATGATTATGACTACAGGGCATGCCATAGCAGAGAAATCAGGCCTAATCTTGACCACCAGGGCCTTGTGCACATGAATCTAGGTACAGTAGAACCCCGCTGATACGTTTTTCACGGGACAGTAGAAAATAAACGTAAGAGCCGGGAAACGTAACAGCCGAGAAACGGGACAAATGAAGAAATGAGAGAAGTGGTGATCGGCACACAATTTTATTTCAGTGCTAGCGCTTTCAGTGCACGCATCGGCACACTCGGCTACGATTTCGTCGACAGAGAAAACCTTGGAGGTGACAACGGCATCATCGATGGAAACGTAATCACTGTACGCGATTCCGTCAGAAACAGTTCGCATAGCTGTGCCATAATTTTGCTGGCGGAAGCCGGAAACGTAGTGGGTGTCGCCCATAGTGCAACTAATATAGTCAAGCCAAGTCAAGCTACGTGAAAAGTCAATATTGCCGTCGGCAGTGGCCGCTTGGAGTGTCGATTCGCAACGTAACATACGGGAATGTTCCTACACTGCGACGTAACAGCGGGGTCCCTAATGCATTGAATCCTATGGGAGCTATGCCGGGACTGGCCCAAAACAACGTAACAGCCAGGAAAACGCAGCAGCCGGGAACGTAACAGCGGGGTTCTACTGTACACGTGTCCTTGTTTTTAACCCCCATTGGACTATGGCTGCCATGTCCACCCTGCAACCAATACCTTATCCATCAAGATGGCATGGTAGCCAAGAATGGTAAATGTGGTGCCCATTAAATTTTTCTCCCAATGTAGTGGAATTTTTCTTTCAGGGCACAGCAAGAGTTCTTGGGATTGATTCAATTTTAGTGATGCTTTATGTAAAGGGGCATTCAATTCCCATGACTCAACTGGTATTCGACTTTTCGAAGCAAAATAGATTCCTAAAAATGCAGCTCACGTGACCGTATGTTCCTGCATGCAACTCCCTGGTCCTCTCCGTTGACAAAGTAGTGCAGGCAGCCGTCAGAGTCACGCATCATCCCCACGCGGCTTCCGACACCAAGCTGGTCCAGGTCGCACTTGTAGCCATTTCGCACAGTGTTACCGTTGCGCATAATGGCTGAACCACTGTGCGAGTTAAAGAGAAATGTTAACACGAAATTGCAGGGCTCAATGGGAGTGGAGTGCAGATCTACTGATACGATCATTTGAAAAATCTACGGTTGAAGAAAAAATGCATGCAAAGATTATGCATAAAATATTAACCCTTTGAAGGTTTTTGCCGCGCGGGCCATAGCGCCATCTTCTTATTTGCACTCTAGAATTTTCGTGCCAGAATGGTAAATATTGCAGTTAAGGGCAATAACGGTTATAACGAAATAATGGATATAACGAAGTAATTCCGTGTCTCCCTTTGACTTTGTTATAACAAGGTTCCAGTGTATTAAACATATAGCTATGCAAGCACCTTGTCTGTTATGTTTGCACGAAAGCATGATATGGTGCCCAAATCCCTAACAGCATAGTGCAGAAAAGTCTAAAGACTACTACAAACATTGTATAGACTTGTACAAGGGCCGCACATCTTATTCGCTGTTTTGGAATGCTGAGGCACTTGTACAGTACAGTACTGGGTTATTCGATTTAATTTTTCTGACCATGGGTATGAAATACACCATAACCTATCCGTACTCCTTTGTCATTGCAAACCACTACAAAAGCAAATACTAACCTTTGCATGGTGACTTTCATTTATTTGTTACAGTATACAACACAACTGACTACTCATCTTCACCATCGCTGCCACTGCTGCTCTTTCATGCTTCCCATGTCGCTTAATATTCCACGTAATATGGGGCCCTTAATTACACGAACTTCATCAATTAGAATGACTCTCATTACTTGGAATACATTGTTTAGAATTTGTTTTTTCATTTTCGTTCTTGGTTTCCTTCTTTTTTCTTTTTATTTTCTCCAAATTGGGGTTGTGACCCTTGAGCATACATATACTATTTAGTAGGGAAACACTAAATGCCTACCTTAGCATCCATGTGTCATGAGTAATGTCAGTCATCGTACTGGGAAACTCAAGGTCTTCAGGCCTGATGGCTGTGACACCTGCAATGTGGAGGTAATTTATGGGACACTCAAATAGTACATTCCTGTGTGCAACACCCGCCAAAAAGCTTAGCATTTAATGGGCTGAGCCGTTGACAAGCAAAAATAAACTTCTGAGGTGTGTCTTGGGAAGCCAACCTTCAAATATGTGGTAACTGTGTGACGTGAAAACCTGCATATTCCTGTCTACTTTATTGTAACTATTCACATATTTATTACATATAAGGCCATGAGGTTGCAGTATGACGAAATATTTGTGTTTCAGCAAGTATGAGAAATCATTCTGCTATAAAAATAAAAGATTGCCTACAGTAATTCTGAGGCATATCATGAAGCACTTCTCAGCTATGGTATAACGTGTTTAACCAGCAGCAGTGCCTTGCATTGTTAATCATTCTGGATCGTATTCTCATTTTCTTTATTCATCAACCAAAACACACTCTATCAAGGCTGAAACAGAAGCTGTGTTTTACAAGTTTGCATCTGAATTAGGGTTGATAAATGGCTGCCAGTTCCTCACGAAAGTTCAACAATATCTAAGTTTCTAAGTGAACAGTATCTAAGTAAATGTACTAATAGATGCACAAAAAGCATTAACATTGCTATAAGAGTAAAAAGAAAAAGCAGCACACATTTTTATTTACATTTGCTGTTAGCATGCATCTTTTTGTTGGACACAAAAAGGGCTTTTTACAATTACCATATTTGCACGATTCTAACGCCACCTTTTTTCCCAATTAAATGAGCCCAAAAATGCCCTGCTTTTTACAATCAAGTGCAGAAACGAAACCACATTCGTGGCATTTGCAGAGGCCTGTCATCAGAGGGGTCAGATGCAGTGTCACAGCCATTCCAAAACGGTGGTGCTGACTGTGGCAGATAGCATAAAGTGCATGTTGTTGCGAGATCACATTGGTTGGTTTCGCGCTCGATTGTGACCGGTTTGCGCTGAATTTGTTCCTAGTTGAGTGCAAATGGTAGCGTGCCAGTGTTATAAAGCTCAATGCAAAAGAAAGGCATTCTGCGCTTGAGGATATCTTGTTGCCATGAGTAATGCTGGTGTCACACAGGCATTATTCATTGTGGTGAACGCCAATTCGCATCTTATTTACTGATCGCGATCAATGGTGGTCACAGCTACACAGTCCAAACTAATCTAGATCGAGTTAGCCGCTCGCATCAGCCAAATTGCAATCTGGGAGACAGATCGCAATTATAAGTGCCCGTGTGGTACCAGTATGACGTAAACAAAGAGAACACTACGACAGTCGGCTGCATGTCGACAAAGAATAGTTTCTAAAAGCTGAAAATGGGAAAACAACTGAAACTTGATTGAAGAAATTGCTTTCTTCAGCAATTCCCCATAGGATAAGCCTGTCATGCTAGTGTGTGGTGTAACTGAAGCATGCGCGTAAGTGGTCTCAAGGGAAACAAAATCGATCGCAACAGGAAAGGAACTGCTAGATGAATAAATTTCTTATTCTATAAAGGCAAGTAATACTCATCTCATTCTTCTGATTGCTAGCACAGTGGCCTACCACTGTTTCTTTCTTAAAACAATACAGTTGAACACGGATATACCGAACTCGAAGGGGATCACGAATTAATTCAATATATAAAATACAAAAAAATATAGGCCTTGAGACCTTACCTGTGGCTGACCATCACCTACCGATTGGGCCATTCACCATTCAAGAATGATAACTGCTGTATATACTCGAATCTAAGGTGCACCCTTTTTCCGATAAAACGGGTCCAAAAATCGTATGTGCATTGCAGTTGAGTGCAAACAAACGACACCATTACCATAATACCGTATCGCTGTCAATATCAAAATGACCACCACCTAAGCGCTTCAGGTGATGTCGAACGGTCACCAGCGAAAAAAACAAACTAGCGGTGCGGTGGTCTTTGGCGCGCATAGCTTCTGTAGTTTTCTATGTCGCCACCAGTCCCACACATAACGGCGCCACGACCAACGTTAGCCACAATGCACATGATGCGTATGTATTGTGATGCATATAAAATTGTGGATCAAGCCCAAATTTATAAATTTCATGACAAATCTGCGAGATGCATCGTGTCTGTCACTCTTGGCCTTCAACATCTATTCTATGACCTGCTCTCCACATGTGTTTTGTGCATGCTGGATACGAAAATTAGAGCTTGCTTGGCATGTGGCAGCCGCCTATTTCCCATGTGCCTTTGATATTTACGGTGGCCCTGTATCGACACTGCCAGACACCCCTGTATATCACCCTTTAAGAGGAAGGCCTTATGTGTGGCATGTTGCACAATGACCTTCAAAAAGCTAGTGCATAGTCAAGCGATATAAAAGATGCCAAGTGACCCATATGAAAACATATAAAAATGCCAATACCCCATACCATGTGGCACAAACTCAAATACCCCAGCCTGGGATATGTGGGTGCGTGAAATACATGATTCTGCATGGAGCAAAAGCCTGCTGAACATTTGGAGATGCATTAAAGAGACACAGTTTCTCGCACATGTTACTGAGAATGTCGACCTAAATGCCAACTCATGTCCTTTCCCAATGAGGCTCACTTAGTCTTACAAACACATTAGCCCAAAATGTATACTGCAAAAGTATGACTTAGTGTAGAAGTTAGCACAGCAGGCTTTCCCTTACAAGTGTTGCAGGGGTGCAACATTCGGCGAATTTTTTCCTCTTCTGCCATGCTGGAGACTCACCAGCTTCGATGGATCCCGACCACCGGTCAACCATCTGGTCAATGACCACTTCGAAGATCTGGTTGTCTATGAGAGGCCGGTCGCTGATGACGATGGCAAAGTTGAACTCGCCATGAGCATTTGGGCGCACTGCTGTCAGCCCATTGTTGAGGACACGCGCGTTACGGCCATGCCGCTTGCTGAAGCGAAGCTCCGCGACCAGCGGCTCGCCTGCCGTCAGGGCCAGGGAAGGCGACGGCACTGCCAACAGAAGCTCTGGCACAGGTACAGCTTCGGGGCCTTCAAGAAAATGGGTAAATTATGTGTTACTGCTTGCAGCAACCAACTTGGTCTCATATTTTGTGAGGCCACTGAATTAAGATCCTTGAAAACCAAACACACTGAGACCCAACCAAGCATATATGCAATAAGAGTTTAATGGCTCTACAATCTTAATACACAGCGTGCAGAAGCACTGTTAATACAGCACTGAAGCAAGTTTTCAATTCTGGACAACTTGGAAAATCAAGTGCTAAATGCATCAATGATTACTTATCAATCATGCCATAATTACAATAAGAAACATTTCACTTGTTTCTTGCATGGATGAATGCGTTAATGCCAGAAATAGATAAACAGTTATTTATTGGGCATTACAAAGTCAAGCAGAATGCAAAAATGGAAAAACTAGAGTACCTAAGTATTGCCTTCAAGTGCAGTTACACAACAATACAGAGTGAAATGAAATACAGAGTGAAGTGAAATGACCACTTTGGTGATAGAATTCATGAACACATGTCTTAAATGCCCACCATACCTTTAACATAAACTAGCAATAAAAGCAGAGATACGAAGTTTAAAAGCAGTGATACTAAGTTAATGACACAAAATAAGACTTGTTTCTTCAGCTCTGGCTCACGGCAACAATCAGATTGCCAAGCTGCTTGTATAAAGGATTCAATGTTGCTGCATATAGTTTTCTATGCGAAGTATGAGCACTTGTTAGTATTTTTATTTAAAAGCAATGTTTTCTTTGGCTCGCTTCGTTTTGTGTGTATGGCCACTTGGCCGAGGAAGCCATATCGGCACTGGTGACTGTGAAATCAAGAGTGACAATTTGGTGGATTGATCCTGACAGCAATGCCCAATGTGTGTTCTCCCCAGAAAATTTCAAGAGTTGGACAGTAGAAGACAAGAGGGGGCACATACAGAATAATGACCGCACAACTGACGTTTGAGCATAACTGCAAAGTGCAAAAGCGGAAGAGGCTATTTCTGTATTCTGGACATACCACACTTTCAGCCTCCGACATTCGTATGTCAACCAAACTTGGACAGAAAAGAAAGTCATCCCTGAGTACAGCAAACATGAAGCAGGAGAAATGGGCAGCTAGTAAAACCACTGCCGCCCGCCATAGGGAGAACCCCGCATTGGACTCTTATTTTTCTCTTTAGCTTATAATGTGGAGTGACAATTCAGACAGGCAGTGCCCAAAGTCCCACAGCATGACTGAACAGAGTTGAGAAGCAAAAATTGGGCAAATTGGTAGTGCTTCACATCTTAGAAATGAGTGCTTGTTCTGTCAGTTTCCTCTCCCTTACAAAGCTTTCTTTCATGCTACATGAAATTTTATTTAAGCACGAGTAAAGTCACTGTATAAGTGCTTCCAGCAGTGTCTATAAGCAATACCATGAACCACTTGAGTGATAAACAGTGATAAGAAGCTTGACCTACAACATGTTCCTCAGGTGCATTATGTGAACTAAGGAATGATATGTGCTGGCTTACCAGAGTGGTCCACCACAGAGGCCTGAGCAGCTTGCCCGTAAAGGTCAATGACCCCATACACACGAGCAGGTACGTTACGAGCAGCTACGCCTTGGTCCACGCCATTTATGTAGAAATGCAGGTTGCCTTCAGATGTTCGTTTCACTCCAACTTTGTCCCCAACCTGTGCAAATGAGTCACTTGAATCACGTCAGGGAATTGCAGTATTCACATGATTATCGGTCAACCTATTCTATCTATATTACCTCAATTTGAAATGCGATGTTATAGGATACACATTTTTGGAATTTTTTTTTTTTTAACTTTTACTGCACACAACATAGAGTTCAAAAATGGCACACACAGCTCTTGTGGGAGTGTCGATTTTGGATGGAACAGCCACTGTTTGAATCAACAGCAGCTGCAGCAAACATGACGGCTAATAGAGTGCAAGTGGCAATTTGTTTGGGGTGTACTGGTAATTGATAGAAGAGCTTCTTCTTTGGCTCTTTCACATGTTTTGTCAACGGCAGCATGCTCATGTTTTAATCCATTGTCCCGTTACATCATCACAAGCGGTCAGGGCACAACAGAACTTTCAGTGCTCATTCACATCATTCAGAAAGGCTGCTGTCCTGCATAGCACTGAAATAACCAACAACTGCGTGGCACGACGCAAGTTTAAAATTTTCACATGTGATGACAAGCACATTGGTTTTCGCGGGACAAGGTTGCAATGCTTTCCTGAACCTGCCTCGTAGTGTCGTATGTGACTGAACCACATGGTCGGTCTCTACAGGAGACTTGTAAAATAGTGACACAAAAAGCCAGTGTCTTTGCTTCAGAAGTAGGAATAGCCAGGATGCACTTCAAAGCCTCTAGTACAGGCTCATTACATTTGATGTATCGATTCTCAAATTGCCATGCAGCTGAAGGATTTTCACTTTGCCAAGAAATTCAACCATCATTGCAGTACCTGCAAGGTGTCTAGGTTCTGGCAATAGTCCTTGATGACCTCGGTGCCATTGTGCATGACACCACAGCCAGTCATGACCCAGGTACCTGACCGCACATTGGTCATTGTGGTGGGGAACTCGAGCAGGTGCGGCGGGAACATAGTCACGCCAATGTCGATGGAACCCGTCCATTTGGACACCTGTTGCTCCAGTACCACCTCAAACATCTCGTCTGGACGTAACGCACGGTTTGTCAAGACGACGGCGTTGTTGAAGCCATCCAAGGCACTGCAGAGATTGTGTACATGCAACTGTAGTGATGGCCGCACGCTATGATGCAGTCACCACCAGTCAATCCTGATTATTACTATGATACCCACCAATGCTTGAGCCAATAGAGATTTGCGAAATAACGAAAAATGCAGTCGACTGTTACAAAGCATGGCCCACTGTTTACAGACTCGCTTCAAACTCACATTTGTTGCTGGCTCATGCTCAGATCAAAGTACACAGTAGCATCTGCATGAGTGCTGCCATGTTGCCCCGTAACCACAATTACCGGCTGCTACTGAAAGTACAATAACTAAATGCATAAAAAGCACAAGTGGCATTAACATATGATATACCGCTGTGACACAGCACATGCCACAGAAACACAAATGTCTCAACCCTGGCCATTAGCTATGCAACTATGTTTTGCTGTGCAAGCATAAGGCTCGCTTACATTTCATAGCTTTGGCAGTGCTCCAAGGCAGCGGCAAGATGGAGTATAGATACAAGAAGCTTACAGCCGCCAAACCGAAGCCTAATGTTTCCAGAGGACTGCACACAGTAGATAAAGAACACATGTGCAAACTCCCTCTAGCAGTATTTGCATCACAATAGACTGTACGTACTTATTTGATGGTCCCCATTAATTTCTTTATCAATTATGCCTCGAGACAAGAGGCAGGGCACCTCCAGTAAATAAAGTAACAGCCTCATGCAGGTGCAACGTAACCGAAACATTGACCGCATTTGCCCATGCGCGACTACTGAACTCTCTCTTTATTTTTAGCTTGTAAATATATCACACAGTTTGTGGGAATGTTGACATCCCCTCATGAGTATTTATCGCGTGGCGCTCGCGTTTCCCCAAAGCTCCTCTAAGGTGGCTTTCCCGTGGGGCATGAGCCGTGATGTCATTCTCATGCACACTGCTGCACTGGGAATGGTGCAGCTGTTCCTGTGCTAGCGCAACCTGGCGGCGAGGATTTGCGGGACAGCAAGCGGCGAACGATCCTCACTCTGTTTGGGTTTGGGACATCGCCGCGCGTGGTGGCAACGGGCTTTGTTGGGACGATCCCGCAGACACCTTCCCTTTCTCCGATTGTGCCTCTGTTTGTGAGATATGGCTTAATTCTCTGGCATGGGGCAAACATTACTCACTCGGGATCCTGTTGTGTTGAGTCATGGTGTTGAGTCATGCCTGTTTGTATAATATGGCTAGCGTGCTTACTATATGTAGGAGGTGCAAATAAATTCCCTTTTTGTTTGTTTGCAGTGCGGTGAACTGTGTCCGTTGTTCCTTAAAGGGCCCATGACAGCTATTTTTTTGTTGGATACTTTTATGTTCTAATGAGTAGAACAGTGTCTTGTGATCACGGCATGGAGTGACAAATTCTCCAGCGTGAAGTCTAATTAGTCACAGCATCGTTAATTTTGTTCAGCTTTAATGAAGCTTCGAAACGCGCGCCAAAAACTGCAAGAAACTAGCGCCGCGGGGCTAGCGCGGCGGCTGTCGGAAGTGAGCGCATGCACTGATCACTTGAGCTCAAGATTCGGTGACGTTGCGGAGAGCGCGAGCGCCAGACCAGCTCGCCACACTCGCTTTGCATCATAGCGTGTGTACAATGTACGCTTGAGGGACCAACACGGAGAGGAAGCAGAAAAATACAGCTTTTGGCGTGGCCTTCGCGATCGGCTGCGAGAGCCGATCTTGGAGGCCACGCTTGGAGGCCATAGCGCGGCGTACCCGTGTCTCTCCGTGACGTCACGATATCAACTTACAAAAGTGAAACGTCACAGATGGCCCACAAACTACGTCATACTAGTGACGATGTCGCGAGGTGCCGCAAACCCAGATGAGCATTTCTGGTCACTTTAAGTACATATTAAAATATCTTAACGACAACGTTCGCCGTTAATACTTGGCCACAAGTGCCTTCAGAAGTTCGGCAACCAAACAACACAAACATATCGGGTTTGAAATTTTGGTGTCATGGACCCTTTAAGCATGGGACACCCCACAAGTTACACCAATGCTTAAAAAAAAAAAATGCAGCCATTGAAAACTTATTCCTATATACAAGTTTATACAACCAGGAAGCCCACCTGGGTCTCCGCGCAGTGCGGCCATCATTGACAACCACAGCGCGTCCGCCACAGCGTGGGTGGAACAGCAACCTTTCAGTCTCCCGGTCATTAGTGTCATCTGCAAAATGACAATGGTTCATGAGTACAAGGCGTCAAAACACCGGCAAGTTTATCTTCAGATAGAATCCATCATCAGAAAAATTGAAGAATTTGAAGAACATGGTTACAAGGTACTTAAAATGGACATTGCTTTCCTAGATGCTATGTGTACGTTGTGCATATGTACAATTGCACAACGAGCTGTTTGAAATAGAGAGGCAGGTTTTAAGGAAAGCCCCTGTTCCTGACTATAGGGATGCATTTGGATGTGCTGGGTCACAGAGATCTCCTTCGATTAGTAATAGTGGTTACAGAATTTTACAGCTAATATTTTTAGTTGCTGAACCAAGTGTAAAGTCTACAACAATGGCGAAGCACATGCAACGGTGTGTTACTGTCACCGAACTAGCATGGGTGCTCTCGCTCACCTTTGATGGCCTTGCTTTCATCGCTGGGGGATGCCACGTGTCGGTGAGAGCTCTCGTTGTGGTCGAGCAGAGTGACCTTGACTGTCATGCCGTACAGGTCGACCACCCCGTACACAACCTTGGGCACATTCCCGGACGCCACACCTTGGTCCATGCCATTGATGTAGTAGTGCAGGTTGCCATTGGACTTGCGCACTACCCCTATCCTGTCACCCTCCTGCATCGTGAGCACAGCACAAGTAAGGCAGGATGTAGTAGAGGTATGCAACAGACATAACGGGGAAAAAAAAGGGGCGGGTGACCGTTGAAGGGAACACTAAAGTGATACGATAGAGTGGTTTAGACTGGTAAAGTATTCTCCAGGGATTCCATGGTAATTAAGTTCGATATTTTACACTTACTATTAGAAGAGAAAATATCAAATTTTCATTTTTGCATCCATGCCAAAACTTACGAAAGACGACTTCCTGAACTCCATTCCTTTTCTTTCTTTCTTTTTTCTATTCTTGCCACAGGAACTCAACCAAGTTTTTTGAAGCACATCATCTTAAGTCTCTAGCGTCCTTAGAATATGGTGTATGTCTTTACAATTGATTAATAATGATTAATAATTATATAGGTCCTGGCGGACGCTGGTCAAAATGCACAACGTCACACATTTTAGTGTGCGAACCTTTGAGCAGTATCGCCACCAGTACTTTCCCTTTGTGCATTTTATAATTGTATTCCCCTTGCAAAACCGGTGCGCTTGGTAATGTGAACAGGTAATCTCCTAATACGGCAAAAAAAGAATCTTTCACTTTAGTGCACCCCTTTAACAACAAGTCAACATATCAGAAAGTAATAACGCTAAAAGAAAAACATGAGAAGGCTTCAGTCATGCATTTCTACAACTTTGAATCCCTTTACTATGACAGCAGTTTTTCTGAATCCTCCTCAACCACACTAACACCATTTAAAGCTAATGCAATCCTGCACAAACTCTCACAACCGCACAGAGTGATGATGATGCGATGACAGCAGCACTGCTATAACAGTGCGATGTCAATGATGGCATGATTAAAATGTCAGCTATGTGGAGCCTTTAAACCATCCTCTATCAATGTCTTAAGCAGTGAATACCTGTTTCTCCGAGAGGGAACACAAAGAAAAGGTTGTCGCACTCATGGCTACTGCTTTGTGAGCATTGAATTTTGCTGTGTGACCAAACTGCCTCTTGTTGCCACTGCTGCCTCTGGAACCCAAACGACTACCACTGCAAGGCACATGCCCAGCAAACACTTTGCTCAAAATGCCATGCATTGTGCCACGGCTAACTGGTTAGCACATCTCCCAATTTTGCATTGAAGCGGTAAAATGAGTTCAATCCTCTGTACAAATTTCCCATTTTAGGCTACCAAATGCTGCCACTGTTAAAATTACATGGTTATTTAAATGGCTCAAGCAGATTACATAAAAATCATTACTTACGTGAAGTTCGTCCAGGTTGTAGTTGCCATACTCCCGTCTGCTGCCTTTGCCATTCGTGAGGATACCTGAGCCACTCATCATAATGGTACCTGGCATAGGAATCAAAAGCAAATAAGCAGCTGCCAGTGTGGAGGGGGCGGGAGTATCAGCCTGTTGACTAAAACTGGTACCAAGCATTAACTCAAAGCACATACTACATACTACAGAAAAGAAAAGCAATAATTAGGAGCCATTTAACTCTGTGAATGAAGGGTGACCAGTGAAGCTGTAGCACACCGCATATTCATTACTTCATAACGGTAGTGATGATAACTTCATAATTACTGAAATGTGCATGTACTGGTTCTTCTGGCCACAACCCTAGATTCTTGGCCAAACTGAAATCTACAGACAACTGTTGTTGAGTGGCTGAGTCATTAGCATTGGTGGGGCACTGGATGCACATTTTTCCAGCACAAATTGAGTGAACAGAGGCTTGTCAGTTTTATTGCTGTTATTATTATTATTATTATTATTAGGGGCCTGCAGTATGTTGTCAATAAATAAATAAATAAATAAATAAATAAATAAATAAATAAATAAATAAATGCCAGAAGGTTTTTGCACTTCACATGGTTTTGGACTACCTCAGAAACTGACCCGCAATTGACACTTATGCAGGATAAAAACGCATGGATGCCAAGCCATACACAACTTCACCGATTTCTTTTGCTGAAGCTAAAGCTCTTTAAGAACAACACAATCATCACACAGCCTTTAGAGGACTTACCAGAGCTCTGCACAGTGCTCCATTTATGGACAATATTTATTATCTTTCTATTCATGAACGGCTAGATTTTCTGCAAAGGTACTATACATCATATCCTCTGCGTGTGCCCTCAATATTCGGCTGAAAGGAGAACACTTCGGTGCGTGGTAGATGGTTTGGACTCCCGGCCCTTTTCGGAGGAGAAACTTTTAGGTGCATGGAAGCACACGGACCAGGCCCAGCGCAACTTCAAGGCCCTTTTTATTTTTTTGTGTGATGCAGGTTTAGATGCCCGTCTCTAATACTGTGCTGTAAAGACTACATCCGCTTATAGGACTTGTATAGTGACTCATTGTACTTTACCATCGTCACCTCTCATACCTCCCTCTATCTCTGTTTATCTCCTTTACCCCTGTGAGGAGTAGCAGGCCAGAGACTCACTCTCCAGGCCGACATCTCCTCCTTTCCTCTCATTAAATGTTTTCTTCTTCTTCTTCTGCAAAGGTGCTAAAACTGACCTGAGCGCATATTCGTCATGGTTGCCGGGAACTCCAGAGTCTCGGGACTGTGCGTTGTGACTCCCAGCTCAATGGAGCCAGACCATTTGTTGACCAGTTCGTCTATACGGAGCTGCACACAAGTGAGCAGGTTTAAAGGACAAACAGCACTTAAAGCGCAATAATGTAGCAAGAGCAAATCCTGCCATGTACCGTATTTACCCGCATAATTTGCGCACCCCTAATATTTAGCCAGCTTTGCAAAAAAAAAAAAAAAAAAAAAATCCTCGCATATTTCGCGCTCCCCGTTCCCAGCTCGCCGGCGCACATGCACGTAGACTTTGAACAGCAGCGCGGCCGCGCCCCTCGCTGCGCAGGCGAGCGCAGTCATACGCAAAAGGAGCTGCGAGTGCGATGCCCCCTTTTCCGATTCTTTTCTGCGGAAGCCCCAGAAGCCCAAAGTACGGTCGCTAGAATAAAAGCATGCGAGTGGGAGCGACGAAAACGGCTGAAGCAGAGATCAAACGAACCCGGCCTATCTCCGTCCACGGCCGCTCGATTAGCAACACACGAGGTGCGTTTTTATCCAGTGGCCGTGCTCCGTCGCTCGGAGGATCGGAACACCTGCCGTCGATGCGAGGAGGAAAGGCCCCGCCCGTCTTTAACGAGCATGAAAAGACGTGAGGCGGGGCGGGGGGGAGAGTGTCGCTCGGCTGCCGAGCAATCGCAGGGCTGCCGAGATAGCGCTGGCGCGCGCGCTATCTCGGCAGCCATCAGCTGGCGGCTCGTAAACACTTCTGCGTACTGCGCTCCCAACGCGAAGGAGCAGCCGTATTCTCTTACACCAGCGTTTTGCAGTGTTACGCGAGATCGTATCCAAAAGAGTTACCGCGCTAGTTGCATTATATTACATGTTATTTCAAACGTCTTCGCGAAATATCTGCGTAATTTGCGCACCCCCTTTCGGAGCTCTAAAATCGCAAAAAAAAGTGCGCAAATTACGCGAGTAAATACGGTAAATTGGAGGACAAGACAGCTGCTGCAAATAGTGACAGAAACTGCATGTCAAAGGCAGATGCATTCAGTTAAAAGCGACCACATCATGCAAGGTGGCACCTGAACACAGCAGGTCAAGTTGGTATCATGTATCCTTACTGCTAAGGAAGGAAGTAGATTTTTTTTACTTCATTAACTCTCTATTACCAAACTTAGTGAGACTGCACAGTCTTGATCAGTTCTTTTTTTCCACATTCCAAATATTCAATTACCTTCTTAATTTGTCAGTTAGTTCCAAAATTAATTAAAACTAATTAGAATTGTTTGCAGGTACAATGGAACAAAAACTACTAATCAAGTTCTTGCTTTAGCCACACAGCCAGATACTACAAAGCACAAGCTTTATAATGGTAGGAATACTTTGATGACATAACTATTAACAATTATACAACACATCAAAGCTTTCTGTTCAAAACCAGTTGTCTAATGGACAAGAAGAAATTAACCTGAAATTCAAAAATCTGCTCTTACCACTGTGGGCACCATTCATGTATCTCAGTACTGCAACAAGAACTACAAATCTCCGGTTACTGAGAAATTGCTTCTGAATGGTTGCCAATGGTGAAAAATTCACATTTTAGAAAAAATGCAGAAAAACAATGAAGGCTTGTAATTATTCAGGTGTAACAAAAAGTTGTAAAATGTTCACATCCTTTACAAGACGGGGTAAATGTCAGAACATGCGGCACTGTCTGCAACTTGATGTAACGTTTAAAAAATTGATTTTTTTCATAACCTTTGGTAGATGACACTCCCTCAAGCACACCAGGCCTCCAGAGCTTCCAAAAGGTATTTAAGGCATTGGAGGCTGACGATAATGACAGAGGGACACTTGGAACATCTGGTAGTTTCAATTGCATTCACAAATGCTGCAACTTCTACACTGATAAATCTCACCAAACAACAGTGCGACATCTGAGCCGGGCCTGTAAACTAGTGAAGAAAAACCACTGGCAAATTTACCACTGGCATCATCCACAATTTAAAGTACTGATGATGCAGAAAGATCTTGGTGTACACAAACATCTTGGTATATATTTCACATCTGTTCTTTCTTGGAGCTGTCACATTAATCACGTCACAACTGAAACAGGTCGTGTGTGTGTGTGTGAGAGAGAGAGAGAGTGAGTGAGTGAGCAAATAAATAAATAGGTAGTTACTAAAATATTATGCTTTGAAACCCTAATTAGCAGTACAACTGACAGTACTGTGATAGTTCATTATTCACAATGTATATGATAGGAATGCTCAAAAGAATTTCAGAATCCCAATGACTGTCCATTAATAACAATCAGTTCATGCGATCTGAAATAGGGAAACATTGCTGAGTCTCTGTTGCAGTTTTTAGTGCGGATTTTGCATGATTGATAGTGCACTACTGATGCTACTGACAGTGCAGGATAAGTAGTACCACCGAGAGTTTAAAAACGACTACGGTACCAAGAGTACCACAGGCACTTTTGCATTGCTACTGTACAATTCCTTTCAAACACAGTGTGCTATGCTGCAGAGGCTACAGCAACTGATTTCGAGCACAATCTGCATCAGTAACTCAGTGAAAGAGAGAGAAAGACAAAAAGCGTGCATGGAAAGTGACAGTAGCAAACTGAAATGCATGGCACAATTTGCCACAAAATTGACTTCGAACATTGCAGCAGCAGTATAAAAAGAAAGAAGTTTAGGCATTGGAAACACGGAACAATGGAACTTATTATCCATAAATCAGAACAATTGTATGTTTGCATGACTGTTCCTCATTTTACAGGTTCAACAATGCACCACATGCATTCATTGCTAAAGGCTCACCTCAAACCATTCGTCATCCCTCAGTGACCTGTGCGTCATAACGACACCATTGTTGAATTCATCTGAAGGTCGCCGCCTCTCCGCAGTCCGGTTGTCATTGGAGAGTTGGACCAATGAACCACACCGGGTGTGAAATCGCAGGGGATCATCCGATGGAGGTGCGCATGCAGCTGCTCCCAGCGTAACAATATTCTCACAGCTTATGTTGTCACTTGCCGACAGCGCTACAACAAAAAACAAAAACAAAAATGATGTGAGCTCAGATATATTCTTAGGGTCTAGTTCCATTTGTTACACTTAGTGTAAATATAATGCACAGGACTGGCAGGAGGGTCCCTGAACCTTCTGAGAATGTGCACAGTGTTTCACAAGTGACCTTAGCTGACGCTGGGGCATCTGCCGGTCCTTTTCTAGTGCCCATAGTACTGACAGAAAAATTGCAGCTTCACAACTTGGGAATAATTTGCTGTGCGAACTTCAGGAGGTCCAATGCCATGCAAGATAATGTAAACAAATCTAACTTGGCGCTTCCCTTAGAGATGGCACTTCATTTTGTAAGCAAATGCAAATAGAGGGACATTCTTCCAAACAGCCTGATGACAAGCAATGGCATGAGAACTTTGCAACGTGCAGCAACAATAACTGCACCACGAAACACATTCATCATCATCAGCCTATCTTATGTCCACTGCAGGATGAAGGCCTCTCCCAATGCTCTCCATCCTTGCCTGTCCTGCGTGAGCTGATTCCATGTGATGCCTGCAAACGTCTTTAAGGGGCCCTGAAACGGTTTTGACGATTTTGTGCAAACATGGTGATCCGGTAGAGCGGGTCACTAGACCATTACAGGACAGATTATAGCGCTGTGCGTAAAGTGTGTAATTTACAATAAGGTTTTGAACACGCGTATCGCAAAAGGTCGCAGCGGCTCGCCAAAAAGCGTTTTCAAACGCCCCCGTCATCGAGCGATCGAATGAGAGGTCGCTGATTGGCCCCGACCCAAGTGACGTGCGCGTAATTTTCAAAACCTAGCTGCGAACAACGTGCTTCTACAACGTACTCCTTCGTTTCAGCCAACGGTATCATCGCGGCATCTGGCGGCGTCACACGAGTCGCCGGCGCTCTATTACAGAGGCTAGCACTGCCGAGGCGGGCGACCTCAGTGAGGATATCGGGGCGCTATGTCACTACGGGAGGCTCGGCAGAGCGGCTGACGCGGGAGGCGTTGTCGTCGCTAGCGCGCACTCCGCAGCAGGTCGAGTTGAGGAGGAACAGCAGTGGTAAGGAGGAAGGCGACAGAAATAAGCCCATAGCTGCCTTAGCGCATTGTGCTTCGCTTTATTTATGGTGTGAATGATTTCGCAATTGTGTTGCCTAATCAGTGACGCAATGTCAAAAAAACGTTTCAGGGACCCTTTAATTTTGGCCCCCGATATTACTCTCTGTCGTCCACGGCTACGCTGACCCTCTCTTGGTATCCATTCCGTTGTTCTAACTGTCTATCGGTTATCTATCCTTCTGATCACGTGGCCTGCCCATGTCTATTTTTTCTTCTTAACATCGTTTATTATGTCAGCGACCCCCTGTCTGTCCCCTGACGCACTCGGCTGTCTTTTTATCTCTTAATGTAACGTCTATCGTTTTTTGTTCCATTGCACGCCATGTGGTTCTTAACTTCCTCTCGAGCTTCTTTGAAATCCTCCAAATTTCTGCCCCGTACATCAGTACAGTGGAACCCCATTCATAACGCAACAGCCGGGAAAACGCAAGAGTGAGGAAAGCTCCGAAAATGAATGAGAACAGGGCCGCTTTGACTTCAAACAACTTATTTCAGCAAGGTGAGCCATCTAGGTCGCCGACCGATAATTCAGATAGCCGCGCGGTACCGCCAGTGCCCCCATGGACTTATTGTGTTAACACGACCGATATTTCGGATGGTTTCTAGCTCTAAATTCGATAATTCGGACTCCGTTCGCGGCTGTCGAGCGCAGTGAATGGGCCGCCATTATAGCCTCCAGCGCCCCGATGAGAGAAAGTATTGCCTCAGAGATTGCAATCGAAACTGTTATCATTGAGGCTTAGTTCCAGCGTGACACGGCAATTTTTGAGGCAAGTCGCCCCGTCACTGCGATCATCGGGTCCTGTTCCGGCACCCCGCGCGTAGTTTGTGATTGCGAGTATGGCTGGTCGGCTGGTCGTGTCGAGCCCGCGATCGCTCGATAGCGCTTTCACGTTCCGTCTTCAGTGATTGTTTACCATATTTACCCGCATAATTTGCGCCCTCGCATAACTTACGCACCCTTATATTTAGCCAGCTTTACAAAAAAAAAAAAAAAAAGAAAATCCTCGCATACTTCGCGCTCGCCGTCCGGCCCGAACCAGCCCGCCGGCGCGCACACGGACAGACTTTGGACAGCCGCGTGGCTGCGCTCCTCGCTGCGCAGGCGAGCGCAGTCATATGCACAATTAAGGAGCTGCGAGTGCGATGTCCCCTTTTCCGATTCTTTTCTCCTGAAGCCCCCGGAACCCAAAGTACGGTCGCTAGAATAAAAAAAAGCACGCGATTGGGGGCGACGAAAACGGCTGAAGCAGAGATCAAATGCGCCCGGCCCATCTCCGTCGCTCGTCGAAGTGGGGAGGAAATGCCCCGCCCGTCTTTAACGAGCATGAAAAGACGCTAAAGCGGGGAAGGGGGGGTGTCGCTCGGCTGCCGAGCGATCGCATGGATGCCGAGATAGCGCCAGCGCTATCTCAGCAGTCATCAGCGGGCGGCAATTCCTGCAAGCGTGACCAGACTCAAAAGCCAAATCAAAATAGCGGTGCCCGGGCGGGTACGGCGTGCCAGGTTGCGACGCATCATGCGGGAACAGGCCCACAGTTGCGACGTAACAGCGGGGTTCCACAGTAACATGGGACCCTATGGGAGCTATGCCGGGACCGATGAAAAACAACGTAACAGCCGGGAAAACGCAGCAGTGAGGAACGTAACAGCGGGGTTCCACTGTAGTGGCAAAATGCAGCAGTTATATAGTTTCCGCTTGAGTGATAGCGGTAGATTTCCGTTCGTAAGTTGTGAATGTCTCCAACATGCACGCCATCCCATATTTATTCTACAATGGATTTCTTTTAGATGGGCGGGTTCTCCAGTCAGTAGCTGTCCTAGATATAGGTACTCTTCTATGACTTCTAATGTGTGGTTTTCTATCGTGAAGACACATTTTTTTCGCAGTGCCACTTCGCATTATCTTGGTTTTCTGCATGTTCCATCCTTAAATCCTACTTAGCGCTTTCTCGGCTTAAAGGGGCACTGACACCAAAATTTCGCTGCTAAGATAGCCTGCGGGATCGATTTTCGTGGACATACAGATGTCATCTACCAAATCTCAATGGCGAACACAGCTCCGAAGGTAATTTAAATGAATATTGAAGTTCGCATGCGCAATCGAGCGCTAGACGCCGTACATCGCGACATCGACAACAGCAAAGGTGACCTGAAGGGGACCCCCAACTTCCGCGACGTCACCACGGCAGCCGAGCTCAGACAGTGCAGCTAGCAATGATGACGTCATGGCCGCCATTGCTTATTCGCTGCGGCTGCGTTAGTAGACTGCCGGTGATGCCAGACCTCAAGAAAATAGTTGCCACCCAACAACGATGAGAGCAACGGCGACAACAATGCGCAGGACGTGCGACAGGTGAAAGAAAACGAGCATGCGGCAGTTGTCGTGCGGAAGTGCGTCACAGTTATGTGTGCTCACGTGGTCGAACTCGTTTACTCCATTGCGAGCACTAGATGGCGCCAGTTGCACCGGGCACCTTGTTTTTTGAGCTCTCCCAAACCAAAACTGAAACTAGTGGGTAATAAACAGGCCGTAAATAATTATCTGACGCGCGCTGGAGCAAATGATGTGCCGTATTATGGCTAACAGGTCCCCAGCTACGTATTGCAGCGAAAAAACAGCAGACGAAAATTTTCGTGTCAGTGCCCCTTTAAGTCTTCAATCATCTTCTGCAGTTTGTCACCATCAATGCTAAAGAGTACTAGGTATGTTGTTGGCAAAGCGTAAGCTGCTCAGATATTTGCTGTTAATCTTTAGTCCTTTTTGTCCCAGTTTAATCTTTTGGAGATTTCTCCCACACATGCAGTAAATAGCATTGGAGAAAATGTATCGCTTTTTCTGACACCTTTCTGTACTGAGATTTTCCTGCTTTTTCGAAGCAGGAGCAAGGTGGCTGTAGAATCTTTATAGATGTTGGCTATTGTGTTTATATAGCTATCACATATTCCTTGACGACGTAGTGCCTCCAGAACTGCTGGTATCTCTACCGAGTCAAAAGCCTTTTCGTAGCCTGTGAAAGCCATATAGAGGGGTTTGTTGTATTCAGCGGATTTCTCGATTACTTGATTGATCACTAAAGGTGGTCTATGGCGGAGTATCCTTTTCTGAACCCTGCTTGCTCTCTTGGTTGATTAATTCAAGTATGGCCCTTATTCTGTTTGAGATGACCCTTGTGAATGTTTTGTAAAGTGCTGAGAGTAGGCTGATCGGCCTACAGCTCTTCAAGTCTTTAACATCTCCCTTCTCGTGTAATAACAAAATGTTTGCATTTTTCCAGCTCACTGGTACATATGAAGTTTTGAGGCATTGTGTGTATAGTGTCGTGAGCTTTGTAGTTAGCAAGTTTCCTCCATCTTTGATCATGTCGGCGGTCATGCCGTCTCCTACAGCTGCTTTCCCGTGGGACATGCCCTGAATTGCTTTTCTAACCTCGTCTGCAGCGACACAGAATTTCGGTGTCCTGATCGCCATTTATTACGCTCATATTTGAGATTCATATTTGAGCTGTGTAGTTCAGAATAGAAATCCTCAGCCACCTTGGCTACATCGCTGAAGTTACTAACGATGTTGCTCTGCCTATCTTTCACTGCATGCATTATGTTCTTTCCCGCACAAGCTTCCCTTAGTTGTTTTGATGCTGACTCCTTTTCTGATGGCTGCTTCTATTTCTTTCACGTTATGGTTGCGTATGCCCCTGACTCTACTTTTATTGATGAGCTTAGACAGCTCAGCAAATTCTATCTTATCTCTTGAGTTAGTTATTCTCATCTGCTGGTGCTGTTTGATTAAATTTTTAGTAGTTTGAGAGAGCCTATCCACATCTTGTCTCGTTGCTCTGCCCCTTACTTCGATTGCTTCTTTGGTGATCAGCTTAGTAGTGCTTTCGTTCATCTTCTCTATATTCTCATTTCCTGTCCTTTCCCAGAGCCTCATACTTGTGCTTAAGTGAAACTCTAAATTCTTTTGTTTTCACCCTGATGACATCGAGGTTGGCCTGTGTCCGTGTGATTAACTTTGTTCTCGTCTGCTTTAAATAGAGGGATATCTTTGCCCTTACTAGTCTGTGATCACAATTTTGACCTTATTAACCACTTCCGTGTCCTGTGCTATACCTGGACCACTGCGCATTATGAAATCTAGTTTGTTTTTCGTTTCTCCGTTGGTGCTTTATTATGCGGCGCATAAGACTTGTTCATAAATCATCCGCCTGCTCCTTTGCTGGAATGCACAAAATGCCATGCAGTACATTTTTTTTATTTCAATATCAGCTGAGAGTAAGAGAAACATGCTTTAATAAAATGCTGGATATGCTACCCTGGCTATTCACCTGACATGCTACTCCTGGAATATGCGCTGGTACAGTACATTCTTACGGGCTAAAACAGGTGATGAGAACAGAAGATATGCGTACTTCCAGCAATCAACTCACATGGGTCTCCATCCTCCACAATGGATATCTGAGCGCACTTCCCATACAGGTCAACCACGGCGTACACTTGTGGAGGTATGTGACTTGCAGCCACTCCTTGACTCCGGCCATTGACGAAGAACTTCAGCTCACCACTCGAGGTTCGCATGACGCCGACACGGTCACCCTCACCCAGCTGGTCGAGGTCCATGCCGTACTCCTCGACCAGTGTCTTGCCGTCCTGCAGCACCCCCGTTCCAGACATGACCCAAGAGCCCTCACGGAGGTTTGTGGCACTTGATGGAAATGTAAGAGTTCCAGGATCCAGGGCTGTGACACCGATCTCTATGGAACCACTCCATGTTGACACCTGCAGGATGGGTTTCATTGATCAGCTATTAATGACACTGACTTTCAGAAGCAACATATGGTCAACACTAGATACTGCAGCTGAGGTCATTTTTAGACCTCAAGTTCTTTTAGTGTAGACCTCTAGTTTCTTTAGTCCTCAGGAAATTGTTCAACTAAGAGAATGTGCATTAAAAATAAAGAATAAATTAAGGATCTTGTCACAAAATTCTAATCAAATGGAAATACACTGTAGTGAATTCACCAGGCAGTAGAATTCTGCATCTCTTATACGCACAATGTCGAATGGGAGTGCATTAATATTCTTGGACCCCAGGCACCCCATGCACGAAAACACACTGATTGTCTTCATGATCTGGGGTGGGTACAACAAGGAACTGATAACAATGGTGCATACATCATGCGTCAAACTGCCAAATCCACTCATTAATTCTTAGCTCAGTACTTGAGCCAATGGGTCGGTACTTACAGTGAGTTCTGGATTCACCATTGTGAATTATATGGGTGGTACGGTGTTATATGGTGCACTTTTCAATTGCCATCGAGTTTCTTGATTGCAATTGGCTCGTTTGCACAAAATGTAGAAGGCAGCCTAGTGCAGTAGAAGATCCTGACAATGACTGGGGCTCGTTCCTGTGGTGCAAGTGACACACTCATGCTATACTGGCTTCGCTTTTTCACGCGTGCTATTTGTATGCCCAACATTTTAGTGCTCGCGCCCCCACCTAAATTTTTATACCAAATCATTCTTCAGCATTGCTGCCTGAATGTGTTGCTTTTCCTGTGTCATGCTGTCCTCAAGTACAGACTCCCTACAGTGTGGCAGATGCAATGTTTGGAAATGAATTTTCACACATTTATTGTCTCTAGCATTTACAGACAATTGTTCGTGCAACGGCATCTTCAGGTAATGCAATCAATTTGACCATTATTTTTCCATTGTCGTGTCATACCCATTGATTTGACATTAAGTTAAACCTTAAGGCTAGGCTTCAACACAACAACAGTTTTTGCGATGCTTTAGAGCCCATATTACTTACAAATAATATAGGTTTGTAATGCAGGTAGCAAAGCTCACTTATTTTTCGAGTATGCTGTGCAAAGAATGGGCGATCACAGGAAGAACAAGGCAGACAGAAAGAGCGCTCATTTGGTTTTGAAAAGCTCCGATAGGCCTCCGACGCAGTGAACAGGGAAAAACGCGCAGTTGTGTCTCTGTCGTGGCATTCAGTCTTCTAAACGAGCGAAACCGCAGTACGATGTAACAATAAGGAAAGCTAAAAGTATCACTACACTGTAAAACAGACATGACTGAAGTTTAAGAGCTTACTACTTCTAGCTATCTTTCTTTTTTTTATTCCACGTCTGATACCTTAAGGTGAACCGTTAAATCACTGCCCTCAGAACCAGCCACAATGACTTGCTATACGAAATACTCCATGGTGGAAGGAAAATGCATTTTCGTTTTTCCATAAAACACCCAAATATGGTACCGAAATTTAGGTAAGATGAGGACCATATTCACTCGGCAGAACGTTATCATTTCGTTATTATCTGCGAGTTTGTCAGTTTACGAGTTGCACAATACACTGCCACCTTCGCTTGAGCACAGCGACTGCATTTGACACCCTCTATAACCGGCCAATGACACTTCGCGCGAGCGCCCCCCCCCCCCCCCCCCAAAAAAAAAAAAATGGTTGTACATAAATTTTAGCACACGAAACAGCGCCAAAAGATTACTAATGTTAACCTGGAGCACAGGTGAAACATCGTGCATTAATTATTCAAAATTGCAAAGCAGCCTATTACAGACGCAAATAGCGGGCACGAATATGCGCCTGAGATGCAAGAATACGCAGGTCATTTGCATCGTAGAGAAGCTTTCATATTACGAGGTTAGCAAAAGAAAGCGATCGAGGAAAACAACGCGGCTTCTGAGGGTTGAGAAAGGGCCGCTCTTTCACGACGGGCCGCCGCAAACAACTTTCCAGTGCCGCATTCACGAACTATTCGTAGAAGGATATGCAAGCCGCGCCGCGCGCAGGACATTTCGTCACGTCCCACGATATGTGTCAACAAGATCATATTTAAGCGCTCGCGATAAGCAGTTCGCTCGAAAACACGTTCTTTTGCTTCGTCTTCGCACCCGGTGCGCTGTCATCGGCGCTCATTTGGTTTCGAAAAGCTCTGATAGGCCTCCGGCGCAGTGAACAGGGAAAAACGCGCAGTTGTGTCTCTGTCGTGGCATTCAGTCTTTAAACGAGCGAAACCACAGTACGGTATAACAACAAGGAAAGCTAAAAGTATCACTACAAAACCATGGAGGTGTGAAACCGATCGACCCGAGATTTCTTTTTACTTTTTTTTCGCCTGGTGCCGCCGCCAAGATCGTTTCAAGAGCCGGTCCCTCGAACACCTCCGACCCGTCACGTCGGAAGGAAGCGTGCACCTGTAAATAGCGTGCGTACGCGCTTTGGGAAAGGCTCGAATGATGTTTCAGCTGAAAGCTGATCCCCAAGAGACAAGATCAAGTGCGGTGCAGTAACTATTCGAGGGAGACGGTGGGGGGCCCTCACCTTCTTGTCGATCCTGACTTCAAACAGCTGATTATCCCGGAGAGGTTGAGCGCTCATAACAATGCCATTGTTAAACTCTTGGTGCGGATGGATCCGCTGTGCCGTGCGGTTTTCGTTGCTGGTCACCACTAACGAGCCTTTTTTCTGGTGAAACGAACTGCTGGGTGCCATAGCGTAGCTGCCATCGGCGTCCCTCTTTTCCTCCCAAGATGGCGCACGCCTGCGTAACGCCGGTGCTGCCATCATAACATTGGCGACGCTAGCTGCAACTACGCGAAGGCGCGGTAAAGACGAACGCCGTCCACACGCACATACTACGTACGACGGCACCCTCCAGAAAGCAAGGCTTCAGCGCCGTAAACTTCCTCTCTTACAGATATCTCTTACGCGTCTATAGGGTGTCATGCTACGAAAGGAGCACAAAAACCCACTGATTGTACAATCTCTTCGTCCCCACCTTCATAGGCACACAAGGGAGGAGTGGGGGCGGCGGCGCAAAGAGTTCATGGACTCCCCTTACTACTAGGGAAGAGTGCAAAATTTCTGATGACATTAAAAAAATAGAAAAATAGGTTTAGTAATGTCGCTTAGAGCCCCTTGAGGGGTGGGGGGCACGATACAACCCTATCTCAACCTGCCCATCTCAGAATCCCACCCTCTAAACAACCGATCTCTGTGACACTTCGCGGATGTACTTAAGCTTTCACCTTGGTCTAAATTATTAAACACTTCTTACACGACCCATTTTCAAAGCAAACCGCAACCTCACAGCTATAAGTATGACTTTTAAATTAAGTGATTATAACAGCCATCATCGTTGGCATTTCATATCTTTGCGCAATACGGAGGTAATTCTCTAAGGGATCAAAATTTCCATGAAAAAGTGGGGGGAGGGGGGGGGCACTTTGGAGAATCTTCTTCCTCTCATGCGATATCCTGCGCGCGCCAGTGCCTATCTTACTGTCCAAATTGTAGAACGCGGTCCACTACGCATCATATGATTTTGCATATACACTTTCTCATCAAAGTACAGCACAGACGCGAGCACAAACTTAGAGAAGTGAGAGGTCCCCGAATTTGCTTCGAATTTCCCACATCTCTCTCTGCCCATCAGATCGGCCGTTCCATATATAATGTGTTCCATAAGTTTTCGACCACCTCCGATGCCAATAAAAAAAAATGATGCTAAAACATCCAAATGTGAGAAGTAAACATTCAAGCGGTATATTTCGTGAAAAAACTTGTGAGGTAGTGCGGACACTTCAAAGTATCCGCACGAACTCCATGCTGATTTTCGAAGCGCCCCGGAACTTTATCATGCAAAATAATTATTGATACGCGATCATTACTTTGAGCCATCGCTATGAAACAATTTTTCGCTTACTGCTAAGGCGATGTCTTTTTATGACTGTTACAGCTCAATAATTTGTGTTTCAGTTTATATTTGTGTGTGAGAAAACAATGCAAGCTGCAGCATTTTTATCTTTTATGATATAAAATAAGAGACACCAGTTATTTCATGAATAGTACAGAAATATTAGGGACTTTACAAGCATGGTCCTAAGAATAGCGCGGAAACAAATAAAAAACAAAGGTCCGGACATAATCGCAGCAAAGTTGGAAAATCAAAGCATTTCAGCCCATATTTCGGGTTTATTTTTGTGGTGTAGCGGTTCAAGCAAAATATGGCTCATACATCATTGTGTAGTATGCTTTGTTGGTAATATATATGTACAAATTTTTCAAAAAGTAACCAAGGGCTCTGGAGTAACCATTGCTTTCGGGTAGAAAAAAAATTCTAACCGAACAACCATAAGGTTTCGCCAATGTTTCTTTTCACTGCACAGCCTACGCAGCGTGATTATGATTATCTGCCCACTTTGCGCAATACGTTGGCCAACTAAACCAATTGCTAAAATTACATTTTGCGCTCGTCAGTATCTATGTTTGCGAAGGCAAGTCGAAAGGAGTCGCTACAAGAAAAGGAAAGGTGGTCGAACAGCACAATTTCCCAATTGAATCCAGATACATGAGATAAAAGCAAACCCCCGATATAATAGTATATTGAATCAAATAAACAATGTATCCATGACCTTACGCGCAGTGCGTACATGTTTCGTTTCAATGTTGCTGCAGTTGTCAGGACAAAAGGAGACTCCAGATGGAGGTGCTGACTCAGATTTCTTTCATTTGTGAGGACACTAGCTGCGCTGTGTCACCATGTCCAAGCTCGTTTTTAAACATTAGTTTTTGAATGTGAAATTTAAGCCTTAGACCTCTATGCGTCAAGGTCGCATAGGACGTTACGAAGGCGCATTCACCGAATCACGTGTAGCGAATGCCCGCACAGGGATTTATACACCTCTCCCCTTCTTTCGAAAAAAAGAAAGAAAATGAAAAAATAATGTGACTTCGTATCGACATCCGCCCCCCTCGCCCCCAAATCGAAATTCTGGATAAACCCCGGAACCGGAATACCCCTGTGTGGCACATACCCGAATATGTGGGTATGTGCTACACGTGAATTGACATGGAGCGAAAGCCTACTTCATTTGGCAGCACATAACGTAATGTATAACCCAATGGACAACTCAACACGTTACTAAACTTGCATCAGGCTTCCACCTTAAAGCGTTAAAAAGGGAGTAGCATGGAGACGAGCTTTCTTATGGCGCTGGCATCTAGTGACATATTTATTGCTCAGCACATCTTATTCACCTCCGGAAGGGGCTGTTACGGAAATGTAAATCTGGAAGAATAAAAACAAAAATATTTGAAGACATCAAGTTTAGAGCTGTACGAGGTAGGTGTGATATCGGAGCGTGCCGTTAGTACAAATATAGTGAAATAGCCACCAGGGAAATCAGTGAAAATTGTTTAATTGAAGCCACGTGTGCACATTATTGGATACGCATGTGTAAGCCATAGATAAGTGTATATCAGCCATGCATTAGAAAGAAAGAAAGAAAGAAAGAAAGAAAGAAAGAAAGAAAGAAAGAAAGAAAGAAAGAAAGAAAGAAAGAAAGAAAGAAAGAAAGAAAGAAAGAAAGAAATCACGCGAGGCTCATACCCAATTTGTCTATATGGATATTAGCCAGTCCGCTTAATCTGACGTCGAACCCATTAAACCAAGAGTGCGCCAAACTCCAGGGGGTATAGCGAAGTTCTAGAGCCAATTTGTTCTTTTTGTTCTCCTTGGTCTGTGTCTGCGTTCTTTCCCGCACATATTCGGTCCGAACAATTTGTCGACTATACGTCATACTTTGTCACGCTTTCAACCCCTCTCCCTGTGTAAGTACATCGAAATCTCGTTGATGCTATCCCGCTTAATACATATTTCGGATAATACGCTCCACTTATTTTTCGCTAGTTGTCAACAGCCCATAGGTGCATCCTATCTCGATGAGACTGATACGATCGCATCCTCACCCGAAATTGGATAATACGACCCACGAACAACGCTCTGAGAGCGCACCACAAGCACACTAGCTAGCCTGATGTTGCAACGCGTGTGGAACAGAAGCTGTCGGGGCCATAGAGCAAGTTTTTCGTGACGCGGGAGGGATCGGACCTAAACCGATTGAATTTTAGGCTCGTCTCGGCCGCAAACGAGTCACAACAGATCAGAGAGAGAGAGAGAGAGAACTTTAATGCACGGCCTTGCGGGGATCATGCCAAGAAGAAGGGGAAAAAAAAAAAAAAGGGCGTAGCTTGCACCAGTGACGCAAGGCTCGGCACAGCGGATAGCGTGCGTGTTATGTGGAGCAGTATCACTCGGCGACAGAGGAAGCCTTGCTATAGTGAGTTTGTCACAAAGTGTGAGCGTGTTTTCTTACTTCAGAAGCTTGTGTTGGATGATAATATTTTCGGGTGATACCTTTTATTCTTCGATTCCTATGAAAATAATTCAACTCCGTAGGGTGTTGTTACGAAAATAGTAATAATAAAGGTAGTTGGAAAAATAAAAATCATATAAAAACACAAAGTTCAGGGTTGTACGAGGTGCATGTGATATCAGAACATGAACTTAATAACGAAAAGAGTAATTTAACCGCCAGGGAATTATTAAAATAATGTAACTGAGCTAAGTGCGCACCGCTTTGGATGTGCTGGTATGAGCCACACGTTAGAAATAAATAAATAAATAAATAAATAAATAAATAAATAAATAAATAAATAAATAAATAAATAAATAAATAAATAAATAAATAAATAAATAAATAAATCGCATTCGTCTTATACGCTAATCGGACATGCGGGTTCCAACATGCAGCGTAAGCTACAATTCCAAAATAACTGTGTGTGGGACAGCCGATTGGCCGCACGCCAACTCACTAGTTTTCGCTTTTCCGGTATACATTTGTAGCCCAAAGTTCAAGATTTACAGTTATGTCTCTGAAGACCACTCAGCAGCACCGTTTTGTCGTAGGTACTGTCGGCAGAGATTGCCTCACACCCCGCCTTTCATTTTTAGAAAGACAGTTTCTTAATTGGTAAAAAAAAAAAATCTGAATATATTAGGTGCTTGACACCGCACTTGACATTTAGACACGCCCCCTAATTTCAATGCCCGGGAAAACCTTAGGAAACACCCGAATGTCGGTGACAGAGATCGCGGCGTCGCTCTGAGTTGAGGTCGAGTTCCTTTATGTTACGTGTATAAAGTGTCCCCAACACGACGATCCCATCGCCACACTATTACTTGCGTAGTGCTCCCGTCGCCTAACAGCGTCTACATTCGGGCTCAATAAAATATGGAGCAACGGGAAGTCACCATCAGAGAAGCGGCTCTGCAACTATACACTGCTGTGCCGGCACGCAAAAAATAGAAACCATTAAGGAGATGACGTTCAAGTTACCGGTGCCACCTCGTTACGTTATTCGAACGGCGGAAACCTGTAGACTTGACGGCAGATGGTGCCCTTCTAGTGGAAGCAGGAAGCCGGTGCCGGTAAGAAGGAAATACATCGGGCCATCTTCCTTTATGTGCAATGTGTCCGTCGTTCTGGCTTGCCGCTGCCTCTTCATCTCTTCCTCATGAAGATGAGACAGAAAAGGAGATGATTACGGCAGCGTGTGTTCTGCCCATTATTACAGCGAGTTCGTGCACACAGAGCCTACCCTCTCGAGCTTTATGTACGCACCGTTAAGAACGTCACGACGTCGGTACGGATAACGTTACGCATTCGCATACATGTGTTCACGAGTGACATCCTGCGCGTACCCATACGGTCGCGCGTATACAAAAGCACTGAAGTTTCTTTCAAGGCGACCCATGGGCCACGCCGTTCTATCAGAAGAACCGGCGTGGCAACGACCAAAGTTGAATGCACTCGAGTGGACTTCAGCCCTTCGGCAATGGGACTAGTCTGGCACGTACGGAAATGGCGATAGCAATGTCGACCCTGTCATTCTATAAAGCACAGCACCGAGCTCGTGTTTATCTGCTCTTGGACAGTAAGAATTCGTGCATCGAGCAAACGAACGAGCAGGGGGCTTAATGATCGAATCGCCACTGCTGCAACCATGGAGAGACGGGAAGCACGGGAGGCCAGTGGAAGCGCGATGACCACCGAGAAGAAGCGCGCAGAGTGGCGTAATGTTGATACGTAGACATAAACGGCATAGCCAGGAATTATTTATACCCCCCCCCCCCCCCCCTTTCAGAATTTTTTTTTTTCCAGCTAACCTAGAACTCCGTATCCACACACTCGCGCTTTCTTGTAAACCACCATTGTCAGTGATCTGAGAGCTTGCTTACGTTTTGTCTAAGAGCCTTGCCTGAGACTACAGTGGTAGCTTCGCAAGTAAACACATAAGACGACGACCATGCTTTTGCAAAGTTCGCAAGTGCTTTTTGTCGTATATGGTTACTAGGACTGCTGACACACTCAAGGCTGCCGTAACAGTGCACGTTTTATTGAGACAGGTAGGTCCTGCGGTGGTAGGGCCGTCCTCCCGTCCTTCTTGGTTCCTCCTTCCAACCGGAAGAAAAATGTGGAGAGAGGAGGACTGGCGGAAGGGGAATAAGGGGGAGAGGAGGGCAGAGAGGCGTTGACTGTTTCGACGCGACGTCGTGGACGTCGACGTCAATGCGGGTCAGTCGAAACAGGCAGCAGCGCAGCCGCCGCCACAACCTTCTCTCCGCGGCTGCGCGACCCACCGACCGACCGAACGGACGACGCCACTTTGTACGCACTGAGTCGACCGGCCCAGCCGTGCAGGCGCCTTGACTTGACTGGTCTTCGCTCTTTTCCTATTGCGTCTTTGGCGTTCGGTTTGTTTCCGAGTCCTTCCAACCTCTGCTGTTATCTCCTTGTGTCAGAAACGTGCCTCTCGACTTTGCGGCTGTTTATTTCGTTACGGAAGCGAGCTAGGCGGACGCGAGACGGAATGTAAGTAAACACACGGTACACATGTATACATGTGTACGTATTATAGCGGTGATTCCATTGCGCGCTGCGGATGACTGCGGCCTTCAGGTTGACCCGGACTGATCGAGATGACGTGTGTCCGACAAGTTAGACGCGCTCGCATCTAGAATACACCCCCCCCCCCCCCCCCTTTTTTTTTTTCTTCCCACGCCTTTTTCTAGGAATACGTGGCTGAAGAAGAAATGCGGCCTGCAGCCAAGATATATCGTTCCACGACGGCTTTGTAGTTCTCTCTGGTTCTACGGTGCTGTTTGCCCGTTGGATCGCCGGTTTTGCTTGCCCCGATTCGAATATGATGCGTCCCAAAAACAAGTACTCTGCACACCCTGTTAAAGCGAACCCGGTTAAAGCGAACACGATAAAAGTTCATTTCACTGCCAATCACTGTAGATTTTACGAGACTGTTTAAGGAGTCCGAAAGCAATCTTCGAATGCCGAAACAACCTACAAAGAAAGCCTGACTTGAATATGTCAGTAAATTAATTAGGCTTGCCATGTTGTCCAAGCATCCTCAACTGCAAGCTTGCTTTCGCTCTCTCTCTTTTTTTCTATGCATATGCTGCGTATGTATAATGACGTCATATAAAGACAGCTCTACCTACGCTGGCACTGCAAGAAGTACAGCAGCAAGAGTCTCCTATGACTGCTGACGGCAAAGCGTTCTGGAAGCAGCCAAAGGCAGTTATTAAGTGTACGCCGTGGCTCGCGAATTTGACCCTTAAGTTCACAGACTGGTCATGCTTTGTGAGCCTGCTTGCCCTTCTCCTCTTTGTTCACTGCAATCTTGCATTTTTCGTTGCAGGCTGATGAGCATAGGAGCTACTACGTCCATTTCTCTCTCTCTCGCTCTCTCTCTCTTGCAAGGTTTCTTGTGGACAATGCTTTTGTTACGTCTCACCCGGCCAGCGTGTATATATACAAAAAAGAAAGTCTGAATCCTATAAGACCCTGAATTCTACCTTCCTCCTAAACACTCTCGCACGAAGCACCTCGACACTGCCGCTTTGTTTTCTCATCCGACCGCCGGGCAGGGCAAACCCCCACGACCCATAACTGCCGGCGGCCGACACTAGGCGGAGTGACAGTAGCCGCACCGCCTCGGGCGTACTACGGTACGGGGTCGGGCGTGCGGGCGGGCGCGTCCGTGTGGCGAGGGAAAGAATCTTGACCGTGACCTTGCCGTCGCTTCTCGCGAAGCGGCCGCGCATACACACACGCGCGGTAGACATAGCGGTTCGGTCGGCACCACGCGCTGCAAGAGCGGTGAGGAAGAAGAGAGAGGAGTGCCATGGTGCCACCAGCACCGCCATCTCCGCCCTAGCGACTTCGTCGTCGTCGTTGTCGCCGTCTGCTTCTTCTTCCGGATGCCTCGGATTCCCGCCGTTTCGGCAGCATACAACGCCGATTTTTTTCCCCTCCCCGATCGCGGATGCACAGAGAAGAGGTTGGCCCCGCCGGCGTTTCCGCACCGCTGCCTTTTCCTAAAGAAAGCCCCGCGCCCACACCAGAGTGGTAGCTGCAACCAGGCGAAGGAAACTTATTATTGAGACCTCAACCGAACCATGGATAGCGGAGCGTTTGTTACGCACCCGAGAACTTCTCACGCCGCCCAAGCTACTGGATGAGTTGTGCGAGAGATCGTGATTTGAGCGTTCCTCAAGAGCCGAATAGTGTGCGTGGCTATTGAAAGATCTCGATTCTTCTGCGCACGTTAGCCTGCTATTATGAATGACTTGTTCGTGCCGTGAAAGAGAGACATCGGTGGTTTCTCTTGCGCCTTACGTTTGAAACGGGGTTTGGAGTATTGCTGCCCTTGGTGTTTTCTTTGCCTCTGAGGATGTGGCGTGGTGAATCGGCATTTTTCTTCGCGACAACAGTATTGAAGTGAAGACGGTGTTTACGTGTCGGCTTCGACCCCACTCACGACGCCTTGCAGAAGGGAAGTTGTAGGATTCACTTTCGACGAAGCCGTTCCTATGGTGTGACCGAGAGACTTGATTGATTGGAGCACAACATCTAGCCTGTTCCCTTCTGCTGCGTGCGATGCTGTTCTAGTTTGGGGACGTCGACGATCCGTCTAGGAGGCTGTCTCCGTGTCGAGGATTAAAGAAACGCCGGCAAAATGGTAAGTTAGGGTCACACGACTATGGCATTACCATCTGCTTGGAATACTCACATATGCGTCTTTCGTCATCGATTAATTTGTGTTTAATGGAAGATGACAGTAATTTAGGTGTTGGCCTTACTTCATACGTAATTAGCAGATAGGTGCAGCTCATATTAAGGGTGAGGTTAGGAACTGCGTAAGACGTAGATGTTATCTTCAGGTGGTAAGGATGTAAAGTAAACGGGTGTCAAAGGAAGCAACACGCACTTTAGAGTTCCACATCATTGGGTGGCATGGTTATCATATCCCTATCTAATTCCTTATCTCAGGCTTCACGGAACTCTAGTGTTTCCACGAAAGGGCTCGTTTCATGCGAAAAGCGGATGTTTTCCACATTTTCGTCAACGCAGTGGTCAGACACATGCCATCGCTTGGAGGCACAATTCCTACCACTCTTCCTTTGCATTCTAAATGACAATACGTTCATGCGCGTTGTCAGCACGCCCAACTGTGTCTTTCACCCGGATCAATCCCGTCATCCGGTGTGGTCGAGGTTCCAGGTTCGATTCCTGTCTTCGGCGGACGCATTTCGATGGGGCTGAAATGCAAGGACACCTGGGCCATAAATTTAGACACGCGTTAAAGAACCCCAGCCGCGTGTAGCTCAATAAAATTACAGAGTACTGCCTCGATATTTAATCCAGAAATATTTATCGTCATCCGGCGTATGTTCACCACCTGCCGTTCCATTAATGAACTTCACTGCGCTACAATTTAACTTTGCAGAAAAGCTAACTTTACAGTGCCGGGTATTCGCAGATGCAATATTGCGTCCTCTTGGAAGTTTTGAGCCTATTGATTAAGTTCCCTGTCTTTGCGGGTGGTCTTTATAACAAAGTTCTCCTGTTTAGATTTTCGCCTCGACAAGGGGTTCATAGACTCGGCTCGACTTGGGATAGCATGAGAGCTCTATTGTCCGAGGGAGAGTTTCTCTTCGCACGACCCTCCACATAATGAAGACTTCACGTACAAAACATTCCAGGAATTCCCCTTTGCACTCATTGCCAGCTCTTTTCCGACATGAAGCATCACCTGCGGTGTCGTTGCCGTACGTATGGGTAAGTCACAGTGCAACCAGAAATAAGACGAAGGGAGGACGGCACTGCATTCTAACGAAGTGCGCAGCCTCCCAATTGGATTCTCTTCTGTGAACATCAGAACGTATGTACGAGTGGAAAAAATAAGATGCGCAGGTACAAATACATGACAAAAGCACCCGAAGTGCCTAAGCGGTCAGAATATCAATGTGCCGAAGATATTCGTAATCTTCTTCGAATGCTTCCTGTAACAAACACAGTCAGCACAAATGTGCTCCGGAATAGGAACGTCCTCATTCCTCTATTTTTTCTCAGTATGTGTCATTCAAAACGTTGTGGTTGTCAAGCACGTCGAAGCTGCGAATGAGAGTATATAATCACAGCGGGATTTTATTTGCAGCTATACAGTTTAGTTTTGTGTTATGTTAAAAGAGAACGAGTGGCGCACTAGCACGAGAAAAATATTAAACTGGATTTTATTACTGAATATGCGATCCCTCTTGCAGGAACACCATCACGAAATAGGGACATCACACAAGAAAAACTAACACTAAAGAAATAATAGATTGAGGAGTCCTTTCCTTATCGGGAAAATAGGGGCAAGCGAAGCTTGCCGTGTGCGTGCCTTATTCCTTGCTTCCTACCGTCTTTCTTTCTTTCCCTGGTAGAAAATCTAAGGGAGTTTTATATATAACTCATATGTGCCCAGAATACTCGGAGCTCACGAGAATAAAGAAGCTCATGCGCACTGCGTTCACGATGATGGTTGCTTCCGCTTACAGACAGCCCCGACACCGACACTTGTGAGGCATAACAACATTCTTCTGAAAAAGGAATATGCGCTATACACGATGCAGTAATGTATGCAACCAGGCTACATCGTATCACGCTTTCAGAGAAACTTCCTATGTCCGAACTGTTTCATAACACTTAAGCCACCCCTGATACGAGGCACATAATTAGCGAAACCGGTGGGCCTATGACGAAGAGCTTAGAATATTACGTATATCACACAATCATTGATTTGCCTTTGTGGTACCTTGTTCAAGTATATACTAGGCAACGGGAAATGTTTCCGTGAGGCGCTACATTCTAGTCGAGCCAGCTATACTTCAGTAGCTGAGTAACAAATGTGGCGAGTACGAGCAGAGATACTGGGACCGAATTTACAGAACTTCTATTTCGTAAATAATTTTTGCCATTGCCTGAAGGGCTTTGTTAATGATATTTACAAAATTGTGACTGGCTGAAATATTCCATTACAAACATTTTTTAGCGTAAGATGTTTTTGTGAATACTTACCCCGAAAACACTGCGGCAGTACCACGAGCGCAACAAGCAGATGACTTCGCTGTCGGTCTCCAATTGTTCTGCGTTTTCAGTTGCTCTTCCTGAAACAACTAGCCCAGTTGAATGCTATTTCGAAGTGACGCGTACCACTACCCCAGGCAGCACGCAAAGTCTTGAAGATACTAAGGAATCAACGTCTTGAGAACGTCGCGAGCATGAACGCTTACAAACGTATGTTGAAGACGTCTCTGAAACGTGCTTGCGAGACTGAACGTTTTGTATCCACGAAGCTGTCCCGCTCTGACAGCGGCGCTTTCAGGTCTCCACTAAGCCGTTTCCTAGACCGGCTCACTTATTTATTTATTTATTTATTTATTTATTTATTTATTTATTTATTTATTTATTTATTTATTTTTAGAACTTTTCTGAGGCGTCTCCTGGATGGTTTTGTAAAGGTAAACGAGCCGGTCATTGGCCGAGATGTATGACGTTTTCTAAGCCGACGTCGTTGACGTCTCGGCTATCCGTTTCCAAGATGTTTTGTATGCGTTCTGTGCTAACTGAGACGTGGCAGAAATAGATTTGCATGTTTACATGCATTCTCGTTTGGTACAATATGCTACCAGGTAGCGCCACCAGCTATGCTGGTCACGTTTACATCATCGGAATTTTGATGTTCAGTGAGTAAATCGTATATGGGCTTTCGAGCAAATGCTCACCTACCCTATTTATGTAGGCTTTTTCGCCCTCTTTTTGCTTGACTATCAGGTAACACATCAGCAAAACACGAGCTCTCCCAAACCTCCAGTTTTTTTTTTTTCTTTCTTTATGTTCAAGCACATAGTCACATGGAGCTTCGTAAATAGAACGTTGCGAGCGTATACCGTTACCCGGATTTCCAACCCGGACGTACACCAGGAAACGATCATCACGCTACACAGTTATTGCGCGTTCTACGCCATTCAGACCCTGCGTATACGAGATCGCAGAATAGCATCCAGGACAAAAAAAGAAAGAAAAGAAAACGAAGGCGTTTGTCGCTGCTGAAGGCGCACGCACATCCTCAACAAGCCTCACGTGACCTGCGCACCGCCAATACGTGAAAGAAAAATATACAGAGAGAGAGAGAGAGAGAGAGAGAGAGAGAGAGAGAACACGGGGAGAAGTCATTAACCCGTGACGTACAAGCGTCAGCCCATCGGTTGGTACACACACATGTCTCGGCACTGCACTGCTGGAGTGTCGTGTGTACCGCTCGAGGCGTACACGTGCGCGCACGCACTCAGCTGTTACGCTTTACGGAGCAATGGAGTCGTATGCAAGGCGATGCAGCCGTGTCATCTGCTCGACTAGCTAGTGTGCCACCAGGATCTCTGCTGTCACGAGCCATGGCGCAAGCTGGTCACACGAACAATGGCACCCCTTCTTCCCTCTCTGCCTCCCCGCTGCTCTTTTTGGGCGTGACCCTCACCCTCACAGCCAACGACTGCAGCGACGTGCGGTGGCAACTAACGGAAAAAGAAAGAATCCGGGGTCGTGCGGCCTCTGTCGCGTACGGCTTATGCGGGCCATCCATGCACGAGTCGAGACAAAGGAATTATCGCTGCGGTTGGCTGTCCTTCGCATGAAAGGGGGGAGGGGGATGCAGATATTTGTCGGGCTTACTCTGCTGAGCAGGAGGATGATGGCTGGGCGTGATTGTTCTCGCGTACGCTGGCAACTACACGCTGGCAACACACAGCACCGAATGCACATTTATGTTCCGCACGTGCCGTTCCATACCTGGCACAGTCAGCTACGTGCGGGTGTGTGCTGTTAATACCACGCATAAAATTATAAAGAGGCACTAAAGTGAAAAACGTCTCTCGTATTAGCAGATTACCTCTGCAAAATACCAAAAGTACCATTCTTGCGGGAAGACTGTGCGCCCTTGGCTGCGTAGGCTGCGTAGATGACCCCATCAGTCCGAGACCATCTCAACGGCCAAAGACAACCAGCTGCTCCGACGTTTTACACAAGGCGAAGTTGAGAACCAATCCATTCAAACAATGAAACATACACTAAAACCCAGGACCAGGAGAATAACAGGCGCTGCAAGCGATTCCTACGAAGGGGAAAAAATTAAACGCGAAGTTGTTAACTGAAGTGTCGAAATGACACTAGCACGTAGCGTTCCGGTGGTCTTTACATGGAGTTTAACTTTATGCGGACTTTGGGCACACGTGCAGTTCTTGAAAGGAGTGCTATCGCACTAAACACAAACACTTCTCAGCGGGTGGACTGACTTCCTCAGACCGTTATATCCAATGCGGTACATGAGCCACACCTGATTTCTTTCTTTCTTTCTTTCTTTCTTTCTTTCTTTCTTTCTTTCTTTCTTTCTTTCTTTCTTTCTTTCTTTCTTTTCTTTTCTTTCTTTCTTTCTTTCTTTCTTACCTGTGGCTCACTCATGCCCCCATAATCCTGCCTCACGCCGATGCGATGCGCACCTATCTCAACTTAATTTTCATCAATTACATTTCGTGGTTCAATTGCTCTTATTTACGCTAAACTCAATCCTCTGATATCGTACCTATCTCACACGATTCTAAACTTGCTATTCTTTATCAGATCTTCTTTGTTTTTTGTTTTTTTTTTTGTTTTTTTTCGCAACAAGCCTCATTATGAGATGAATCGGGGGTGCTGAGCAAGAAACATAAATGTCGTTATAGGTGCCAGCGCCATAACATTATGACTGAATACGTTCAACGGACGAAGCGACCGCTCCGAGAACGCCTCACAGATCAAAGCCAAGAAAAAGGTGCTCTGAACCGACTGGAAGGCGGATGCGAAATGATTGCAGCGATCACCCCGTGCACCTATGCATGAGAACGACAAGCACGAAAATTTGAGAGATCCACGAGGAAAATAAGGAAGGAGAAGGAGAAAGGAGGGAGGAAAGACAGGGAGGTTTTGCTACTAAATCAATACAGATGCCTGCAGACGTAATCGCAAAGCGAGCACCTGAGAACATTTGTGGAACACTTGTCTGTGAGAAGAGGAGGGTTTTATCCCAAGTGAGCCTCATATCTGAAAACATCACACTAAAATAGACCCTCAAGGCGGAGCCAAGTAGGTGTGATTTTCGACCACTTCTACACAAGAAAAGTTTTTATACGAAATATGCTGGACGGATGAAATAATAATCATTAATTGGTGACTGAGGTGCACGCTCGGGACAAAGCGTAACAGGAATCTACTAATACAAAATGACGACGGAATAAAAAAAAATCACAGCTTCGCCAGTAGTGCGAAGCAATGAATGCGACAGCAATGCGTGGTACGCTCGTATAATACACGAAGTAAGCCTAGCAGCTTTAGGGGAAACCTGTATTGTAGTGAATGTGGGCTTATTAAGTAAGCATGCAGGTGCGTGTAGTAGCATGTTACAGTCGAGCAGCAGAGACAACGGCCCAGCAGAGCTCCGTGCAGTCTTGTTTTGATGTCTTCTGGCACGTACTTCCCACTGTGTGACCGCGCTAAGCAACGTGCACTTTGCACCATCGAGAAACTTGGCTCAGCACTGCGGCATCAAGCGAGCGCGCTCCTTCCGGCATTCGTAGACGCATTCGCGTGAGCGCTATGTTGCGAGGGCATTGCCGGCGTTGCGAGTATATGCGAGACGCCTGGAAAGGAGCATGTGATCAAGGCACTGCTACGCAGTACGCAGCACGGCTGATGGCTGCCGAGATAGCGCGCGCACCAGCGATGGCGACCGTGCAAAGTCCACAGCTGCTGCTCGAGCGAACCCCCCCCCCCCCCCCCTTTCCACCACCCCGCGGCCTTTCATGCTTGTTAAAAGACGGGCAAAGCGCTTCCTCTTCGCTTCGACGCAGACCTCCTGAGCAGGGTCATGTATCGCATGCGCGAACGACGGAGATGGGCTGGGCTCACTTAATCTCTGCTTCAGCCGTGTTCGTCGCCCCCGCTCGCGTGCTTTTACCCGCGGGTATAATACGATGCGTGGGGGCTTATCAATTTGGACTTCATACGGGACATGACGGCGACGGCAAAAAACCCCCCGAGACTGTCCATATAACTGCTGTCGCAGTAAAAAAAAGGAAGAAGAAAAGAACATTAGAGTGGCTGAAAACAACCAGCCCCGTAATGAACCCGAGAAAGCACCTGAGAACAGGCACCTACCTTCACAACAACACGACGAATTTTGCACAAATCACTTCAGTGATTGATAAAATCATCGCAAGATCACTGTCCGGTATAAAGCCAATTGGGCTGCTGCGGATACAGCACGACGAGAAATCTCGAACGAATAATGTCGGCGATTGTAATCATCATCCCGTGAAAACACTCATGACGAAGCCTTGCAAGCACGCTTCTATGGATACATCAGAAATAATTTTGAGCGAATCGTGTCACGAATGATGCAATTAACCAGCACGTCTGTTCAGTGAGCGCTTTATGCACAAACGTTGGGCCAAATTCAAAAAGGTTTTGTTAGTAAGAACATTTTCTCATGAGTCTGTGGCCTTCGCTAATGATAGGTTCACGGTCCCTAATGGAGAGTTTTACATTTTCATTGACATATAGTGGCTATACAAAGCAATGTTCACGACACGTTTTCTTCAACTTAAGATTGCTTTGTACTTCAAAGTGACGCAAGAGTATCCAACAGGTATTCAGCTCTCTCTCTCTCTCTCTGTGTCGGAAGGACATATATAAGATAAAAAATTACTCACTAGCTCTTTCTCGTTTTTTCCAAACCAGATCCTTTGCATCCCCTCAGATACCACCACATTTACGCCCCTCAGAAATAGACAAGCACTGCGAACTTTGCGGTGAGGTCGCCACCCTTGAACGCATAATATGAGACTGCCGTAAGGATCCCCCTCCAAGTGCTCCTGAACCCTGACGTCTTCGGACCTCGAAACTCAAGTTCAAGCTAGCGGAAGAGGTGGCTAGCATACTAGACCTGCAGGCCACTCCTCCACCATCATTAATTTCTGATTGATTGATAAAGTTGTTCCCTCTTCCTGAGGACTGCATGATGCATTTCACTTTGTTCTATGTTTCTGAGTAGCGAAATTATACTTACGCGATACCTTGGCACCTTAGCACCTGTGGTACTTTCCGCTGTCTTCTTTAGAATATGTACTTGTTTTCGAAAACCAAAGTGCAGCTGGACAACCGCCCAACTTTAGGACATCGATATTGCGGGGCTCTATACAAGGGGGCTGCTTCTTTTAGTTACATAGAAACGTTCATTTGGAATCACAAATTCCGTGACTGCCCGCTCGTAATGTTTCTCTGCGTAAGTCGGGAATTGCCACTGTCATAACCACTTTGTGGCGTCTTCCTCGAGTCTTCTTTTCCCTCGTTTCATTCCCCATTTCCCCTTCCCAAGCGCAAAGTAACCAGCCGAATGAAGAGTTTCTCGAGTTGACGTTCCCGCGTTTTCTTTACCTTTCTCCCTCCTTTCCCCATTCTTTAGATAGAGTACAGCGTAAGAACGCTTTCCATATGGGCTCTTTGCTCCGTTTCTTGTTCCTCACCTAATTCGGGAGAGCCGACGAGCTCAATGCCCGCAAAACTCCTATGCATTTTATTTAGGCCTCATCCATGTTTCGCAGACGCTGGAGTACAGCTGTCGTTGGCTACCTCTTGTCGCCGCCCTTGCCTTCGTGCTCGTGGCAGTCTGCGCTCAAGCTGGCACCGGTGCGAGCGGGGCCTCGTCCACCACGTCGGTCAAACATGCGGTTAGGTCGACTCCCGCCAGCGTAGAGGGCCGGGAAGCGACGACGGGACACCCGAGGGGCTACTACGCCTTCCAGAAAGCCCGGAGACCCCAGGACCGTCCGCCGAGGGTGCGCAAGCCGCCCTACCACCGGGCAAACGTGCACTGCCCCGAGCGCGTGGTGTACGGCCGGTTCTCGCCTCGAGACACCCTATGTGGAGACCTCAACAAGGGCTTCATCCCGCTCAACCCAATGAGCCAGAGACCGCAGGGGGAACCGTACCCATTGTGAGTAACGTGGAGCATAATGTTTAGGATAGATAGATAGATAGATAGATAGATAGATAGATAGATAGATAGATAGATAGATAGATAGATAGATAGATAAAAAAGCAGAGAAGCCGTTCTGTTTTTTTTTTTTTGTTGTTGTCAAACATCAACTCTGTCCTGCTACTCTACACTGGGCAAGAGGAACTGAGAGGAACACAGAAAATGAATGATTATGCAGTCGATAGCACCGTGGCAACACCAAAGCCGTGAGTCCGGCTGTATGCTACTACGCTGTCTATGTGTACTCCCTCTCAGACTTCGTCATTGGATTGCAGCGAAATCTACGCGTAAATCATTCTGAGGGAGCTCGCTCCTACATTTTCTGCCCAATCGCTCTCCGCGCAGCACGGATCGGAACAATGCACGTTGGGCGAGCTATCTCAGTTCTTCAAATCACGCATCCTACTTTCGTTACTGACCGCCTAACGCGATTCTTACAGCGTTCGTTGCACTGCACGAAACTGGTTAAGCCGAGCGTAGCTTAGGAGCATAGCTGTATGGCCAGCCTTGCTAGCCACCACCTTACGCGGTGGGCCGTGTGGATAGGAATTCGCATAATTGGCAACCCTTTGTACAATCATATCGGACACGCACTTTCTTCACCCTTCTCAGTGAGATCATCAAGAAGAAGACGCTGGAATTCCTGTCGGGTACACTGCCGCTACTTCGCAAGGATCCCAACCTACCCAAGGTGGCCAGGTTCGCTGGCAGGCCACCGCCAGGATTTCCTGGTAACCTGTTCGCCGTGCCGCCTGGACACGTGTTCGACTACTACCATAGGTAAGTGAAAGATAAACCCAGGTACGCCCTTATACAGAGATAGTGTCAGGACGCGCGCGGTTCCTGTTAATGTCTTGTCCTGTCTGAATGCATTGACAGGCCTGCTAAGATGTTATTTTTCAGCAAACGGATGGTCCTTATGAAAACGGGTGCTCCATTTTCATTGCTGAATTGTTGAGATCCGAATGCTGTTCCAGTACACCATACAAATGACTCAACTGAAGTTCAATGGATTTTCAACGTCCACTGAACCTGTACAATAAGAACCCAATGAAATGGTCTGTTGAGCCAAATTGCGTAACGTTTCCATTGAGGGCGTTGCATATACTTTTCGTTGTAAGTTCATGGTCATGTGCTCGAATTCGGCCAAGTCAATTTTTGTTGAGCCACGCTCATGACTGTGACTTCTGTCACCATCCCTTAGTATTTTTTCAGTACCCACGTCCGAACATATAATCAGTTTCTTAGCGTTAATCTTTCTTCGCCTACAGACATTGTCATCATTGTTGAGTCATGCTCATTACTGAGTCATCGCTCAATTTTGCAATGGTATTTGAACTAAAATATTATGTTGATCGCCAAATAAGGGTTCGACGTATTTCCTACGAACTTTCAACAATAATTTTCGTAATGACAATGAATATATTATTTTGTTATCATGCAAACCAGTATAAATGCGGCAAACGAATGCTGCATTTTCTGAAATCTCTTTTGTTGTGTTTTATGATGTTCTCTGCACGAATTTTCGCTCTTGGAAGTTTGAAGATCTTATATTGGCTCTGGTGTACTATTTCTTGAACGATGCAGGCGGCGTGGCCGAAGGTCGCTCATGGCGTTCAACTCCACCACAACGACTGATAGCCCGTACTTGTCGCTTCAGGAGGCGGAGAACGAAACGCGGGGTCAAAGGTCGTACGAGTCGACCATGCGCGACCTGGCGCGCACCGTCAACGCCACGTTTAGGCAACTATGCCAGCACGGAAGTGGAACGTGAGCACCATATTATACCCACGGTTGTTCGTTTTCGGGTTATAAATTCGGCGGGTAAAACTAGGGTGTTACATTTCATGGTGATAATCGGGAAGATGTAATTTTTTTTTCTGGGACCATCTCGAAACTCGGGGTTTTCTTCTGGGGTTAAATTTACTTATGTAAATTTGCGAATGAGAGAGCGAGAGAGAGAGAGAGATGATGGGCGGAAGGCAGGGAGGTTAACCGGAAGGAAAGTGTCCAGTTTGCTACCCTGCACTGGGGAAGGGGTGAAGGGAGCTGTGTAGCGTCTACAGTGCTGCCCGCAGCTTGTGAAATTCACTATGCGTCGTTGGCGTCCACTGAACCTAACACGACGTAGTGATAAAGTGGTAGCCTCATGGTGCACAGCGCAGAAAAGAACGAGGACATAGACAAGAGAAGCGCCTGTGTTGTGTCCTTCTGTCGTCTCTGTCCTCGTTCTTTCTGTGCTGTGCACCATTCTGAACACGATGTCATTTCGTTGTCCCTAGCTGTGGTACCTGTAGCACGTGTGCACTGCAGACTTCGTGCCTGAACCTGAAAAGATAGGACGATATAGGGGGTTTAGAATTATTTTCCTGGGACATGTCCGGGGTGTAAAAGTAGAATAAAATCGAATTTTAACAGAAAGTGATTGATTGATTGATTGATTGATTTGTGGGGTTTAACGTCCTAAAACGAGCTGTGATTATGAGAGACTAGCATCTGAGAGAGCATTATGAGAGACATCTGAGAGCATTATGAGAGACTAGCGTCTAGCATTGGAGGTCTCCGGAAATTTCGACCACCTGAGGTTTCTTCAACGTGCACTGACATTGCACAGCACACGGGCCTCAACATTTCGCCTCCATCAAAATGCAGCCGCCGCGGCCGGGATACGATCCCGCGACCCTCGGATCAGCAGCCGAGTGCCATAGCCACTAGACCACCGTGGCGGGGCTTAACCGAAAGTTAACGACCCTAAATATACATGATACTTCTGGGGCCGAATAAACTAATCGTTTGCCGTTTACAGAATCGTGTGCGATATTTGTCATTACCATCCTTAATAATACGTCTAGCATCGGGTTCGTTGGAGACTTTCTCTTCAGCGAACGATCATACCTTAAGTCTGTTTAGTGAACAAAGGTCAAGGTCACTGAAACCTTTCTTTCAGTAATACGACTCAGGTACTATCATGTACTTCGAATTTGCTTAATGAAATATAAAGTACACATTGACTGCCTCAGACCGCGGGTCTCAAATTCACGTCAACGAGCGGGCCGAAGTCACGAAGTTTGTCCCGCAAGGGTAGGGACAGTGAAAAGATGTTGAAAAGAAAGAGGGGGGGGCGGGGGGGGCAGGTGGATTTCAACAAATTTCAGCTAAGAAATGGAGCTGGACGAAATGTCATCTGGTCCGGAAGTAATGGCATGATAGAAATAAAAACAAAACGCCGACAGTGGTTGTCAAATATAATAGGAGCGACGCCTTAAGGAACACATGGGCGACTTGAAAAATGAAAAATAAAATAAAAAAAGGAATTGTCGTTTCCAGAGTATTCGCTGAGAATGAGGAAAACATGCGTCACGATATGTACTAGAACCAAGCTTCAGCTACCGCCCGGGAAAAGAACTGGATGAAGCTACAGTATCTGTAATTTGTGACTACCCAAACCGCAGGGAAAACGCTTAATCGAAACGATTGCAATCTCCCGCCTATGCGCAGGGTGCCTGAAGCGATTGTTGACGTGAATTTAAGCTTATGGTTTCGACCTCCCAACTTCGCGAACAAGGCTTCCGTTTGGAAGCCGAAACGTTATTTTTGATAACCCTCTTTTTGGTCGGCGTTTTGTTTTTATTTCTAAATGTCGCCTGACGCTGCCATTTACAAGCAGGCCTTTACCCTATCTGATACAAGTATCGTTTCTCAAGATTATTGGGCGTCAGGATTCGAGATACCAAGTCCGATCTCCAGAAAAACTGTAATCTGGATGACGATTCACAAATATAAAGTGTTTGCTCCACAGTTACGTTTCAACACTTGGTGACCGCACCTTATGCGGTCACCATGTGTTGAAACCATGTGTTCGTCCTCATCTCACACATGGTGTGAGACAGTCGTGCGCGGGCCAGGACGCACGCGGCCCGTGAGCCGCGTGTTTGAGGCCCCTGCCTTAGACTAAGATAAGCAGAACACTTTAATCTTCTCTGTCGCAGGCTCTGCACTCTTTATTCGGCCTTGTCGACAGCCAGGGTCTCGACAGCCGTGCTGCAGACGATACTGCAGTTGCTGACCGCCCGGACACCCGCCATATCGGACAAGGTGCAAGCATCTGGCACATCTTCGTCCTCATCGTCCTCCGGTTCCGCCACTTCCGGCTCGTCGTCATCGTCATCTTCCGGCGGAAGTGGAGGCGGAACCCAGAGCAACTTGCTCAACATGCTCACGTACGCGGCCGACATCATCAACGCCATCAGTCCGGACGCTGCTGCCACAACTCCTGCTCCGCCCATAGTCAACAGGCACGTCGATACAGATTTGTTTTCCCCGTTTGGCGTTCGTTATTGTTTACTGGCTTGTTTTAGCGTATCTTAGATAGACACTTGATAAGTAGAATTTTGTAGCGGTATCTAGCTTTGTCGCAGCTAAATTCCTTTTAGGGGCGAAGCTTCTTAGGGTGTGGGTCGTTCCCTCCTCTAGTAGTAGTAGTAGTAGTAGTAGTAGTAGTAGTAGTAGTAGTAGTAGTAGTAGTAGTAGTAGTAGTAGTATGTATGTATGTATGTATGTATGTATGTATGTATGTATGTATGTATGTATGTATGTATGTATGTATGTATGTAGCCACCTCGCGCCGCCGGGAGACTCGCGCTCGAGAGCTCGCGCCCCAGGAGGCTCGCGTTCGCCCTCGGCGCGTGCCTCCCGGCGCGCGAGCTCTCTCACTCTTAGGCCAAGGACGTCAGGGCGACGTCCTTGGCCTAAGTGACTATTTTCACTTGGATCCTCAGATCTGTGGCTGTCCTCAGTAGGGCCTGCCAAGTGAGTTTACAGGGGGCTGGCAAGGGCGTTCGTGTAGGAGGGAAACCTCTACGTCCCCAGTGGATGTGGTCTTGTGTTGCCAGTTCATTCAAATGACAATTTTGACATATGGCGTTGTACTCCCCATTGATGATAGTTAAGTGACAGAAGCTACTGGACGATTACTGTTCCCAGTGATGTGCAATTGCGGGTGTAAAGGGTCGTGTTTTGAAAACTGTTTTAATGGAGTCCTCACAAGACGACGACACTGATCTTGTGTTGCAGTCTATCATGTAAAGCACCCACCACAGTCTTGGGCATAGCGGCTAATAAGCACAAAGGCGCTGCTTCGATTCCCTGTCACGGAAGCTACGTTTCCAAATGTGCGAACTGTAATGAACGCCCGCGTAGATTCAGGTTCAAGGTAAAGAACCCCACAATGGTAAAAGTTGATCCAGGGTTTAATATGAATTGCCGCTTATCATCAGATATATGTGTTGTTTCGCTTAATAAGAAGATGAAGTCAAATTTTAGTTGCCGTGTGAAGCGTTGCACAATACGTAAGGTCTCTTGTTTGGTGTTTCGCAGGTCGCCGTTGACTCAGGTGCTGTCTGCGTTGACCGGCGCCACAGGCACGGTCGCGTCGGCGGCTAGTCCTCTGGTGACCGTCCTTGACCTGATGACCAGTGACAGCTCGCCCATCAAGCTGCTGGCCAATGTGTACAGCAGCACGCGCAAGAAGTCCAAGCCGTCCGACTCTGCTCAGCAGTCCAGCCTGGAGAACGACGTGGAAGGTCTACCGCCGACTCCGTGTCCTTCGCTCGAGGAGTACGTGACGCCCACGTTCGCGCGCAACTACCAGGGGGTCTGGAAGTACGTGGTACAGATACCGCACGAAGGGTACCTCACCCAGACAGTGCAGCAGACAAAGTGCATGTGAGTGACCATTCATTGCTCCTGTTCTCCACATTCATCATTTAACCAAGTGGTCTACCGGTACATATTTATCGAAATGTTTCTTCTCAATTTCCTAGCTGGACATGAAAGCGCACATTAAGGCTAATTTTATAATTGCGAAGATGAAGAGTATTTTCTAATTATATGATCAGGCATCTTGGCTCAGCGCCTTCTTGTATACGGTGAAAACTTTCTTCCATTTTATCGTTGGCTGCATAAATTTTAGAGCAATCAACCGATTTGAAGCGTTTCTTCTTCATGACAGAATCTGTTTCTTTTCCATTTCTATTTACTTTTTCGGCGTTTGTGATCCGTTCGTCCAATCTGCTACGTGTAAACCAATATGGACGGCTATTGCTGCCATGGCTATTCTTTCTTGCTTTCCATTTATTTCCGTTGGCGTGTTCACGTGTATGCAATGTTGAGAATTTCAGGAGACGAGGTGACAGCTGGCGTCCATAAAGTTTGTAGTTTTCATGGCCTTGACTTTCTTTCTTTCCCTTTTTCTCCACCGAAAATCAGGTGACTATTCGCTGTTGTACAGTTCTTGTCACTTTTTACCTATGCTCTTGACCGACGATTAGCTCTCATAAATATCGCAACAACCAGATGTACCTGTAAATATGTAAGACATTGTTTGACATGCCGGCAGGTCGAGCAGGTGCGACTTCGTCGACGGGGGTCTCTGCCACGAGTCCCCCCGCTGGGTGAGCCTTCTGGTGGCCGAGATTTTCTACCCGCACGCCGTGTTCCCCACGAGCTCTCCGCAGCGACGCCGAGCGCCTCACCCCGTTGCTCCCTCGCAACCACAGTCGCCGTACTATCCCCACCCGCACCAGATGCTCCAGCAACCGCCGCCACCTCCTCCTGTTGGTGACTTCCACGCCTTCCAGCAGTACTTGCACCGCCGCGTGGGCGCCGACCAGCAGCAGCAGCAGACGTTGTCGGCGCAGAAGCAGCGGTCTCAGGAGCAGCGACCTCAGACGGAGCAGGGAGCCAAGAGACGTAGCGACATCTCGCCGGCCGGACCCAGGGCTGCGGCGAGGTCCAGGTCGTCGGCTGCGGGGTCCAAAGAGAAGTGCGACGGCTACGACCACGTCGGATGCTACATCGTGCGCATGTACTACGACTGGTTCCTCGTCAACGGTTCGTGCAAGTGCTGGAAGCCCAGCTCGAAGCACGTCTTCACGGCGGGACGTCGTCGGTGAGGAAGTTTACTCCCCCGTCTTGTGCGAACATCTGTCCACCGCGTTGTGGGTCCGTCTACAGTGGAGAACATTGGTCCCGCGTGTGGACACGTGACTTGGGGCTCACATGACTCTGACTGCCGCGTCGTTGTTAAGTTACGAACATCACTTTCGCAGCTATATATATAGAGGTAGCAATGCATCTTCCTCGTTGGAGATGCTTTGCATCAGCACGTTCGTGTCACGATCTTTATATGTACGGTGTTCATACGAGGGGGAAATGGTGCATTCCAGGCTGTCACGCGCGCTACGCAGAACTGAGTGTTGCAGGAGCGCAGTGGGAGTGCTACAAAAGTGTTACAGCAGTGTTATGGGTGTGCTACAGGAGGGATACAGCACTGTCGCCGTTTATCCTTTCTTGCCTGTTAAGCACGTGGGCTCTCGGTTCTTCTTGAGTTCTAGCGTGTGTTTGCAACGCGTTGGACGTTTAACGGTACACGCAGAACGTGAAATGATCACGGAGCTTACACGCTAGCTGCTGGTCGCGTACCCCACTGATCCGGTCCACGAACTGACCGAAAGCAGCGGCATCTGTGGTGACCTTGCAGCATTGTGTGTACCTCCTGCCGGAAGATTCTTACTACCCAACGAGTGAGCACGAGTGACTAAGGACCTGAAAGGGTAATCCAAAGTTGGCTTACGCTGCGTCAAACAATCAGCCAATGGTGGAGTGGAATGCTAAATCGACGCTACTCTTTCTATCTTGTCCTCATCAGTGCGTTTAGATAGCTCCAGCGATGTATTCTGCAATGAAGGAAATGGTGGCTCAGTTCATTACATGTAATCGTTTCATTCAACAGTGAATCGCTTCTCAGTAACGGACGATCTCTTGTGACGAGCTTTCTAGGGCGTATGCTTTCTTCACATTCAATGCGCAATGGTGTCAGCAGAAAATGAAAAAAAAAAAGTATTCACCTGACCACGTTTAATTTTACGGTGGACCAACCACGAGATTTTATTCAAATTGGGTATTACTTGCGTCTTTGTGTATTTTGCCATAGGCGGGTGATTCTCTCTCTGCGGTGATGGTGCTCTTTTAGTGTCAATCTTCAAACCGCGTCGTGCATAAACGTGATCGCGCAGCGGGCTTCATATGCATGAAATCTTACATTCGTCCAAGATTTTATGCATTTTGTCTCGATTTTATGTCACGATATGTTGTGGCATTATTTCATCCTTGTGTATGCGCAGAAACTACTTGAGACTGCGCTGAATTCACGTCTCAGAATTTCGATCCATGTAACTCACTCACCGCAAAAAACGGTCAGGGCACCTTTATAAAGGAAGTGCGGCATTCATTTGCGAATATTAGGACGCTCAAAATGATGTGGTTAGCGTCTTTTCATATGTGTCCTTTTTTCTTTTTTTGTCTGGGCCATCGACGAGTCACAACTGCGCGCATTGAAAAATAAGGCGCATGAAGAACGCCTTACAGTGTGATGATCGCTGTGACATGAGAAAAAAAAAATTCACAGCATATCCACGGGGTGAATGATGATGAGTGGGCGAAGCTCCGGAGTGAATCACCGGTAAACCGTTAATCTTCCGTGTAATTCGCCCAGTCGATCATCATGTAAAGACGTGAGAAACACTCTATTCGAACGCTGGGATCTCGCGTTTAAGGGGACGCTAGCACAAACGCGTTAGAAACATGCAGTACACTCTAGTAAGGGGGGAGAGGCCACAGCGTCTTACGCAGCCCCTTACACAGGCCGGAACGCGCACCGCGTTTGCCGACGCCATCACATGACTGCTGAAAGAGTATAAGGCGGAGAGGCCACAGCGTCTTACACCAGCTTCTTACACGCGCCGTAACGCGCTAGCACAAACCCATCATCATCGTTAGAAACGGACAGTCTTTCGCTCTCTCTCTCTCTCTTTCTGTCTCTCTCACACAAGACAGCAGATGGAAGAGTGAGAGAGCTCGCGCGCCGGGAGGAACGCGCCGAGGGCGAGCGCGAGCCTCCCGGCGCGCGAGCTATCGAGCGCAATCCTAGAACGAGGTGGTTACGACTACAAGGGACGAACGACCCACGCCATAAGGAGCTTCGCCCCTAAAAGAGTATTAGATTAAAAGGTTATCACATAACGGTTCATTTTCATGTTATTGATCGGTGCGTACTTCAAACAACATATCTCGAGCTTTTTTTTTTTTTTTTTGACACGTTTCAACGTAAGTACATTCATCTGGGCTGATGGTTTCCTTCAGGTATCCAACGGCCTCCGCTTCATTTCGACGGCAACCTTGGGAGTTTGTGGGACGAGAAGGATGTTTTCTTTTCCTTTCAGCTCGGAATAAAAGAGTTTATTTCTTGACCGTCGTGTTAGCAAATATTTCTAACAGAGTCCTACAACAAATAATTCTCACGTATCTCGTATGTTGTACAGGTATCTGACAAAGAAAACATAATAAAGTAGAAAAAAAAACTAGGAAAGGACGCAGTGAGAACCAGTGATTTAACGAAAACGCATTCCGAGAACACGTGTGACATAGAACGACGAATTTATTTGTCGTGCACGTGGTACCACCAGCACTACACCCCATTTACACGTGTCTGAAATTTCGAATACTAATGGAATATGCATTGTTATTTGCTCATGACGGCTAAGACCTAGAACTTAAGTGCAAATTGCAGCTGCATTTCTCATTCCATGCAAAATGAGATGTCCATGAAGCTGTGTCTTAAACAGCCACAGTCAGCTTATCAAGGCGTCAGCATTTTCGGTACGACGAATACGAAACCAAGTAATACAGCACCGTTGTTCTGGTATTCGTTGTGATTAAGAGGATGAGCTAAGACGTGCGAAAAAACTAGACACCGCCGCAGTGGTCTAGTGGCTATTGTACTCGGCTGCTGATCCGAGGGTCGCGGGATCGAATTCCGGCCGCGGCGGCTGCATTTCGATGGAGGCGAAATGTTGAGGCCCATGTGTTGAGGCCCACGTTAAAAAACCCCACGTGGTCGAAATTTCCGGAACCCTCCACTACGGCGTCTCTAATAGTCATAGCGTGGTTTTGGGACGTTAAACCCCACAAAGCAAAACAAACAAAAACACTGGCGAATAATATTTTGAAAAGAAGCGACATAGACGAGGTCATTGATCTGTACAACCCACGGTTTTATTAGGCGTTGAAATGGCAGGCAAAGCAGCTGGTTTCATCGCAAGATAAGACAGTAGGAATCAATAAATACTACACACGTAAAAGGTACAGAGCCCACTCGACGTAATAAGAACACAGACACAAACATCATACATACGAACGATGGAAAAACAAGAATCGGTAATGAGATTAGACATGTGCATACCTGAGAAAAAAATTGTGATAAGAGGAAATTGCAACTCGTGATAGACTACACAGAAAGAAGCGACTCGAAAAAGAGCGAAGGACAAACGTGCCAGCGTGTTCAGAGGTGGTAAGAGCATATGCGAAAAAAAAAAAAAAAAAAAGGAAGAGACACTAAAGACAGCGCGGAGTTCCACGCCCGTGTCTTTAGCGCATGAGGTCTGATTATGGCAACTCGAGAATTACGGATACATTCGTAAAATGAGTTACAGTGGGCCGTTCGTGTATACTACTACAGATCAAGTTAACCACACTAAATATTTTGTAACATTCAACAACGTAGCGTAGGATTCAAACGAACACATCCATTCGTGACACTCCGTAAACATCGCTATACAACCACCAACTGCATACTGATCACACGTCTATTCAAGCGAACGGCGTGGTCAACCACCAGAACCAACTGCGTCCTGCTATATATGTATTCACGGTTAAGCTTGATTTATGTGTGATCTATACGCGGTCGCGTATGCCCTAGAATGCCCCTTGCGGAAAATGATGATGAGTTGATCGTCGTTAAAATGATGTTCAACGGTATATGACTTTTTTTTTTTTTGCACTTATTAAAGGTCATTTTCTTAAAATGAGTACATAGTGAAGAGAACTGTGGGCAAATGTATAGATATGTACACAACAGTAACACGCCTTAGGCACGCATACCGGAACCCACGGAACATTCGGATGAGTTCGAAACGAAAGTCCGTACAAGGTGGCAATACACAAACATTACACAAATACACGATACAATACACAAACAGCACACAAAACAGTACGGGTCACGACCATGCCACATGGTCCGCGAAAGGGGCAGTTAGTGATATTACTCTCAACTGAAAGGCCGTTAATGTCGACACTGTATAAAAGGCGCGGCTTGTAGCCCCCGAAAGCATAGGACAGGTAAACTTACAAGCCGAAATTCTTTGAGCTGCCGATTTTGCGGGCCGTGTGACAGGGTTTATAATACGGAAGGAACCACTTAGTCACAAAAAAAGACATTCAGCACAGTATAAAATTGTTTCGTACAGAGTACACTGAAATACATTTGACATCTGTCCAAGATCTCTCATCATACTTGTAAATGTGGTGAACGAAGGCCTAGATGGATTAATGAAGTCGAATATTGATCACGGTATGGTGTAATCCAGGTGACTATATATATAGGCTGGGCTACGTGAGTCATGCTTAATTGAAATACCTGGCTATCCCCCCCTTCCCCACCCCCCTCCCCGTTTTATATATGGACTTGGTTACTCATTCAATATTTCCCGAAGCACCTGCATGACTATGAACTGTGATGCACGACGCAAGGGAAATGACTCAAGTATTTTCACATCTAACAAAAAGGAACCCATGCGTAGTCATTATCCCGACACGTGGATCGAAAAGGAAACAATTCGTGACTTCCGGTGATGTTCAGCGCCGTGTGACATAAACGCTGACTCATTGGATAGTCACTCCAAGTCTACGAAGATCTGAAACACTCAATGTGAGTCACTAATGGGCGTGTGCGAACACCTATATCCGGACACCGGGAATTACTTTTTGCCCTTACCCGCTGTATGATAGATTTGGATACAGCCCTGAATAAAAAATCAGTACTCCTTAATCAAGCCAGAATGTTGTGACACCGAACAATTTCCTTTATGCAAGTCGACTTGCGATTCCACTGTACGTTGAGCTTCAATCAACAACATACCGAAGTTACATTAGCTACTAGTACGAGATCGTCCCCTTAGACCAGAGCGAATATTTGACACGGAATTCCGTCTTCGCGCCTTTGTGCGACACACTGGCCGAAGCGTGCATTTTGCTTAGTTTCCTGATGCGATCAACAACCCTATGAGGACATGAATTCATGACCAGCATGAAGTTTCTCCTCCCATTCAGATCAACACCTTAATAAAATCTTCACAAATATCAAGCGTGAAACATTCACAGTTCTGGCGAGATGAGTTCTGCGGAAGTCCGCAAGGTGGAGTAGCCTTTGTGATAAGAAAAAATAGCATCTGTCCGTTTGTAGCACAACGCTACAAGGAAGTTCACACGGATTTCTCAGAAATGGAAGTTTCTGAGGCGACGAAAAAGTCGTCCTGGTCCGGGGCTCGAACCCAGGATCAACGCCGGTCCGGACCACTCGCGATCGCACGGCAACTTCTGATCTCAGTAGATTTGTGCTACAAACGGATGGATGCTAACTTTCCTTACGATTCACAGTTCTGACTTTGTATGTACACACACGTATAGCTTCGCGGACGACGACTTCCAGCTTCATCCCCCCTGCGCACTTACTATATACTTATGTACCTAGCCAAAATCAAACCATCCCGTCGTCTGCTACACTTCGATGTCGTCTGCTCAGCGCTGTCTGTTATCGGAAGCGACGAGAGTCTGGATGACGTAGAGAGCTACACAGACGTGACGTCAACTGCGCAGGGCCAACTCTTCCGTTCTTGAAGGCGTCGTCGCTGAAGTCGTTTACGTTGCCCGGTAAGCCCGACGCCGCTTGCAGACGTAAACGACGACACCGATAGCGATGATGACGAGCACCACGATAACGGCGATGATAACGATTCCGGGGATAGACAACACAGTGCTGGGAGCTGCGGAGACAAAGGGAGAAGCTGCGTGAGAACAGGGCACGTCACATTCCTTTGTTCGCGACAAATAAATGTGTTGCAGACAACTAAATCATTGGACTGAAATTGAACGAAGGCGATGTTTCTGTTGTAAAACCAGACAGCCAACATTAGACAACATTACACAGCAGCACCCAGTATCAGACGAAAACAGCTTTTACCACCAACGCTATCCATGATTAGCCATCGGTAAGCCAGTATTAGGCTGCGGTTGTGTAATGTGAGTACATACGGCGGCTAAGAAATCTGCCAACACCATACAAAAAAAAATTAGCGGCTGGAAGCGCGGAATTATTACAGCAACAGTAAATTTCGAGTGTTGAGCTATACACCAGCTTTGAAAATTCGAATCTTCCGTTCTAGGTGCACGTACGTAGTATACCATATTCCAGAGAACCTAAACGTCAGCCTATTAGCTACATTACAGAACGCGTTCCTCGGTTGCTGGCAAAGTTTATCATTCGTAATACTGACCGTTTCGGTATATCTCAATTTCCACATTTCATTCATGCGCATTTTTGCTTACACAGGATCCCTATTGTTTTGCATGCTAGATAATATTTAGGCGACACCTAACACGATTTGTGAGCGGTGCTGCGCTAGTCTACCGCGTTCACTCACCTGCGACCAGCGCTGGTTATCACTGGCTGATACCAGCCAGTGTCAGCTGAACGACGTTAGCTAAAGTCAGCTCATGTCAGGTAGTGTTGGCTTAGCGCAAGCAAACGCCGAACAGTCTTTTCGCCATATGTTGTCTGAATGTTAGTAAGCGTGTGCAAGTCTGGATAATCTCGGTCGCTGTCCGCCATAGTGCTCTGCCATGTACGGTCGTGACCAATACAAGAGGGGACACCGAGTTTGTACTTAAGCAACGATTGCGGATTCAAAAGCTGACTTATTGATTTGCTAGAGTTGTGCCTTTCCACTTGAAAATTTTAGTGCTGTGAAAGCCTCTGTGGCTGGTCACTGCTCTTGGCCACTGTGTCCTGTTGAAGTTCACTGTTCCCTTTCATACTGTTCACGACACTACTTATATGCCCTAACTTGGATTTCCCTGGTTTGCTAGTAATATAAGCTCATCATAAGGACAATATAGACCCATCCGTGCACGCCATGTCAGCTGTTAGCACTCACCGCAGTTGGCGGCCGTCTCGTCGGTACCGTCGCCGCAGTTGTCGATGCCATCGCACCACAAGAGAGGTTCGAGGCAGGCACCGTTGTCACAGCGACGCCACGCCTCCGGACACTCGGCTTCGGACGCTGCGTGTGCGCGTAGAAGTTCAAGCGTTGATGAGCACAACTTTCAATCAATCAATCATTCAATCAATCAATCATGTCCACTGCACGAAGGATGCCAAACGATGTACAAAAGCTTCTGCATAGTGGCAGTTAAGATTTCATCCTGTGTCTTCAGACCGCCTAATGTATTCGCACACTGCCCTGTCTTCTCTGCTGTTACAAACTGCGATCCCTTTCTCTTGGCGCATGTTCTGAAACTGTATTAACTATACCCTGCGCGTTGCATGGCCTGCGCAGCACCATTACCACCGTAATAACACCGCCACAGTACTCTAAGACAGACTGCAGGGGCTACTATGGTATCTATATACTATAGACACTGCAAATACGCCGCGAATAGGAGAGCGCTAACGATACAGGTAAAACTATCTGAAAGGGAGTATAATATTGTAAAGCAATGCCAAAACGTTGCAAAAATGGTGTGAACGAGAGTGTAACAACTCGAATACACAATTTTCGACCCATCTCCGTGCGAATCTTCGCCGCCTTACGATCGTTCTCGCTTTGAAGTTCCGACGTTCCGTATATAGGTTCTATATTTAACGACGGTGTGCCAAACTAAACAGTCACGTTCCAAAATACGATCTCTTTCTTGATGAGCCGCATATAGAGGCTTACATGGTCGACCTCATCCAAAAGAGTGACGCAGCGTGCTTGTCCCATCTCATTCGCGTTATATATAGACTTGCGTCACATTCCGTTGCGGCTCGTGAAGCGACTGGGTAGAGCTCGAGAACTGTGTAATGCACCAACACAGACTCGCTACTTGGCCTTTCTAGTTACTCAAGCGAAGCGCTCAAGCGCGTACAGAAACATAAGACAGGCGCAGGTATGTACGCTGTACGTATGCGCACTTGCGAAGAAAACGCCCACGATAATCTCTTCATCTTATGATTCATTTTCGCGGCCGCAATACGACGTCGTCGGCGCACCGTCTCTGAGTGAGTGCATGCTGCAACCGTTGCGTAAAACGTTCGCTCGCGCATAACTGTATGTACACATGCATAGACAAATGCATATGCAGAGAGGCACGGTATATAGAGACATAGTGGTTGTGTGCCGTGTACGCGCCACGCAGTTAGCGTCGTGCGCACCGCGGGGTAGCCAGTCGAGTGCTTAATTTTACCTGCAATAATAGCGCGACGCATGCGTGTAGTATTGGCAGCGACGCCTTGACTTATAAGATGCCTTCGAAGCCGAGAGGTGAGGCTTGGCCCTGCGCCAACGCTTGCGCGTGTACGAGATGTGACGAGGGTAGTATATATACACTTGGGGATGTCTGCATGGATGAAACACGGTGGTGCGAGAGCGAACGACGCCGCAGGAGCCGCTTTTGAGTTGTTAGATATGCGCTGATGGAATATGACATGTGTTCGGCGACTGGCAGAGACGGCGCGCGTCTCTCCTTGCTACCTTGCTATAGTGCATGTTGTGCTTGCTTGATTTCGTCATTCCGACATTTATGTAGTAGTCGTAGTACTAAAAATCTAGGAGCCTCTCAAAGTTTAAGGTTACATAGGATAGTTAGTTTTCGGTAGGGCAACTTTTCCCAACTTCACTTAATTTGTGGCCATAGTGACGGAATAGTCGTGGCTGGCTGAACGAACGCGTGATTCAGCGTCTGGGTCAGCCGGCAAGAGGTCTACGCAGAACTAACTAACTAACTAACTAACTAACTAACTAACTAACTAACTAACTAACTAACTAACTAACTAACTAACTAACTAACTAACTAACTAACTAAGACCTATACTCACGTGACGAAATGGATATTCATTGTACATTCACTAGAGCACACCTGTTTTTCCAGTTGATTAGGTCGTCCCTAAGCAACAAGACGTACGACAGCGTACATCCGACTATTACGTGCCGCTTGTCCGCATTTACACACTGTTACCCTTATTCCTAAATAGCGCGTAGAATAGCAGCAATAGTTTGGGTTGGGATGTAAGGGATGGTGCTTGTTCTGTACTCAATACGTCATTTTCTCTCTTCTCTCGCTATGTTTGAGAGATTTCGTATAGAGAAGTGCTGTACGTGAAATGGTTTAGACACATGTGGTTGTGTAACGTGCGTGCGTGATGACAGCAGCGACCTTGTGACCTGCAGGAGTACCCGTCGACGGCATTCGAACCAGGGACCTATAGTGATTCGTATAGAAGAGCGCTACACAGACGCTGAGTCACCGCGGGAGGTCACATTACCGCGCACGCCGCTGACGCTTGCACCACATTCCGCGGCAGTGACGTCACACGCACACAGTCATAATAGGAACGTGACGAAACAAAGAAGTGCCCTGTCACCACCTGTCACCATCTCTGTGCGCTGTAACTCTGCTCGCCTTCTCGTTTTTTTGCGAGGTCACGTCCGTCGAAGCACGTACGTGTGCCAGCGCCCGTGCTCGTTTTGCCGTTCTTTATATTATTACGCGCGCGCACTTCGTTTTCTGTCGTGTTTACAAGTTGGGCGTGATGGCGCGTACCTTGCAGAACAGGCGGCCTTGAAACAGCGCCTCGCGTCACGCCTACGCTGCCTACGCGTGCATTTCGAGGCGCTTGCTCAGCACTATACATGCTGCCAGGCCGTGCGTGTTCGGTAGGGCTCTGCGAGCGCTCATGTTTGCGACCGATGACGCACGCTTTTGTGTTTGTTTGGCTAAATGTCACTCGATTACTCACCATTTTAACCTTTCATAAGTTTGACTACGGGCACTGAGTTCAAATACAGCTATAGGTGGCAATCGTTTAGGCTGCGCATCATCGCGAAGGTATGCGTCAGCGGACTTGAGCGCCGACTGTTGCAGGGAATTACGTCTATCTATCTATCTATCTATCTATCTATCTATCTATCTATCTATCTATCTATCTATCTATCTATCTATCTATCTATCTATCTATCTAATGTACTCACATCGGTTGACGTAGGAGGCGATGACGACGTTGAAGGAAGCCTTGCGGTCAGCGTCCTTGCTGGGCTCGGAAGACCACCAGATAGTGAAGCGGTCTCCCTTGGTGCGAACCGCGCTGCTCTTGGGAAAGCTGTCGCCGCACAGACGCTTGCCGTTCAGCTCGTCTTCGGCCAGGCCGTCGAACTGTTGAGAACGAGAAATGGTTAGGGCACATGTACACTCGCGTGTGATAACGACGACTACAGCAGGCTGCGGTCTAGCTTAGAGATGTGACCCTGCGTTTGAAAACAGTATTTGGCGCTGTACGTTCGACGGATTGATTACACTACGACGCTGTGAAATTGTAACTGGCTATGAATGGCGGACTAACCGTGAACTGACGAACGTAGGCGCTGACAGTCTGCGACTAACTGAATGACTGACGGTGAAGAGCTGTAGCCTGCTCCGAATGGCGGACCAACTATTACCGGCTCTTGAGTACTGTGACTGTCCGCGGGTGAGCGACAGATTACGACGCTGCCAAACTGTGCCTGTGTGTTACCGATCTGATCAGCTGACCGTGATCAAAGGAATTAAACGCTCACAGTTCGCACTCGTTGTAAGTGGCTCCTTTGTGTCTTCAACTGACTGACTGACTGACTGACTGACTGACTGACTGCGACGCTGTCATGCTGTGACTGGCTGCTCCGACTAACTAAACGTGGTTAGCGAGCTTACACGCTGAGAGCCTGATATTGAGTGCATGGCGTCCATCACTCGCTAAAGTGGACGTACCCGCCGTTACGACGTATATGTCTTACTGTAAAGTATACACGTGCAGCTCACCCAGATGAAGTTGACGCAGGTGTTCGTGGGTCCTCGCGGGATGTCGATGGAGACGGGTGTGACGAGGAATCCGTAAGTCTCGTTGAGCGTCGTGAAGCTAAGGCCCGCCCGGCATCCGCGTTCGTCCAGCTTCTCCTGCAGCGGAGACTTGAGCCGGAAAGAGATGGACTGCGCCTCGGTGCGAGCGCGATAACGGTCCGCCGTGTTGGACGACGAGCAGTGGTCCTCCAGGTAGTCTGCACGGGCACAATACACCATTGATTGCGGTCTTGGGTTATACGAGGTTACTTTAAGTTAGGTAGTATGATCCTATAGGCTGACGAAGGAGTTCGGTGTAGGTTATTGAGAAAGTGATGTTTGGTACAGTGCATGCACTTCATCGGCAAAATAAGCGGAACTTGATGAGCTAGTTACGCAGCTGCGATGAGAGACGGTGTGGTCGTGTTGGTGAGGATTTGAAGGTTATGCCAGGCTCCCGAGGTTTCAATACAGTGCTCAGCATGGATGGTGACATTTTATGCTTGAATAGACGCAGCCGCGGCGCCAGGTGGTGGTGCTCTATGATAGTGATGGTGATGGTAATAATGATGAGACTGACGACTTCTAATGGCGTCCTCGCTGAAACGAGGCGCATGCAGTTAGTCACCTAGTTCCCTTGAGGTTATGCTTTAGCAGATATGTTTCATTACGTCATTTTTCCCCGTCTCTACATTGCATTGTTTCTCTTCGCAAATATATCTATCTTACTCTGTCTACGAGCGGCTTAAAGCATCGAACGGTGGCCCGAACTGGTAAAGGTTAGATCAGTAACTTTAAATCGAACTTCAAAGGGCTTCACTGTGGAACTATTTTCGAATAGCTGCCACCTTCGCAAAAGAGTTACATTTGTACATCCTTCAAGCTAATGAACTATGTCCCTTGTTATTCAGAACACCTCAGAACGTCCAGAATCTCTTGAACATAGTCGTCGAGTGTTAGCTAAATCGCACTCGTGGATGTCCCTATAAAGCGATTATATAAAACGAATGCACAGAGAAGTTCTACGTTGTCATGCCCACAGGCCGTGGTCTCAAGGCCTCTGGGTACGACAACGTATAACTTCGCGGTGGACATGTAATGATTCAGTGATTTCAGACTGCTATGAAACGCAGAGGTTTCCCGGGACAGGGGAGACTTGAAGTGATTAGGAATGTCCGAGCAAGCAGCGCCCAACAATGAACTTTATTACGTTATACCGTTAATCGCAATTCACCATTCTTACATTAACGCGTCTAAAATTCGCACTATGGCTATTGAAATTATTTCAATATAACGAGGCAAGGCGACCACTTCGTGCGACAAACGACAGCGCGCTGCCGCCAGGTCATATCAAAGGTATAGCTAAAGGCCCGAAGTCCGAAATATTGCTTCCTGCTCGTTATTAACAGACCTTTCCAGCCTATTCGAACGTCTTTATGCGTGTACTTATTTGAAATTTCTATAATTGGGATCGGATTGCCGCGCGTCAAATCGCGATATTATTGCCCCTTGCCTGTATTCTCCTTACTTGATTTCGCTATCTTACACGTTTATAATTTGCGCCAGATCTAATACACATATCTCATGTTCCTCTCGTTCATTTAAACTTATCGTAGAACTGGGGCGCAGCTTTATCAGTATTTGTTGCTTTTCACGCATTATCTGTTGCGAAGATCCGTCAAAACCAAGGGAAGTACGCATGCGCGATGCTTTGAAGGGTTCGATTAAATTCCATGACTCGTATTATCTTGATACTTTCCACTGTATTAGGAGCCATCAACTGCTCTACGCTTCGAGGTATTACAAAGGACGATTTTGATGTCATAGCTTTGTTCATAAATATAAGTGCCCTGTAGAGTTCGAGTTTCTAGGCGTTTCAAAAAAAGATGTTATTTGGGTAAAGTTCTGCCACTAACAAGAAGAACCGGGGAACTTAGTTTACCTCAGACAGACCATACGGCACTTAAAAGCAGGCGACAGTATCTAAAAGCAGAATTTGGGGATGAATTATCTGCGCGTAGGCGGCGCAGATAATTTTATTATATGGCGTAAAGTTTTCTCACGAAGACTTCTTGTACTTATTTCCAGAGCACATAGATATAGCAATGTGACATTGGACAAACGGCAGAAATCAAGTCATTGGTGAGCAAGATTTTGTCGCCGCAAGAGGAATCCAGAATTTTGTCTTGCACGCAGACACACGAACATAAGAGCAAACGATAGCACATAACGGCATACGGAGAATAACACATGCCGAATGTATTTTCTTTTTTTTTTTTTTTTGTGACAGCTTTGCTGATATGATTCCTCATGCAGAACATCGCGGCCTTCCTTTTGCCTTTATAGCTGTGAACAAATAATGTACGCCGATGTTAACGCCTCATCTGGATCGCCACACAGAACGTTAATTACTCTTTTTTTCTACCACTCCACCGCTGAAAAGAAAAGAAGAAAACTCACAGTCAGTGTACGCAGTGATCTCCGCTGCTACCGTAGTCGCAAGAACTGCGCCGGCAAGAAGCACAAGTCCAAGGAAGCGGGAACACACGCAGGTCTTCATGATTCCACACGGATTCGACGCAAAACTTCAAACGAGAGGATAGAAACCCGCACTCTCCTGTGTTCGAGAACGCACGAACTCTTCAGCTGAGCACGCCGAAAGACTGAACGAAACAGCCGCCACTCGGGTACTTTAAATAAAGCTCTCGCGGAACGGGAGTGAATCGACTTTTGAAAGGAGGAGGTGAAAAGTGTGAGTAAACGGCGTGCGTAAGGCTCGCGTCTACTCGGAAAAAAATGCGGGAAAGAGGTCAGCGTGAGTGAATGAGCGGGAGAAGCCGAAAGATGAAACACACGTATCGCTATCGCCTGCGGGCCCAGAATTAGCAATTATCGTCTGCAAACGTACGCGAGAAGGCTTCGTCTGCTGTACGCGAAACAGGTGAGAGGCATAGGGATAGTGGAGAGTGAAATTCGTCTGCTTGTGGAGAGGACGTTAGCAAAGCCGTATTCGGCGAGGAGGTATGCAGGAATGGCGCATCCTTTTGAGCGAGCGGTGTCGCAAGGCGGCAGATATGTATTAAAAAAAAAAGAGGAACAGCTTTGCCATCAGCGTAGGCGTTGGTTGCCGCTCGGCGATAAGGTGAGGGGGACACACCTTGAGTCACAACCACCGCCACGCGCGGCTCTCTCCGCGAAGGTGGCAGGATATTGGGAGAGTCGGCGAAACCCTCACCCGGCGTTTCTGTCCTTCGCGGTGGCCAGCTGCTGGCTGCGTCTCTCGCCACCACGTAAGCTTCGAGTGCTCCGCTCGCGAGGCACGATTACGCACGTTGTCGAGTCAAGCGTTACATTGAGGCCGGACGCTGGAACGGAAAGTAACTGGCTTCCGAAAGAGAAGATACGGACGCGCGTCGTCGTCTGCTAGCGAGCGCTGGGTCTCGCTGGCAGGCGACATTTTCTGCCGTCGTGCATATGTGTGTCGAACGGAGATTTTCGCATACTTAGGAAACACCTGGCGTTTGGGCAACACCTTCGAATTTTGAGATGTTACTTCCGCTTGTGTTTTTTATTGTGCTGAATGGTTGCAAGACGCAGCCGTAGTTTAACAAATAAAATACACTTAGAGGTGTGTAAATATTCTAATATCTACATTTCCATTCAAATAGTCACTGCTATTTGGTTCTCATTCCATTCGCTGGATTTGCTATACGAAAAAGTCAAATGTTCGTTTGTCGTCAATGTTTTTCTTTCTTTCTTTTCTTTTGATGATCGTGCTTGAAGCATTTCGCTGTATGCAAGGGAGGTGTGCCTGCAGGACAGATACCACTTCCCGACCCAACGCTAAGATATACAACCTAAGCCAAGTAATTTACAGACATTCAAGAAGAATGTTCCGCTGTTAAGACGGTGTATAAGACTTTTTTGCCTCAAATTGTTACTTGAGCAGACTCGCCGTGCTTACGTACCTTCGGAAAGAATCCACGGTATCACACTTATCACTTTTGAAGCCAGATGACACCGACATTATACAGGAGGGCAAAACTGTGATGGCAAGCTTAATATTTTGCTGATAAGCAAGGAGATTGAAATATGTCATTCGGACACGCTCTTCAGGAAGTCACCGCGCGCAGTTTCCAGAACGCAGTCATTTCATCCAAATGAGACTTCGAAAAAGGGGCTAAAAAGGGGGCACGTGGTATGGGATTCTCCTTGCGTAATGGGAACCGCTGCAAGAAAATATAGTTGACAGTATACGTTAACATGTGTGATGAGAGGCCGTAGTGCGGTGACCTGTTAGAGAGCCGAACTCTTGAGAACTGCAGTGTGTCACGCGTATCATTTATAGAACATGTAAAAGGGATCCCTACGTCTTTTCTTCTCATTATCGCCATAAACATTCTTGCTCATGTCATTGCAAGACTTATCGGTTTCCCTTCTTTACTTGTTTATTTTAGAACATGCCAAAAAGCTCAAGCGACCTGACGACAGGTCACCAGCGCACACGGTTAATATATATACGCACCGAGTATTATTTCCACATTACGTTACGGTAATGTAAAATACAAACATTTTCGCAACGAAATTCATCGAATGGAAACTAAACCCGCTCACATCGAACGTTTTGTTAGCCGCCTTTGCTCCCGTATTCAGTTGAACACGCACCCCTGTCAGAGGAATCAGCATTGTATACACCTGCCGCAACCATATGCGATGGGGCAAGTTAAGGACAAGTTTATGTGAAACATGTCGGAATTCCCGTTAGTTTTCAGCGACGGTACTCGGATCTGCAACGACGCCAGTACGTCATGACCGTCAATGAACGCACGCTTATCGTTCAGTCGCCGATGTCACATCTGTGTTTGTAGAGGGCAGAGCGCATAACACTCCGTGTTAGGGCTATTCCCTCGAGGGTCATGTGTACCAACTGTATTCGGTGTCTGTAGTCTGCGTGTGTATACTTATTGTACTCAACGCTGACCCACTGCTGGCGCGGGCGTACCTGCTTAGCAGTTGTTCTAAAGCAGCCAATTAGGGGGCGTTACGCCGATAATCGTAATTACTCCCCCAGGACCGGTAATGAGCTGCGGGCGAGAGGCGCGACGCTGCAATAACGGGATATACCGAACTATGTGAAACGTGATTCGCCCCATAGCGATGAACCCAGCTTGAAGGGGGATGTACATACGTGTGACGTAGCAGAAGGCATATTCGGAATCACGTGGATGTGTTTCATAAAAGGAAAATAAAAAAAAATAGTACATGTAATTTATTGTCCCCGCGCAAATGCCACGTCGCAGGTACGCGTCGTCGCCATATTTAATTGCGCTTGAACTTTCAGTCAGTCTTCAAGAGAGAATGCACCGATGATACACAGTTCCTAAAAATTAACACCTACAGCATCCATCCGGCAGAACGTCCTTTCGAACATTTCTTTCATTTTATCGCACTCACCTTTCACCCTTTTAAAGTATTCCATTGGATGTTTTATAACATTCTTACTGAATTGTGGGAGTGACGATGGAATGGGGTGGCGTAGGAGGAGGGTGGTGGTGGGAGTGGGGGCGGCTCTCAGAAGCAGTCTTCTTGGTCCACCCGACGACGTTGTCCAGCTGCTTAGTGTCACGCAAGAGGAGAAAGCCGACCCACTCTTTTAGCCCGCTGCTCGATGGTTATACGTAGTCTAATGTGCGGCACTTGCGCGCGCACCTCTCTCAGCTCTTGCGCTCGACCCAGAGAGTTATACACTCCCCCCCCCCCCCCCCCCCCGATCCCCACACCCTCCCAAAAATTTTTCTGATAGCCACTGACTTGCCCCACCCCCTCTTTCTGGTGACACCGTGGGCAACACTCCTCCCCCACCCATAGGATCGACATTCTAAACTCTGGATAAAACCCTGCAGTCTCGGCCCACTAGTGCCCGCAGCCTGCTACTACATCGTAGTAAATGTTCGAAACCCAACGTGCGATAAAGTGTAGAAAACGTCCAGCTCTAGCTCGTGGATTTGATCTCAGCAGCTGCAGCTGCATGTCCATGGCGTGAAATGCAAAGAAAGAAATAAAGAAAGAAAGAAAGAAAGAAATTTATGAGTGCGTAGTGAAGGATTATAGATTATAGGTATACGGTCAATATAGATAACGATGAATGTTGTCCCAAAGCATCGATACAACACCAATTCATAGAGGGCATAACGTTTTGGCGGAGCGCGAATGCACGTTTAACATAGCCGATAGGTAACGACATCAGTAACTTGACACCCTTGCCAGTTGCGTCACGATAAACGACAAAAGAACAGCTTTCTCTGTTCCGACGGTTAATTGTCACGGCGTGCAACTAGCTCGAATTCTTCTTCTTCTTTTTTTTTTTCATGTAAGGTCACGTTGGCTCAATAAAAATTTCCGAAACACTCTCTCTATATATCAAAGAACAAATCGCAAAATACGATTTAGAACAGGGAATGTCGCAGGAATGTCCTGCGACATTCCCTGTTCTAAATCGTATTTTGCGATTTGTTCATCGATTCAAGCATCCATCTTCCCCTGAGCTACTCTCTATATACATTATTCTTACCGACAAACTATCTCCTAGATTTTAGAAGACGCCTTCAAAACTCTATGACGTCACGTGATATTAGTACGGGAGTATAAGAGTGGCGTCGCCACATGCAACTTCTTGTGCCATCTTCTCCCTGTGAATGTTGTACCCCTCGCGTTGTAAAAGGGTGGTTTATACTTATTGAGAGAAATAGCCTTACTCACAAGTGTCCTTTTGAAGACACGCGTTGTATGCGTTCTGTATACTTTGCCGTTAGTGTCTGTGAGAACCGGGGCACCTGGGCGTTATAGGCAGGCAACATACCTTATGCTGGACATGCTGACACTGAATCATGTCACGTTTAAAAGGCGAGCGTAGGACAAGGTCCACAGAAACACGAAAGAACGCGTAACTTTCTACCTCAGCGCGAACAGAAATACGTCAGCTCGTGCCAGACTCTTGAACTACGCAAAACGCCACCAAAGCGAACAAGTCACTCCGCCGCAGGGCATGCGTTTTCGCATTCCGAGCACGAAGTTACGCGTCCGTCTACCTGGTGAACAACGTACGAGGGAGTCCACGTTCTGCGTCACATGTTTCACTCGCGGCGTGATTCATGGCCGACGGCATGCGACCATCGTCGCGTGTGAGCATTCATTCGAGATAGAGGGAGAGGCGTCGTACGCGTGGTGGATTCACCGCGCGTTCTCGAGTCTGTTGACGGTGTGTGCGTGTGTGTGAGTGCGTGCGCAAGCCTCATCAAGGGCGAGGAGCGGTGAATAGCGCAGCACTGCGCTGGCGTAGCGGATGCCGCCCACAACAATCGGGTCGCCGCCGCGCCCTTCGATGAACCAGCTGGACCGTGCCGCTTGTATTCTTTGGCTCCGCGGTGCTATACAACATGTTCCTTAGTCAGCCGCGTCGACTCACGCTCTTGCGTAACGACGACTCGATCGCTCTGATACGAATTCTAGGTCATCGGCGACTCATCAAATGCGATTCACTTCTGTGTTCTTCGCGTGAACTCCGTGAAATCTCTATTCCGACTGCAGGAAGTGTGCATTGGAAGGCGGGCGGGGAGAAAGGAAGTTTTGTCAGGAAATATGCTTCGAATCGGCCGACAGCTTTATTCTGAAGATGAAAGAGTTCGTCGCCATCGAGTGACTTTTGCAAACTAGTGAAAATTAGAGCGGTGACAGAAAGCCGAGAATATTCGTTAAAATGAACGCCTATAGTAGCTTTGTATCACGACAATTTGAATTCATGACACGTTGTTCTCTAGACTATAATGTGTAGGCTATGTGGCGCATATTTTCCTCGTACACGGTGTGGTGCGTACGTGCTATTTCTGATAAGTGAGCGCGTCACGCTGTACGTTTTCGTTTTAACAATATCGATACGGTCACTTGCTGTGTTGTCCTGTTATTAAAGGTGGTAGTGTAGATAATGGCTGCACTTCATATATTTCCAGGCATTTTCCAAGCGATAAGCTTACATTTAAGACTTTGGCTACAGGATGATTTGGTAGCCTTGCACAACTAAAAGACACATTCCCTGCAACCTAAGTTGTGTACCGGCTTGGGCCGCTGCTATAGATGTTTGCTGGACAGCTCGCGCAAGTTACCTCCTCGGCTTGAAATCCAAACTATAGACGAGAAGCCCAGGGGAAGGTGGAGGCTTGAATCGATGAACAGATCGCTAAGCTTGAGTAGCATATGATATGAATGGATGATACATGCGTCTTGTTAATAGTAAACTGGAACGGTAAAACCAATTTAGAAACTGAGTCATCTTCTACGTATAAGTGTGATTACTTGGCCCGAGCATGAGATGACTACAACATGCTTGGCTCAGAAATGTGTGACACGGCGGGGAAAGCAGCTTCGGCGATGACTTCCTCTCTGTAGTCCTCGAAGCTATCGGGGAAGTCCGACGGAAGTGAAACAAACCTGAGCTATAGAAAACGGAGCACGAAGTCTGAGAAATGAGCCGTTTGGGTTATGTGTCATGTCGAAAATGACTCGACATCAAAACCAACTTGTCGACGGCGCGGAGTTTGCAATGAGGCTGACTCTCAGGCTGCGTAAAAGGTCACGAAGACTACTTATTGAAGGTTCAACGCCTTGAAACTTTGCCTTTCAAGAACGTCGCGAGTAGGAACGCTTACAAATTGACGTTGAAGATGTACCAGAAGCGTCTTCGCGAGACCGCATGCAAACGTACTACATGCATGCAGCTGTCGCGGTCCGATGGCGGCGGTTTCGGGTCTCCACCAAGCCGTTTCCAAGACCAGCTTTTTCGAAGACGTTTCGAAGGTGCTTCCAAGATGTTAAGAAGACGTATTCTACATGATCTTATACAGCTGAACGAGGCGGTCATTAGCCGAGATATATACGACGTCTTCTAAACTGAAAAAAGAAAAAGTGTTAACGACGTCTTTATGAAGTCGCTTACGTCTCGGATATCCGTTCAGAAGATATCTAGTATTCCTTTTGTGCTACCTGAGTCATAATTGCGAACATTACGTGAATGAGAATAAGAAAACAAAGAAAGATAGTAACCATTTCTGAGCGTTGTGGTACGCGTAAATAATGTCGGGCGTCATACATAATTTACGACATAATCTGTGACACACACACATGTTAAATTACATATTTCACATTGAGGAAACACTTCTAGGTATTGCTGCTCACGTTCTACAGGTGTCTTAAGATTCTTTGTTTAATTTCAAACGCGACTGTGTTTATCTCAGAAATGCTAAAATGAATAGGCACACACACACAAAAAATAATAATTGCGTGTATGTCACCGAAAATACAGTGTGCTGTGATTACTGTGGGTGTGCGAATAGTGATTTTTGAGAACCGTATGGAATACGAATTGAGTAGTGGTAGAGGTGGATCGAATATCGAATACTTTTCGAACAATCCTGGAATATTGAACAGCCATGACAGTATATATTGCTCGATAAGTAATTACATGTGCAATAGACATAGCAGTACATGATCATGATATTAACTAAGATAATTATGGTAATGAGCATGACAATACCGAAAAATGCGTCGAAAAGTCTCAAAAGTGTTCGAGAGTAGAGTATTATTGACCATAATGGATACAAATAAGGCTATGATTTTAATGATAATGATAGTAGAAAATAGCAATCACTCAACAGTGACATAATCAGCAAATGTGGCAATAACTCACTGAAAAAAACGTGCACTGAAAAACCATTGAAATGGGTTTATATGTAGTACTAATTAAGGGAACGCTGAATGATTGCGGCAGAAGTCACAATGACGAGGATGACTCAGCAGAATGACAATGACGCAGCAAAAAAAAGAGATAGAGAGAGATAGGGAGAGGGATAGATTTAAACTCAGTAATCGATGGAGTATGTTCGGACCCACTCCATGTATTCGAATAGATTCCGGAGTGGAACCGCCAGGTTCCTGATTCGACTACAAGTATCCTGTCTTTCGCATTTACGCCTGTTAAGATATATATAGTTGATTCCTCGGAATTTTAAAAACACAATTGCGGTATGCAGAGGAAATAAGCAGGACCTTTGCATCCGCAAAGCTGCCCAGAAAATCTGAATGATCGTCGTACAGCCGGTAAAGTCACTTTCCCAGAAATGCTATACATAAGCTCTCATGTTTACTGCTTATAATTCGCCAGTGGGGATGAAATTTTTCGTGCCTTTGAACCAATTTCTTGCTTATTTCGCTGCAGTCAAAATTTCGAAATATTCATAAACTATTAATATATACTCGGGTTTACGAATTACGGCTATTCGATTCGATGTTCTAAAGTTTCCAGTACTCGCACACGCCTAATTACCTTATACAAAGGGCCTGCCGCGCACAGAACGTGCCGTCACAGAAAGCGATTACAGCGCCTCATTGCGGATGTTGAGCCCTTTAATGAAATGAAAGAGGCGCGTGGCAGCTCATAGATGGCGCTTCGTACGAGGCACTCTACTTAGTCTTTGGGCTGTTGTTTTGGGTTGGGGTCAGAAGATTGCGAATGCATGACTCCAAAATTAACCACAAGCCTGCACTCAAGGAGGGGAGGGGGCGCTCACCTACCCCCTCCTCCCCCCCCCCCTTTTTTTTTAATTTCTACTCATCTAACGAGGGTACCAACTCTGCCCCATACATTTAGTCGTACTGAGTTTCGACGTAAGGGCCTCGGTGGGAGGGGTTCGGAATCGATCGGAAGAAGATGGGAAGGGGCCTGGATTACTCTGCAGTAATCAAATGACAGCTGGCTGATTTTCATAGAGGGCAGATAGAGCCACAGATGGAGCAATGCGAGGCACCCCACTGCCCACCAGTTGAGTGCGCGTAAGTGGAAAGCTCCCAAAATAGCCTGCAGCCGACGTATACCGATTGCCGAAGCAACATACATAGCATGAGTATCCTGCGACAAAAGTCCAGAGACAACTAAGCGCATTAGAAGGAAATGAAAAGGTATTGGCCCGGTAAAAACTCAAGGGACATTGCAGCAATGTTGGCCTGGAACACAAGGGAGCATTGGTGATCAGTGCTCGAGATAAAGAAAATAAGTTTAGATCTGTATTAGCTAACGACCTTCAACGTCAAGATAAGCAAAGCACGTTCAGATATATATTGGTTTACGGTATCGAATCTCGAGATAAGCAAGAGAAGTTTAGACTACTGGTACGTATCGTGACGATATTAAGATTTAAGTGCGCGTTATCATACCACCACATGGTCAAAATTTATCCAGTGTACTACCCCCTACGGCGTACCTCATATCGTGGTTTTTCTGCTTAAAACCGATAATTTAATGAAGTTGCTGTTATAATGTCGTGATGTAGCAGGAACATTATTTCTCACTTACACGCTGCTCATCATACCGTCGTTCTATATATGCTTGCGAACACCACTGCATTAGCTTACCAGATAAGGTAAATAAGCAATTTCTTTTAATCAAATTGACTCTACACGAACTATGCTTAGAATTATAAAAAAAATCGAATAAATTTCGATATCTATAACTTTAAGCTCGGAAGTTGTTGTTCTCAAATATTGACACTGAACTAGAAAATTTCGTTGTTCAACTACCTACGTCACCTTTTCTTTCTCTTTTCCTTATTATTTTTTGACGTCGAAAATTCGGCACCTCAATTGACATCGCGAGCGAAGAAGAATGCCAAGCATGCACATTCGACTAATAGTGCGCACGTGGGTGAGTATGGTCTTTGTTTACCGCTATGCCAGCTGCTTCTTCAATGCACGCTTAATTTCCATCAACTCGCGGCGCAAATATTGAGCCCCTTACAATGTCATGCGAGTGTTGTCGATCTAATCGCAGATGTCCTACGCTTCCTTGTACTCGGTCATCAATTCGAGCCACTGCTCAGTTCACGGGGCTTACTGTAAGTATCTTTGTGGGTTGTAATACATTGTTAAACGCCCCGCCAAGGTGGTCTATATATAGTGACTATGACATTCGACTGCTGGTCCGAATGTCGCGGGATCGAATCCCGGTCGCGGCGACTTCACTTTCATGGAGGCGAAATTTTGAGACCCGTGTACTGTGCGATGTCAGTGCACGTTAAAAAAAAAAAACAAAAAAACCCACGTGGTCGAAATTTTCGGAGCCCGCCAATACGGCGTCTCTAATAATCATGTAGTGGTTCCGGGACGTAAAACTCCAGAAATCATTACATTAAGCCTTGTCCAACGCTGCAGTGGAGGACTAGGGAGCCTCGGCAAACACGCAGACATGCATACGTATTATTACGTCACGTATACGCGCAACATATCGGGGCTCATAGTCAAAAAAAAAAAAAGAAGAAGGAAGAAAGAAAATATATTACGCTAAAAATGTTCGTAAGAAAATATTTGAGGACATATTATTGGTGTGACCGGTCGGCTAATAGCCAGCTGCACTTACGGAAGAGTTTCGTGAGTTCGGCCCCAAATAGATAGGATATGTAGAGATCATGACTATAACACAAATCGGATAAATAAGTAGATAGAAAAAATGTAAGACAAATAAGACGGACACATGCGTGCAAGGATAGGCCAGATAAATATAGCACAGGTACGATAAATATATAGACAGGCAACAAAGCAAACGCCGCCAGGCTATGGAAAATGTCGCGGTTGGGGCTTCAGGATAACATTAGCTCACCTGAAGTTGTTTAACTTGCGCCTTATCAAAAGAGCCACCGCTTTTTTTCTCGCTGTTCAGTCAGAAAGCTATCAGCAAGATTGGCTGTCTAAGATGCTACGTGGCGCTTAGTCACGAAGGCGTGTCGATGAGGGAGTCGCAAGGGTCTTATCTCGGTAATACGCACCGATGTAATATCGCCCAACTTCTGTACCTCGCTGTGGTTTTAGTACTATAAGTAATAAATAAATTTTTCCGTGCAGTCCACCTGATACCGTTCTTATTCGCAGACAGAAAACGCCGCCTGCGCAGAGAGAGGTGTGAAAACGTGGTCACCAATAAAGACGGTTTTCGTAAATGTATGAGCGATGTGAGCTCAATGCTTTTGGGTTACATACATCTTGTCTACAGCTTGCGTCAGCCGAATTTAGCGTTTGATTTAATTACACGCCAGGAAGGTGAAAGTCCAGTAAGTGGCATGTTATATAATACACATTGTTAATCACTGTTAATCACTGTGCTAGTCATTGTTAGTCATTAATCATTGCTAATCACTGTGCTAATTATTCTGACAATGAATGAACGTGTGAAGGCTGTCATCAGCATCAGCCGAATTTAGCATTTGATTTGATTACACGCCAGGAAGGTGGGAGTCCAGTAAATGGCATGTTATATAATACACATTGTTAATCATTGTGCTAGTCATTCTTAGTCATTAATCATTGTTAATCACCGTGCTAATTATTCTGACAAATAATGAACGCCGTGAAGGTTGTCATAATCGTCACACTTGTTGCACCACTCTAGCTCTTCGGCATAATCGAAAATGGAGCAAGCCTATAGCATGCATCTGCAATTTCAGCGTTCGAGGCGGCCAATCACTCGGAACGTTCCAGGATCGCCGATGTTCATCATTGGTTGACTAGCGAGAAGTTCATACGTAAGTCTCGCGCAACTTGCGCTAGTTACATATTTGAGTTCACCAGTTCAAGGCGAGGTGAGCAACGGCCTTGCCTTAGGCCTAACGTGGCGGCTATAGCACTGACGAGCGTTTATGCCGGGATTCCCAACTATTAGAGTAATTATGATATATGTGCCACTGTAACAATTAATTAATTATTGCTGCAGTGATATTAAACTACTATGCGGCAACAAAACCAAGAAAAGCATAAGGTAAGTTCATTGGTTTACTTAATTGAGCTACACAAGTTGTCAGTAAAGGAGACGCGGAGAAAAAAATCACAGCATATTCACGGGGTGAATGATGATGAGTGGGGCGAAGCTCCGGAAGGAATCATCGGTAAACCGTGAAACTCTTCCGCGCAATTCGCCCCACAATTAAAAGTGAAACACTTGAGTAAATGTCATCAAACTTTTATTGCTGGTTTCCGTGGTCCCTTGTTTATGACTGCTTTGTGGTCCGTGAAATGCAAGGTAAGTGGTTCTTGCACGGGTTGTAGGTGAAAGTTGGCAAACACGACATCGATGCACGTCCCCCTGATGATTGTTGGGTTGGGGTGATCAAAGGATATGCACCTGAGTCCGGACTTGTTTGCCATATGTTGCATCAACCAATGTTTGCTCGAGTCCGCAACGTCAACGTTGAAGTCGCCAACGAGCAGGAATGGTCTTGACCTGTCGTATATACGCATGTCCTGTTCGATGAACATTATGACGTCTTCGATGGAAAGATTGGGTGAAAGATTGGGTTGGAGAAGCGGTGAACGCTTCTCCAACGCGAGCAGTCGGTATTTCTCAATCAAGAAACTCGCTAGGAGACGCTGCCTGCGCCAACGTTGTCTCTCGCGGGCGAGCGCGTGCCGGGAGCCACGCGCTCGCCCTCGGCGCGTGCGTGCCTCCCGGCAGGCACGCGCCGGTGGCTACCTACTACTACTACTACTACTACTACTACTACTACTACTACTACTACTACTACATACATACATCGGGGACGCACGACCCACGCCTTAAGGAGCTTCGCCCCTAAAAACGTCATCTTGTTTTCGTCCAGATTCAAGGTTCCTGCCGAGTTTCTTCGGGACACCTGACACGCTTAATTAAGTCGGAGAAAGGAACTGTGCACACACTACAAACACATTCATTATAAAGCGGTCGGGACCTGTAAGATACTTCGTCGTATGGGGCACTTCGCTGTAAACGGTTGCGCAAGGCAAATAACATAATATAGCCGAGACGTAAAGCTTACTTCGTTATACAAGTCATTTACACGTAGAAGCGAGCTCTGTAGAGGCGTTCGACTGTATGTATGTATGTATGTATGTATGTATGTATGTATGTATGTATGTATGTATGTATGTATGTATGTATGTATGTATGTATGTATGTATGTATGTATGTATGTATGTATGTATGTATGTATGTGATGTTCTCAACGTAAAATTAAATCAATCTCCTGTGACATATAACGTTATTGCAGTTCTTGAGCTCAATTACTCGAAGCAACGGATGTTGATTAGGTGAAAGAATAACGCCTAGATACACATTGTACCTAACAAACTTCAATACTCACCTTGTTAATTATTTAACCGGACGTCGTCGACACCCATATGAGAACGGTTGCCCTGCCGAGCACCAACAACGAGGACAGTTGTTGGTGCTCCTATCTGCGCCCTATTTATGCTACAATTTATTAATTTTACTAACGCACAACACTGGCGCCACGTGTGTGTCGCATTGACTTGCAGAAACCTACCGAAGCTGCAGGGTCGAGAATTGGAGCTACGAGACACTTCCGCTCTGCTTAAAGTACGACACCACGGACATGCTCAGTAAGGCCCGTTTGTACGTATTATACCTGGATTTTGCTGAAATTACTAGCCAGCCTGCCTAACTGTCTGCTGAATAGATAGATAGATAGATAGATAGATAGATAGATAGATAGATAGATAGATAGATAGATAGATAGATAGATAGATAGATAGATAGATAGATAGATAGATAACGAAGGGGGATAACAGAAAAAAGACACTGAAGTAAAGGATAACGTTTAGTACAAGGCTCTCAAGCGGAGGACTTGGTCACAGACGAGTGGCATGGGAAGGGTAGCTTAATGTTCGTTCTAATCATGCCTCCTATAGCGATCGATTTCGTAGATATAGATACAACGCGCGCAGATTACAGTACCTGGCACCGCCGATACCCGTCGTGCGGGGGCTCGCAGCAGTCTCCCATCCCGGTGCTGTTCGCGCAGTCCGAGTACAAGTACTTCGACCCCATCCAGTTCCTGAACTACGACGCCTACCTGCAGCTCGACATCGAGATGGTCGGGACGGCGCGTAAGCACCCGTCTCATCGCTCCAGCGTTATCGCTCGTGTTAGTGTAATGTTATAATAAAAATTAAGGGCGTTTACCTGAGCCCCTTCTGCGGAACACTGCAAGGAAGTGTTTCCAGCAGAAAAAAAAAAAAAAAAAGATATGGACAAGTGTGTTTTCTGCCAGAAACGTTTCCCCTGGTGAGAGTCATTAATAATGAGTGACTACCGTATGAAATTAGTAGGAAATGTGCATATATACAGGCACATATCCTAACTTATCTGCACATACGACCAAATATGAAGGAAACAAAAAAAAATAAAGAAAGAGTGCACTTAATAATAATTTTTGGGGCCGTTCTCCCCAAAACGTCGATACGATTATGACGGACGCCGTAGTGGATGGTGGCGGAAATTTCGACAACTTGGGGTTCTTTAACGTGCACTGACATCGCACAGTGTATATGGGCCTCTAGCATTTCGACTGCATCGAAATGCCGCCGCCGCGGCCGGGATTCGATCCCGCAACCTTCGGAGCAGCAGCCGCGGTGCCATAGCCACGAGACCATTGTGGCGGGACGAGAGTGAGTACACCTGAGAAAGACCAAAATGACTCCACAAACAAAGTACAGCTATTAATTGTTCGAGGATATCAAACAAGAGTAAACCGTTCGCAAAATTTCCTCGTCACAGTGCTCTACGGGATGGTATATCTTACAAATTACAGTGGTTAAACAGCATTTTCAATGGGCCTGTTGAGAAGCCTTTTGAACGCGATCGTGGACTATCGCTTTGTAACGTGTTTTTCATTCTGTAGCCATCACAATGCAGCCGCTGTGGCAGGGATAATATAGCCGACGAATGAGCCGTGGTAGAGGCAGTCTATCACAGCACATGCTCACTGGTTCACCTCTGCGCGATGCGTTCGCGCTGCCATATATGCTACTGTCGGCTTGTCCCGTTTCTACTTTCGCTATATACATATATAGAGACAGGAAATAAAAAATAAATAATATAAAATTAGGTAGTAGGAAGTACGCAGAGAGTCGAAAATGTCACGACTGCGAAGCGCAGCCGAACACACGTGCAGTGTCAACCTGTTCGTGCACGTTTCGTGTAAGCCAGCTGAAACCCGCGCGCCGCAAGCTTGCGACCGGATGTTGTGGGGCTGGCATTTGCCTGGCGCGAAAAACGGTACGAGGGCAGATGCGGGCTGCGTTTTTTTTTTTCTTGCCCCAAAAGGCGGCGGGCATAATATTTATTTCAAAGTAGGAATTAGATTTCGGTGTTATATACCTGCATGCCAATACCACGACATAACTATGTGAGACACCCACTATAGTAGGAGGCTATGGATGAGTTTTGACACAAAATATCTGCAGCAAGCGTTCCAGGGAAATTTGCTATCATTATCGTTACGGTTTCATCACTCGGATTTGGAACTATATGGGCTAAGTATCTGACAGGTCAAACGTAGTGCGAGCCCTTCCATACCCATAATAATTCGTATCTTGGGAACGAACGAACGAACGAACGAACGAACGAACGAACGAACGAACGAACGAACGAACGAACGAACGAACGAACGAATGAATGAATGAATGAATGAATGAATGAATGATGTTTATTCTTCGCCATTGCACTGATAAAAAAAAGGCGTAGCTAAAAACCGCTATTTGTAGGCCAACTTTCAATCGATCAAAGAATCGATCCACACTACACATACGCCTGTACTGCACCTTAATACAAATAATGTCGGATAATATCAGAACAATTACGTATTATCACGCAGGATCCAGTATTATAATGTAGGATTATTCATAGAGAGCAAATAAGACATGTCGGTCCTTCTACATAAATATCCTTATGTTCTTCTGTATCTCTTGTCTGAGGTTTTGTGAACGATACATTCGCGCAGTATTTTTCTACCCGTACGGCCTGGACGTCGGCGTGTTCGGTGGGCCCTTACAGGTGCAGTACAGCTTCTTCATGGGCACCATCCACTTCGGCAAGGATCGCCATTCGGGGTCGGAGCACCTAATCGAGAACCAGGGATACGCCGCCGAGGTATGCGTGCGGGCACTGATGTGCCTGTTCTGTATAATCCCAGCAGCGGAACCTGTCGAATTCTTCCGTGTTGTTAACGTCAATCGTTCGGACCAGTCATGCACGACGCGACTGTCCCGCGAGCCAATCAGAGTTAACAAGATGACGATTCCTAAGCAAAAGGCGAAGTTCCCAGAATGCCCTGCGCGCACAAAGTATCACGCTTGCATGTGCAGTATGCTATTTCCGCCGCATACGACACATGCAAGCGTTATTTTGAAATCTGACGCATTGTTCTGAACGGGCGGATGTCTCGTTTTCGCTCGAGCTGAGAGCTAACGCTAGTCTTCTATATAGAAGCTCCGTCCCCATGGTCTAGTGGCTATATGACTCTCGGCTGCAGATCCGAAGGTCGCGGGGTCGAATCCCGGCGGCTGTGGCTGCATTTTGATGGGGGTGAAATGTTGAGGCCCGTCTACTGTGCGATATCAGTGCACGTTAATACAGAACCCCAGGTGGTCGAAATTTCCGGAGACCTCCTCTATGGCGTCTTTCATATCACGTCGTGGTTTTGGAACATAAAACTTCAGAAAATATTGTTATTAGTCTTATATGTATTCAGCGCTTAAACAAAAAGCAAGACGACCCTCGACTAGAGACATAGTGGTGAAGCACTTGTTTTTGGGCTAGTTGGTGACTTAGCTTTCTAAACATGTTCAGGTTTGGAAAAAGCGATGGTGCGCATCTTCCTGCGCACCTAAAAGCTTGCTCGTATGTGTGCCACAACTCACGCTCGCAAAAATTATTGGGAAAAGCAAGGATCAGACCGCAAGGAAACTTGTAGAGGCATTCCATATAAGAAAAAAAAAAAAGAAGGGGGGGGGGGGGGGGTATTTTATGTCAGTGACACCTCTGTACACCACTGAAACACGCTTTTAGATAGACGCATTCCACGATAACAGGTTTGATGTCGTATTGTTTGCCTTTGCTGTGCGTGTCGGAAAGTTCACCTAGCTATGTAACCTGATTGCCAATAAACAGTTGGTAGTTGGCACTCGTCTATATCATTGCTGATTCTACTCTTATCCTCGTTTCTTCTTGCGCCTGAACATGTTTAGCAAACACGGTAGTGTGCTGGTGCGAGGATTTTGTAACGTCTGGCTGTACCCCACGAAGCATTTAGCGCCGAACAGTATCCATTAAGCGTGGACGGGGTGGGTGGAGAGGGCACTTCTTCGGTTAATGTGGAGAGATCTTCGCGCAGGTGCAGTTAATCCACACTACCGAGATGTTATGCGGGAACGACTGCCTCAAAGAAGCCAACGGCCTGCTAGTGCTCGTCATACTTTTTGAGGTGAGCATGCGCACTGTAGTGAAGGAAAGAACAAGAAAAGGAAGGACCTGCAGGGATACAAAAAAAAAAACATTATAGAATGACTGGTATCGATTACTATTGACAATGGAAATACGAAAACGCGACTCATGGACTCTGCGTCAGCGTCATGAGAACGGGCCAAGAGCCTCAACGCTCTGACTCGCACGAAAGAAAATTTGAAAAAAAGTACCACGTTTGAATGGGAAAACCGTTATAGTAATACGGATTATACCAACGGTCAATATGATTGGTATAGGAATATAGTTAACATGGATTACCAACATTCCTATGCAGACGCTCTTTCGAGCCCACAGACGTTCGCAAATGAACTCGCGAGTTACTCTCGAGCGAACTCTCTCACGCATTTGAAAGCGCCTGAAGTCTAATTTTAGCCAACGGGCGAGTCGGCAATGTGCCCCGCCCTTATCTATGACATCATGCGCAATAATATTCTATTACGACGCAGTCAGAAACAGGAGGCTCGGGGAAGCTGCTGGAGAAGGTGAAAGATATTTCTTTCGACTGCTTGCTACATGAAAGGTAACACTGAACAAGTTCAACACTTCCGAAAGGCATTGGACGAAACGCTATATTAACAAAGACACGAGCAGCAGCAACAGAAGCTCGTGTTAATATTTTATCACAATTTTTTTTCAATTGCAGCTCTTCAGACTCACTATTTTTGCGCGTCATTACACTAGCACGTGAAAGGGCACCAAGGTGACATCGTCGACTTGCTTTCACTTTCTGGCGTTCAACGAAGGTATACACTCCAAAACATGAGAATAAATACTAGCTCCAGAGCGCCTAATTTACTTACTATTGCCACGTTCTTGAGGCGATGAAGAACGTGGTAACCCGAAGCGCAAAGCACACGAACTCTTTCTTGGGCGAACTCGTGCCCTGCAAAACGAACAACAATCGCAATTGTAGAACGGTAGCTATGAGCACAGTCGCCGGTCGTCCAAATCTAATGTGGGCGCGAAATGCATCTGCTTTTTGAACTTGCGTTATCGAATTCGAACATTCCAGCGCTAGCGTTAGTTCCAGAACGTGCGCCGCCATTCAGTATCACGTTCGGATAGATGAACTGAGGAGCTTACCCAAAATTTTGATATTGAAGTGGAGGCAAAATGAAGGGGGGAGGGGGGTGTTACCCATGACGTTGTCAGTACGCGGGAGTGCGTGGATACACATTCGTTAGCTGGAATTTTTTTTAATTTTTGGTGGGGGGGGTGTCCGCCTGGGGGGTGTCAGGGGTTATTGTATCCATGCATGGACTTGCGGTGTGCGATAAACACATCTAAGAGCTGAAGCCTCCCTGGCCCGCTGTAGGTGGCGGCGGCCGCACCGCCAACGACAGAAAAAGCGGGCGATGTGAAGTGGAGGTACTGCTCTCCCTCTCTCAGTTGCTGGCGGAGCGGGCACCGCCTCGAACGGGGCGGTAACGCGGCTCGAGCGTGAAAGAACAAGCACGCGTGTAACTGCTCTCATTATCAGGTCTAGCGTAGTGTGCTAGAGATAGCCAGGAGAGGAGACATTTTTCGTCTCGTTTCCTGGCTGTATCCAGCACTTTTCGCGGTACCTGATTAAGGGTATATAACACATTATCTTGTGATTATTATCAGGAGACGAGCGACGACAACGAGGACCTGGCTCCGTTCGTGGACGCCATGCAGGAGCTGCACGGCAGCGGACAGAACATGCACACCTCCACCGAGTTTCTGATGTCCTCGCTGATACCGGACTGCACGCTCGAGTACTACATCTACCCGGGCTCGCTCTCATTTCCGCCGTGCACCGAGCGAACGATCAACGTAGTCTTCCAAAGGACCGTGCCTATTGGCCAGAAACAGGCACGTGCTTCCACCACCAACACACACCTGACTTGGAAAGAGTGCGATTAAACAGACAGACAGACAGACAGACAGACAGACAGACAGACAGACAGATAGATAGATAGATAGATAGATAGATAGATAGATAGATAGATAGATAGATAGATAGATAGATAGGTGGCTACGCCACATGTCAATGTGGATACGCCACTACGCCACATTGACATGTGGCGTAGCCAGCTGAGCAACGGAGGTTAAACCCCCTCTCCTCCCTTCGCCCATTTGAGAATTTTCCCTTAGTGCGTGAATATACGCAACCGTACACGTACCTACAAACACACGTCCGAACGTCCCCCCAGCATGTATACACACTCTCTAAATTATGTCCTCGTTACGGCCCTGGTTTGCGTCGGTGTGATAAGATTTTCTTGGCAAAGCTGGCTCTTTCGCAAGAAGACTATGTGTGCGGGAAAACTTGCCTCGGTGTGACGGTTTGCATATGCGCGAAACCACTCGCTTGCCGAAGCTCGTTTCATCTCAATGAGACTATTTTTGCGGGAAAGCCGGCTTCGCATCTATGGTTTTCATGTATCGCCTGCTTAAACTGGCTTCTTTGCAAGAAGTCTGTGCGGAAAAACTGTCTTATGCCTCGTTCACACTGGTAAATCCGGCGTCTACATTCGACGGAATTCTCTTGCCGCCGAAAACCGCGTAGTTCACACTGCTTACCGCCGCGGAACCGGCGCCGCCGGAAAGTGACATAGCGCCATCTGCCGAGCGCAGGTCGAACCTTTAAAAAAAATGCGGCATGGCCCGGATGTACACGCGGTTCCACCGGTTCTACGCTCGTGCGGATCTTGTCCGTTTTGTTTGTGTGCCTGAGAAAGAAGAGGTACTGCTAGGCTGGCTGCGAAATACGTTCTGGTGATGTATGACAGGCGGAAACACCACCAGCGGTGGTGTGCTCGTCCTGGAATACATGAACGCGAGAAGCTTGGTGACGCCGTGAAAGTGCTATTCGTTGTGCGAAATGGTGACGTGGACACGTGGATTCCTACAACGAGTAAGTTGAGAATGGCTGTTATTCGTGACACTACTCAACGCGCGGCGTTCCCCGAAGAAAAATGGGTGTTTACGATCCAGTTGGATGTCCAGACGGGCTTCGAATACAGAGACAATCGAGCCGAACTTGGCCGCCATTTTTCGAATTTGTGACTCGCGCTCCTATTGGTCCGCGGCGGGAAATCCGGCGGCAGCGGCCGCAAAAATCGCTCCCGGAGCGATCGGCGCGGATAGGGCTGTTTCGGCGGATCTCGCTGTCGCCGAACAGGTTTCCGCGCTTCTCCGGCCGCCGGATTGCTCAGTGTGAACGCTCCTTTAGAGCGGCGGTTTGCATACGTGCGAAAATGATCGCCTGCCAAAGCTGGCTTCCTCGCAGCAACACCCTGCATGCGGTAAAGTCTGCCTCGCATCTGTGGTTTCTTTTAGTCGTTATAAGCATCGCTCGCTAAAACTGGCTTCTTTGCAAGAGGACTCTGTGTGCGGAAAAGCCTAATTCGCAGCTGTGGTTGGCATAGTCTCCATGAGAATCGCTTGCCAAAGCTAGCTTCTTTGCAAGAAGACGCTTTGCGCGGAAAAGCCTGCTTTACAGCTATGGTTTGCATATTTATAAGAATCGTGCGTTGTCAAAACTGGCTTCACTTCAAGACGTTTTGTGTGGAAAAACCTGTCTCAGAGCGACGGGTTGCATATGCGCGAAAAGAATCACTTACCAAAGCTGGCTTCTTTGAAAGAGGACTGCTTGTGCGAAAAAGCATGCTTGAGAGCTATAGTTTGCCTAGTCGCTATAAAAAAAAAATTCACGCATCTCCATGAAGTGAACCATGACGAGTGGGCGAAGCACTGGGGATCGTTCGGTGTTACCGTAAATCACCCGTGACATTACCCACTCATGCACGTAAATGCACCTGGGCTCTTTCTGCGCTCTTGTGCTCTTTCTGTATGCCTTGTTCTTCCTGTGATGGTCCATTCTTCGCGCAACAAACTTGAAAAAGTCATGCACCAACTCGCCCAGCAAGAAGTTCTTCTACGATACGTAAATGAGTGACAACGCGTGTGTATTTACACACGCGTTGTCCTTTATGCTCCTGGTCTTTGATTTGATTGATTGATTTGTGGGGTTTAACGTCCCAAAACCAGCTCTGATTATGAGAGACGCCGTAGTGGAGGGCTCCGGAAATTTTGACCACCTGGGGTTCTTTAACGTGCACTGACATCGCACAGCACACGGGCCTCAACATTTCGCCTACATCGAAATGCAGCCGCCGCGGCCGGAATTCGATCCCGCGACCCTCGGATCAGCAGCCGAGTACCATAGCCACTAGACCACCGAGGCGGGGCCTCCTGGTCTTTATGAGGTTCCTGCGCTCCCCCGTCGTAGATCGTGCCGAGTTCCGGATTACTTTTAGTTAACGCGCACGTTGCGAATCCTTGTGGTTCAACGAGAAATCTCCCACCGGCACTACATTGCAGGTCAAGATCCAATGCCTATATATGCGGGGTGGCCAGTGAACGGGTGTGCGGCGCGATCTGTCGGTTTTTTCAATCAAGAAACTCGCTAGAAGACGCTGCCTGCGTCGGCCTTGTCTCTCGCACACACACACCGTCTGACTGCACTGTCTCTAGGATGGGCCACACACTACAGCAACCGTGCTGTGCCGGGACGGACGGACGCAAGCACAACGTGGAAGCCTAGGCCCTAAGGTGCTAGCTTGTTTGCAAGGGGATTCTCTTCTTCTTTTCCTTTCTTTCTTTTTTTTTTTTGGGGGGGGGGGGGAGCTCGCTTTGCAGTCGTGGTTTGCACAGTCACGATGAAATCGCTTGCCAAGAGTTTTTCGTTGGGCTTTCCGCCCGACGGGAAGCCATGATGCTTTCGCATTAAAGTTGTTCTCGTTCTCCATGGTTAGCGTTGTCGATTAATTCGTCCTCGTGTTGCGATCTACAAGCCACTTGGTTGGCCTGGGGCGACGACTACGGAAAGTCGTTGATGCTAGGTTTGAATCCCGGACTAGGGGGAAAACTTTTGAACGACTGCAGACGCTTTCTGTACGAGATATCTCAATAAATTATTGTTTTAAATTTCACACTGCAAATGAATATACAACTTATCCATATCAGAAACATTATATTTACCTACGTACTCGTCATGTCGTATCGGGTGTTAAATTTTTTTTTTCTCTCTTTTTCTTGATCGCAGTTGGAGGAGCTGCGTAAGTTGCGATGGCGTCTAGGTGACGACGCATCTTGCACCGGACTGATGGCGGGCAACGTACGGCCCATCACCGACGGCCACGGCGGCACCCAGTCGACGCGCACGATCTTTCGTTCTTTCTTCTCGTTCACCTCTTCGTCGACGGACGCCTCGTCGCACGCCGTCCACGTCTCCGCCGTTGTTCTGGCCTCCGTAGTGGCCGCTTCGGCGTCTTTGACGCAATTTTAACGCTTTAATCACTCGAAGTCTGAGGGCGCCTGGTCTGTTTAATTACAATTGCCCCCGCTACAGAAATATGTCACTGAGGCTCACAGAAGCGAGCTTACAGAGCATAGTAGTAGCACGAAACTTTTTATTCAGCCCAAATACACAGGCCCGGAATTTCGACCGCCTGTCCGACATGTGAAGCTACGCTTCTTCCCAACTCAGTGCCACAGTCAAGCCAGGCAGTGATGGAAAAAGAAGTTATTATTTTCTTTCAGTGCATTTGTTATGGCGAAGTTCCACATGTTACAGTAGACTATTTATTAGGCGCTAAAGCGGCTTAATAGCGTACTTTATATTAACTGTCGCAAGGCACGCGCAAGGGAAACAATAAAACAAAATACTTTGTGTAACCTTACTTTATTGAATACTGTACTTAGTTCGTTGTGAGGTCTTTCTGACCGACTATGTAACCAGTCGGGGAGTTCCCCTGTGTAAAAGAAGAGCTGCTTCCCTTGGAAAACGGTTCCGAGCTCTAGTTTGTACATTACATTAAAATCGTGCGTAATGTTTATTGATCCTAATTTTTGGTTTTGAATAGTTCTTTCTTTCTGTAATCAGCCGTGTGCACTATGGGAATTATTGACCTTGTCAGCTCGCTCCGCCCCCACTTAAAAGAATGGAAACAAAAAAGGAATTGCAACGGCAACTTCATTGCCACATGTCTTTTCTGCATTAATTTTCTTTTACCTTTGCTTCCTATTCATGCTATATATTATGCAGTAATCGGAAAATAATATCAGTTGTAAGTTCCTTCAGTAGTAAATCTGTGCGTCTCCTTTCTTGTCGTTTGTCTTTATTGCGCTGTTCATATTTATCAGAGCTGGAAACGCAATGGTACATTTTTGAAGGGATGCTGACCCTTTTAAGAAACTACAAATGGTGTTAGAGTATAACCTAGCTGCCTGCCTGGGATGCGCCGAAGGATGAATGAATGAATGAATGAATGAATGAATGAATGAATGAATGAAACAGTGAGAAAAGATTATTATTAATTTTTACAAGATCAAGAACCTTGTGAATGGGAACAAGTACCCATGTGAGTATAATTTTCACGAACATCACCTTCAAAGATCATCGCCGAACCATCAAGACCTTTCCCTCTCTCTGAAAACACTGCCAATCAGTCGTGGAGGTTCCTGTGAACTTGTGAGCCCAATAGGGGCTCACACCCCTATCGGGGCACCAGGGGATTCCCGATTTGGTTTTGTGGGGACCTGGTCCCGCGCGACGCCATGTGTTTTTCGTAGGAATGCCCCGCATCCCCCTCCCAGCTGGACGGAGCGGCGGCCGCCCGCTCGGGGGGGCCGCCCGCTCCGCCACATGTGGTCATAACTAGTTTCCCATTGGTCAGTTACTAATTTCGAGCGTTTGCGCGTTTCTGGTTTGAGAGATGCTCGAGAGAACTTGCTGGCGCTTGGAGAGGTGCGCACGTACTTTTGCGACCCTTCGGCCGACCAGGCCTTCGGTCGGATGGCGTGCCTCTGCAAGCTCCAGTGACCCACGGCAGCGGCCGGCGATCTGCGCCCATCTACGTATGTTTCTTTCTTTCTATTTTTCCTTTTTCTTGGGGCGCGGTCGCGGGTGCGTTGGCCGGGGTTAGGTGCTTCTCTCTTGCATGGTCTCTGTGTATTTTTGTGTGTTATTCTGTGTTTGCGTGTTGTTCTTTGTTACTGTCCTTCGTTTGTGTTATTGTGTTCGCGTGTTGTTAATCGTTATCCTGTTATCCTTTATATTTAATTCGACTTTAAATTCGGCCCTGTTATTGTTTGTTTCATTTAACGTGTGTTTATTAAATTACCATGCTTGGAGAGTTGCGCCTAATGTTCTCCTCCTTCGCCGCGTGCGACGGTTCGTGCTGCCCTGCCTAGAGTCGGGCCGCGGGCTGAAGCGCGCGGCGGTGCATGGCTGAGACTAGCTAGCGCGCGAACGCGACTGCCACATTCTCTGCTCGTTGAGTGCTCGAACCCACTGCAGGGGGTTGCTAGCGGCGATGCAGCTGCTAGCAGTAGTAATTAGTAGAAGGAACCCCGACAGTTTCAAACAGGGTTGGGAAGCGGCTCCAAAAATGACGTCACTCCATGGGTGTGTACCGACTACACCGTTTGGGGCGTACATAGCATTGAATGATCGCATGATCGTGGAAACATTTTTCTGCAATTATTTATTTGTTCGTTTTGAGTTTAACAAATTAAGACAATGTATGCGTCTATCTTCAATGAGAACGAGAAATGTCAAGCGGCCCAGTCGGTGCTGCCATTGGCGTCATTTGTTGAAAGAACGGTGGGCGATTCTAGCAGTGTTTGAAACCAAATTGTTAAATATCTGGTGCGTGCAGCGCAGTGGTATTTGGTTCACATGTTCACGGGAGTCTCAGCGACTGATTGGCGGCGTTTTCTGGCTACATGTTCAAAAAAGTGTTGCTAGGGCCCCTCTGTGATAAAGCAGCGGGATCAAATTTTTTTAATGGATGGATCTCATTAAATAAGGTGAGAGAGAGCGTGCAACTTGCTCTCAAGAAGCCATGACCAAGCAATATTTTCAAGAGCGTAACAGTGTTTCAGTGTTAGGGAACGGTGACAAGCAAGAAAAAAGAAAAGAAGCGCCCGTGCCGCAGTGCCGGGAAAAGCTTTCGTTGAGACTGATAATTGTGAAAGCTGAGTGTACATCTAGTACAGAGACGTCGTTTCAAAATCTCAGCATGACGCAAACAGTAATGCTGCGCAAGAAGTAATGAGCACTTCAAAACGAGCGCGCTTCGCGCGCTTTGCCTTGCCGAAGAATACGAAACCAAAAGTAACTGTGCTTTGCCACGGAGATCAGTGCTTGTTTCCTTTGCCCTACTTAAGCGCGTTTGAGGCCGCACACATATTATTGCGTATTGCTGCGAAACAACATACTGAGGCAGTTTGGTGGTATACTCGCTCTTTACTTTGCGCGATAAATGTGCACATCGGAGTTTATGCGACCGGAACCGAACAGAACTAATCCCGGCAGCCCAGATGGCAGTGAGATCGCGTGACAATTTTTTTTTTATTCTGTCGCCCATAGAGGACTTCCGCTATGCGGAGTGTGCAACCCGAAAATGAAGTTCCGAAATTTCCTATCGTGAAGTAATCGCATCTCCGTGACACACCTTACATCACCATGGACGCCAAAAGCATGGATCATCAATCTGAGAACGGAGACACGGAAAGTGAGTTGCCTATCGCGCACGGAAAGGATGTTTTATCGACAGCCTTAGGCTTAAACCACATTTTGTTGATCGCTGGCGACCCTGCTACACACGATTCGCCTCCTCCTCCTATCTTGAGGCGAATCCAAATATCCCGCAGCCTTATCAAATCGTGCAAACTGCGTGACCGAGGCTGGCGCAATCGCTTGTCAGCTTCTCCCGCGATGCCAACAGAGATGCCGCAGTTCCTTTCGACGCGACAGTTCGTAATCATACTTAGGGGCGATGGCAGTGATCAGCAGCTGATTTGACACGGCACCAGTAGCATTCTTTTATTTACTGCTAACGAAAACCGGGTTATGTTGTGGGCGTTGGCACACTGCACCTTGCCTCTCACTTCATTTATAGTGTTAACGACGGTGCGGAAAAATAAAACGTAAACGTCGGTTGTGCGCCGCTGTGACTGTCGCGCCTGTGTGACGGGGAAGTTTCTCAAATCTCGGCGACGTTTCGCTTCGTTGCTCGCTTTGTTGATTCGCACCCCAGTTCCAGTTTCTGGCACAACCTCTTCCGCCTCAAACTCTTTCTTTTCCTATTCGTCATATGCCAGCATCGCGACAGCTGTGAGCAGTTACGTTTAAGACAGTAATGCTGAGGGCTGGACTAGTTGGTGATTGATGATCGTACGGTATACGTGAAGCAGTGCAGTTTTAACGAAGGCACACGAAAGACAACAAGTGTCGTGTAGTTCGTGTTTTCCCCTTTTGTATGCGTTAAAAGTGCGCCACTTCACGATGATGTTGATAACAGACTTTCACAAACCGCTCACCTGCCAGTAGCCAACACTTTTCTTTGGCAGTTTTTTAATATCTTTACTTTGGTGACGTGCGAACTAACAGTGGTGGACACATCGGGGCAGCCAACTGTTTCTCGAGGACCCTCCATTAGCAAGCTGCTTAGGAACAGTGCTATTTCACTGCTACTGTTTATTTACGTTCGGAACAGAAAAGCAGTGGTGTTTCCTGGTGTTTGACCTCCCGGTGCACATTCCATGCATACGCTTCTGAGTGCATGCGCTCACGTTCACGCAGTAGTAATGAAACGTGAAAGTAGTTTGCAGGCTCTGACTAAAGACCAGTGCATAGGTAGCATGCCTGCATTAAAGCTTTTGCTCTTGTATGACATGTTTCAGGGTGGTCTCAATAAAAACCTATGGGCACAATTTAAAAGACTCCAATGCGCTGCACATACCTGACATTGCTGTTAGATTCTGATACATTTTTGCAGTAACAGTATGTTACTCTAGCCATAAACGCTTTTAATGCAGTGGAATGTGTCTGCCATTTAGAGCATCGAGTTTACACCTTTTGATATTAAAAGACTCTGCAGCAAGGGTACACCTTTTTTACTAATATTTGTCAACATGTCACACTGAACAGTAGACACTTGCCTTTGATGGTTAGGTCAGTAAGGGGGCTGTGAAAACGTCCTCTCAACATTTGTGCTCTCAAAGTAGGCCAGATATACATAAATGTTTAGTTGAACGAGTTGCTTTAGTTATGCAGTTCTTCTAGTACCTTTTGTACCTCGTTGCACTTAATCCCCTGCTAACATAGTTCTGCTGCCAATATATAACACTAAGGCATCAGAGTAGACCATTGCATTCACAGAAAAGACCGTTGGGGCAAGCTTGGTTTATGACTTAATGCTCGTGCAACTGGAGGCCATGTTGTTGGCAAATCATCTAAACACAATAGATGTGCACCCAAAGCACCACCTGACTCAAAACATGCACATTTCATCCCAATCAGAGAACAGCCTGATTTATTTATTTATTTATTTATTTTGCAATACTGCAGTCCAGCATGGCCTAGACAAGAGTGGAATTACAACAAAATAACAAAGGAGGAAAACAATGAAATAATTTTCAACAACACCCATACCACACACAGTACGGCATGTACATTGTAGCTCAGAAGCCAGTATAAACACTTGCTTTGGTTGGAATAGAAGCTGTTATGTTGAGTTGACTTTCTAACATTATGGGAGTCACATAATCCCAGTTTTTTGTCATTGTTTATTAAATGCTTTGATTTGTCTCATTATGCACAACCAAATCAACGAGCTGTTTTCTTTTTCAAACATATTAATTTGCAAGATCCAGCCCAGTGTGACATAAATCCACGTGAAAGGCTTGTAGTAAAGCATTTTTATTTAAAGTTGTGTTATGTGATGTGTGTCATCTTTCCTCTGCAGGCTCTCGTATTTCCAATTAAGAATTACTATACAAGCACTTTTGCTTTGTAATCATGCCGCACCAAACATTACTATGGTAGGAAATGTGCGCCTGTGGTGCTTCTTGGCAAAGGCAGGTGTAGCAGTGTATGGTGGCACTGCAAATCACAGAAATGTAGGAGAAGCCTTGATTTAAATATAGAATTATGTTATTTATTCATTTACTTGGTACATATTGCCAGTCCTAATGAAGACTAATATAGGAGGGAGACTGAAAAACACACAAGACATAAGATAATAATTTGCCAGTTAGGGGCATCGGGAATTATTCAGTGCTATTTCAAGCATACTTACAGCCCATCATGCCCACAATCAAAATATATGCATGACATAAGCTGTGAAAACAATATAAGCAAACAAATTCAAATTTGTTAAAATTTCATGTTTGCACTGCTTGCTGCGTCATAACATTTAAAGCACCCATGTGCCTTATCAAATGCACGAGCAGTGATATCTATGTTTATACAAAGTGGCCTGCAATACTGATTGGCATATACCTTATGACTCTTTCACTTTTAGTGTGTGTTTTCAAGGTACAATCGCTTACCGTATGTTTCCTCATACCTAACATCTGTTAATAAAATGTGGAAAAAAAACCTTCCAGGGAGTTCATCAGTTAAAGCAGTCATGTCTTACACTTAGCACTTGTTTTCATTTTTCATAACTTTCATTGAGACATTGTTGTTCTCTTCTTGATACCAAAGGTGATGCTTAGTTTGTAAATACGTTTTTGTGGAAGCTACAGCATTTGGTCATGAGATAGTGTGGCACAGTTTCAACAGTGTTGAGGCTAAGCATTGAGATTGTTGCAAACTTCGTGCAGCGTCCCATTTCTTTTATTGAATGCTCTTAGACACGATAAAGCACCTGATCAGAATTTGTCCAGATATTCATTAGCTGACCTAACATGCTACTGGCAACTACCTCCCTCCCTTGTCTTTGTTTAGATGCGGAAGAGGGGACCCTGTTGCTGCAGCTACGCAAGGAAAAGGAAACGATGGAGACTGAGTTTGGGCTAAAGAGGGCAAAGTTCAAGGAACTCTTCATGCAAAAGGAAGGTACGCCTTGGGGTGATCTTTCCTCTGGGCTAGTCCGAAATGCGTTGTCGTAGTGCCGGGGCACATCGCCACACAGGAGAAAAGTGGACACAGTTGAGGCACTTGTATCTTCTGTTGTGCCATTTTTAGGTATTTGTGCCGCCCTGTAGTTAAGAGATAAACCGATTCATAGATCCACTTCTGCGAATGCCTGTTGTGTTGCCGTTTTGGTGTACGTTTTTGAAACAGACAACAATCTGGCCTAGTTGGTTATGTAATGTGATGAAAAACTGCGCAGAAAACAGTACTTTTCTGCATGTCCTCGTCCACAGCATTGATATGAAGTGCAGGGCTCTGTGAAAAAGAGAGGAGTTCATTGGCAGATATGAGCTTATGAAGAGCTTGGACACTCATTCATATATCGTAGTACAGTGCAATTAACTTATAACGATACCTCGTATGATGATGATGTATCGGCTATTACGATGAGTTGACATTTCTATATCAACTTATGCATAGGGGTGATGAGAAAAAAACCCGCACATAATATGTTCGTGACTGCATACCGGATACAACGATTGTAATCGCATATTGGGTACAATGCCACTTGTACAGAGAAGAGAGTGGAAAAAAAAAACAAAAAAAATGAAGTGATATAACCTTTGCATGCGTCGATGCCTGTATTCAGTCGCTGGTCACTGCGGTCAGACAAGTTTTGTCAGCTCCTAGAACATGGCGTTGGCCAAGGGCGAAACTGTGTCGTTAGAAACGAAGCAAGAAGTTTTAAAAGACTCTCGCCGCAGCTTCGCAGTGACTGCTCTCGTCAAGAAGCATGGGCTCGCACAATCGATGATGTTGACAATATTGAAAGCAGGAAGTGTGGTGGTCTTGAAGGCTGAATCCAGCGATCATGCGTACCAATGGAAAAGGGACCCTTTGCATGCCGATATTGAAGAAGGGCTCTACCAGTGGTTCCTCACTGTCTGTGAACATAATGTGTCCATCAGTGGGCTAATAATAGCCGCAAAAGCAAAGAAGTTCGCTTTTCTTCTTGGTAAAGAGGGCTTTGAACCTGGCGGAGGCTGGATCCAACGATTCAAAGACCGGCATGGCATCCTGTACTGTTAAAGTTCAGCAATCTACTATTTAGTGCAGGTGGAAAATTTAATCTGGGAGCTACAAAGGTGTATTTGGCAGCTCTTTTTATGGCAATCCAGATATATTGATGATTGTTTATAACGATAATTTTTAACATGATTTTTTGATATTGTTATAAGTGGACCGCACTGCATGTGGGTAAATATGGTAGTGGAAGTCACTGTTATTCATTAAGTCTCGTTATAGAATGCGGTTGTCTTCAAAATGTGAGTCAATGAAGGAAGGCCCTGCTTGGAACCAAAGTTCAAACATTGGCTCCATGATGACCCCTCACTCGCTGTTTATATTTTCTCTTGTTATTTTAAGCGAAACGGATGGTAAGGTAATATAAACAGATAATAAGATAAGGTTGTCCCATGCATTTTTTCGAATGGGTCTCTAGTTTGAGTTGTGATGGTTCAGTGGTTTGAAAAGAAGATTTGTTTACACAGGTATTTTCTTGTCAATTCAATGTGCTGCTTGATGTGCAGAGGAGCTTCAGGCGGAACGGCAGCAACGAGAGGCCCTAGCGGAGAAGCTGCATGCACTTCAAAGAGACCTGGACGAAGCCCGGTCGCTCCTGCTTGTGGCCCAGTGTGAGCAGGAGAATGAGCTTGAGTCTGAGCGGCGGCGGCACAGGGAGGAGATGGCTTCGCTACAGCACATCCTCAAGGAGAACACGGAGGAGGCTTTGCGCAGCTCTGGACGCTACGAGAAGGAGTTAGCACGCTACAAGAAGCACTCTGAACGGCTGGAGCAGGAGCTTCACGAGCTTCGGGCACAGCAGGCTCAGGATAGGTAAGCTCTTGTCTGCTGCCGTCTTTGATCTGGCAATTTCATTCATGCGTAGCATTGTTTTAGGTGGAAGAGAGAGAGTAAATGCTATACAACTCGTTAAATTAAGATCGAATGAGGAAATTATTGCATTATGCAGTCAGTACCCAAAGTTTACATTTATACTATTTAGCTTTCTCTAGACAACGTGTGCAAATGGTTAGCAACATGTGCAAATGGAGATTCCCAAACCGGAGCTAAATGGTACGCGCTGAACTTGAACCTGAACCCATATTTTTGTCAGTTTGACACTCTGTTTGTAACGAACTTGAAAGCATCACAAAAGGTGGTTGTTAAATCAGTAGTTAGTTGTATATGGTCTCGCCTTTCAAAATGTGTGGAAATTAGCGACCGAGTTGTTTTTTCGTTGCCCAGTTCTATCACAAAGTGCCAAAAACCCCTCCGGTGAAGGGTTAAGCCTTTTCACTCTATGAAATAACGCCTGCTGCATGCTTACAAGTGGACTAAACTTCCTTTGCAACGAATCATGCCTGCTGCTTTAGAAAGAGTTTCTCTTCATGAGAAACCCATACTGGTCCATTGGAAAGAGTTTCACTTGAAGTTTTGCTGCACCCTTGAGGTTGAAGCAGATACAGCAGCCCTTTTGGTACAGTTGGTTGGTCAACTATAACTAGCTTGGAAGTTATCAGTAAGCACATGTATGCAGAAGCAATCTTCTTTATTCAGAAAATAAGAATATGTATGAGGAAATAAGAAAAATGACAATCATATGCACAATCTTACGAAATGTACTCAATCTAAGTTGTGCAGTTCAGATGTGTTACCTTTTTATCCACTGTGCTAATGAAAAACATATAGATCAATGGTTATAAGTGGAGTATGTGATATTTTTTTTATTGGTGCCTATGCTGCCTAGATGTGTGTTTTGTGCATGTTTGTGTGCTGTTGATCATTTGTGGTATGGAGAAGGAGGAGCCTTGCTTCTGACAGTTTTTTGCTCCCTTCGCTCTCTCTCTCCCTCTCTTTTTTTTTTTTTTTTTGGTATTGTCTTCCTCTTCTCACTTGCTTCATCTCTGTCATGTCTCTTTAATCCTTTCCTGTCATCCTTTCCCCATGGTCTCTTCCCCTCCCCCCCATCTTCTTGTGACGACTTGCTCACCTTTCTCTCTCCCACATCATTCTCACTAACCCTATGCTCTCACTTTCCCAATGTTCTGCTAACTGCGTGCTGCCCTTTCCTCACCCTCTTGTGGTCGTCTATTCATGGTTCTCCTTTCCTCTTCCTTCGTCCTTATCTTCCCGGCCTCATTCATTGCTCCCTATGCGGCGTTCCATATTCTTCCACGATCATCTTTTAAACCTTCTGCCCTTTCTGCACATATCTTGCCTCTTGCGACCTCCCGCTGACGATGCTTCCCCATCTTTTCTTCGCTGTCCCTTTTCTCCCCACAAAAGGGAAGGCGTGCTGGCGGTGGTGACCAAGTCCCTAAAGCAGAAAGTGGGCAATCTCAGTCCTAACCCCTTTTCCTCTTCCAGCGACAACTCCGTCGAGAACCTCGAGGAAAGCATGCGTAAGGTAAGCAGACACCCACCTCCGAGGAGTCTCCCACTCTTTTATGCATCCTGTTCGGTGGTGGTAGGAGGGAAACATGAAAGGACAACACGACTTTTAAAAGGACCTTGCAACAAGCTTGTTGGGCAGCGCTGCTAAGATGCTGTGGTACATAATGGTTCATCGCAATGTATAAATATCTTTGTATTGCATGCATACAGCATGCATCTGCAACACAAGGACCATAGATTGAAAATGTAATGTGCAGTTTACGTTTGCATGACATTAGGAGTACTGCAAAAAAAAAAAAAAAAAAGACAGTGACATTTCATTTAACATTCAATCTGATTATCGCGTAACTATCATGACAGTCATGCCAAAGATGTGACTTCAGAATTGATGCTATCGTAACACTCTGGGAGAATGTCACGCTGTTATCTGCTTCTCATTTAAGCTGTTGCAGCCATGGAAACAATGCCTTATTTAATTTGAACAATCTTGGCAACAGTGGTGCACTGTCTTCTACTGCATAACATTTATGCCTTGCTGCTATTCAATGCCTCAACATTATGTCATGAGGAAGTGAAATGTAGCATCTAAGGCTGTGAAAACATTTGTTCAAGATAGCCCTCATTGTGCTTGTATGCTGCTGTGATCTATGGGTTGGGTGGGTATGTTTTAAAATAGTTTTGCCATACAGGTAGTGTATACCTTTTTTTGTGCCTATGTTCTTTTGTTGAAGACTTGAATGTCCGGGCAAATTTAACCTGGATTTTCACACCAGTACTTAGCTAAACGTACTCGTTCTTAGTCAGAAATTATAAACTTTTATTTTCCAGTTGCCTAACTGCTACGTTAGCAGGGAGAACGAATTTGCATGTGAACAGGAACCAGCTGACACGACTCCTTCGCAGAGGTGAAAGGCAGGTGGTGTGCTGTGGTCCCATGGGCAGAGCTTATAATTCCTCTCTGTCGTAAATAACTATAAAATGGCCTGAGAGGTGTTGCAGGACCCTATTAAAGCAAGCTGCATATAATGCTATTTTAGTGAACTTTCCGTTAGGTGCAGCGGGTTTTTATTTTGCTTGATTAGCAGGCACATGTAACAGTTAACAGTGTGTCACATTTCGGCTAATTTTATTTCACATGAATGTTCTTCAGCAAATGTCTACACATATAGTGCGATGAGTGATAGAAGTGATAAATTTAAGGGTATTCTAGCGTAGCAAGTGATAAGCATACGGGTATTTTAGCATAATAAGTGATAAGCATTAGTGTAACATTATTGTCATACTGTTACTGACACCACCCTGTAAGAACTGCACGTGCCTGATGAATCTTGGAGCTGTAGAAAGTGACATTAATTAGTGTTGATATATAACAGTAAGACTACGTTTAAGTACCTAATGTCATGTGTTGCATGTACATATAGGTTTGCCATGCACAGAATTGTCATTTTTCTTACTGCCCAGTGCAAGAGACCTACCTACCTACCTACCAGTTAGGTGGTTATGCAGAAGTTATTGTGCTCTGTGAACTTGTATTTTATTCTTTGTTCACAGCTGTGGATGGACGTAAGTATTTGATGCCCTCACCATTATTTTTCAATGAACTGGCTGTGCATGTTTTAACATTGAGCTTCTTGGTTATTGTGTAGCTGTTATGTTGATTATTTTATTCAGAGAAGAAAACTTAATTGCAGCATTGTTACATAAATGCTTTCCTCACTAACTATTCTTCACTTTGGTTTCTCTCTTTTTTGTCTGTGGGTTTGTTCTTTGCATTCTGATTTAGCATCTGTTAGGTCAAGCATTTTACTAATTAATTTACTTTTTAATTTACTTTTGTCTGCATTGGTACTGCCACTTTGTATGTAAGAATCAAAATTGAGTGAGGCAGTGTGCACATGTAAAAAGGTGGTACAGTGGGCCTCAAACTTTCAAGTGAGTCAGTGTGCGATGCAGTGTTGTGTGGTGAACCAGGCACAGGAGGATGCGGAGATGCTTCGGTCTCTGGTGGTGCCCCTGGAAGAGGAGATTAAGGCCCTCAAGGACAAGCTGCGATCGACGGACGAGCAGTTGCACGTGTATGAGGCGGCCTTCACTGGCCTTGTCCATGGCCTCGGATCGGGCACGCTCAGCGACGCAGTGCGAGGTAGCTCGCCTGCTGAAATCCTCTCCCATCTCGATGACAAGGTTTGTTGCAATATTTAATGCCACCTTATTTGTGAAACGGCTAACTTTGAAGTTTAGTAACTAAACACTCATATCAGTGTTGGCTGCCCTTTGTAACTGTTTGTTTTTATTGCCATTTTGTGAAGCATGAATGCTTTGTTCAGTATTCAGCATTTCTTGTACCATGCGAAGGCTGCGTTTTCCCAGTGAACCATCTATCCTAGCAACGAATTTTGTCATGAAGTTAGTTTTGAACAAGAAAGCATGGTGCATTGAACTCGATATTGTGCAGTAAGTTTGTTGTGAACTGAGCTTGAAAAGCCATTTTTAATTAATCCAATTTATACCCGAAAATATTGAAAAAAGGTGGGAGAATGAAGGAAATGCAGGGATGTTAGTTAGACTTTGAAGATGTTAACATTACAACTATAACTAACTCAACAAGTGTCAGTTTGGTAGTAACGTTCCACATAATTTTTATGTAAGTTGATCAACAAAGTACCTCACGTGTATGTCTTGCTTAGTTTCTGAAGTGTTTCTCTTAGTAATATATCAGTGCTATCTTTGAAAGGAACAGTGCTGAAGATTGGGGAGGCCAGTGGTAAACACGAGCACATGACACGAGTGTGTTACTACAAAATTAGTTTTTTTGCACTATGTCATGTAAAGGGTTACTGGGTGCCAATAAACGGAAATAGATGTTAGTGCTTCGCATGCATGTTTTCGTGTTGCCTTGTTCATCAGACTTCATAGAGATATTTTGGATTTACCATATTTGGCTACGTCAAAAGCATTGCATTTTGCATGGAGTTATCTATGCCCATGACCTTGGCTCTTTGGCCATAAAAGCAGGGCTCTCTTCCGAGCGAGGCTGTGCAGGCCTCTGCTTTAAATTCTCAACTGTCTTTGCTTTAGCTGGAGGCTGAAGTTAAGCCATTGCAGTGTTTGGGTATGTACAAAAATGAGTGTTGCCCTGCTGAAGCAATGTGCCGCAAGCCCAGGCAGTCGTACACTTGCCAGTTTCTAAGACGTGCACGTACTTGACACTCAAGTGTTCCTTTGAACACTTGATGGCACAGTATGTCATTTGGTCTCATCCAGTTGTTCCTATCTGACTGTGTATACCTGTTTGATCCCTGTTTGAAAGGTTATCCTACCACAGTTGCATCACATTCTCGTTCTGCCTCATTTCAGCTGACCAGCTTGTGCAAGGGACTGCAGGCGGAGAAGGCATCTCGCAGTGATCTAGAGATGTACGTGGCGGTCCTCAACACCCAAAAGACGGTCATGCAGGAAGACATGGACCAGCTGCGCAAGCAGTTTCAGGAAGGTGGGCTACTTTGGACATTGTGCTACTTTTGGACATTGAACTATATGCCGACATTTGAGAGAAATTTGCTGTGATTTTAATGTCTTCGTATATGTATAGGCACTAGGGCCATTGTGATCTGTGTGTTGTTTTTGCTCTCCACAGATGCTTGGTGTGCTTCTTGAAGCAATGAAGCCAAATGACTACACCTGTTGTAGCCAACTGCCAAATTAATGAAGACAAACCTATACCCTATTGTGCCTTGCTCATTAACATCCCCACAGGTTCAATCTTGATTAACACTTATTTCAACGTGCCAGTTGGATGCATTTGGTTCATAAATATCATATCATGGATATGAGCCGTCAGCGGGTCACCTTTCGTCTGTATACAGTACACGCTAATCGTATGTTAAGTATGTGTGGCTGTGCAAATGCCGTCGCATATCATAGAAATTTAGGCTCAATATACTCAATAGCCTAGCTAAGGAACAGGAACTTAAAATTAACAGTGAACCCCTAGAATGTGTAAACAAATACATATACCTGAAACAGTTACTAACAGGGACTCCTACCCATGAAAAAGAAATTCTCCATAGAATAAGGATGGGCTGGAGCGCCTTCAGAACGCATTACGAAATCATGACTGGGAACTTGCTGCTCTCACTAAAGCGAAAAGTATTCAATCACTGCATTCTCCCAGTACTAACGTACGGTGCAGAAACGTGGAGGATAACGAAGAAACTAGAGATGAAACTAAGGAGCACGCAACGTGCAATGGAAAGAAAAATGATAGGGGTAACGCTGCGAGATTAAAAAAACGAGCGGAATGGATCAGCGAACAGACAGGAGTAGCCGATATTATTATATCAATTAAAAGAAAGAAGTGGACCTGGGCAGGACATGTCATGAGGAGGAAAGATAACAGATGAACAGTAAGAGCAACGGAATGAACACCAAGAGAGGGAAAACGCAACAGAGGCAGGCGAAAGGTTAGATGGAGCGATGAAATTAAAAAGCTTGCGGGCATAAAGTGGAACCAACTCGCTCAGGATAGGGTGGATTGGAAATCGTTGGGAGAGGCCTTCGTCCTGCAGTGAACCAAAATTGGCCGATGATGATGATGATCATAGAAATTACTGTACTATACTTGTTGAGTTCTGCTGGATTTTTTTAAAATGGTGTGTTCAGATTGAGATAGAAAAGAGAAAGGGAGGCAGGTTAACCAGATGAGTTTATGGTCTGCTACCCTTGACTGTGGTGTGGAAATGGTCTGAAAGGGGGAACAAAGATCTGGTGGATTGCACGAAGTGCAGTAGCACTTGCGCTACTTACCTGTGCCAATGCTAAGTCTTGTCGGTGCCATAGAATTCTTTCTTCTGAGAGAGGCTGCTTGTCCAACCAGTTGATTATGACTGAGTTGTCTATACAGTGTGCTGTGGACACCGATGTAACACGCTAGGCTATTCTGCGTTATACACCTTTGTTTTATTGTTGCACGACCTTGTTGGCTCGCAGTGTGCAACCTGTTGGAACGGGAGAAGCGGGAGCACGGCTGCCTGAAACGCACGTGGCAGATGGCCAATGACCGGTTCCTGGAGGCCCAGCAGGCTCACGTGCGGGACCTGGCGCGCCTCCAGGCGGTGCTGACGGCCGACCAGCAACGGCATCTGGCACATCTGCGCAAGGCCGACGTTCCACCGACGAGTCCTCGGAAGAAAGAAGGAGAAACTGCTGTGACGTTCGCTGCTACTACCACCGGTATGCCAATGTTGCCAAGGAGATGTAATGCAGAATGATGAGGAGAGCCCACAGCATCCGGGTGCTGGGTTATGCTGTGAAATTATCGAGGAGGAGGCCAAGGCTGCGAAACCGTACTAGAGAAAGTTGTGCCGATTGGGCTGCTTTGCACGTTCAAATTAATATCACGTTGGTATGAGTATGGGTGGCTTACAGTACTAAAAATGAGCTTGTTTGAAGCTGTGATGATGGCATAAGAGCGGGTTCCTGTACTTTGGTGCGCCTTTCTGTGACCATACTTCTCAAGTTAACTGCATGCTACTAAATTGTGTGCTGTTGGGAGTGATAGCACTTGCATTTTATCCTCACTGTGAGGTGAGTGTGTTTAAATTAATTTCACGTTTGTATGAGTATGAGTGGCTTACAGTGCTAAAAATGAGCTTGTTTGAAGCTGTGATGAGCAGGTTCCTGTACTTTGGTGCACCTTTCTGTGACCATACTTCTCAAGTAAACTGCATGCTACTAAATTATGTGCTGTTGGGAGTGATAGTGCTTGCATTTTATCCTCACTGTGAGATGAGTGTGTCTAATGGCTTATTTTGATGTTCATGTTGTCACTAAGAGGAAAAAGTATCTGGGATGATATAGGATCAAAGTATAGAGCCTCTGTGCTGCCATGTTATGCAAACACAGAGCGTGATAGGTGTGTCTTGGTAAACTTGCTCGTCACTGGCAAACCCTGTGCGTGTGAAGCTGTGGCAGCGGGCATTGGTAACAGGAATTCTCTAATCAAACCCGCATCCTCTAGGCTGTAGGCTGTTCTGAATGAACTGTTACTGGTGCATAGGCATGCCTGTTATCTGCAGCTGGTAGCATGAGCACTGTCTGTGTTAGCATACTTGTCAAGGGCCGTCTCTTTATGAGGTACAAGGTATATGGCGCCTTTGGTTTGAACATAACGACAGGATATATTCTACAATGCATTTTTTACTGCTACAGTTGGTTTTCCAAACCCTTTCTTGTTTTATTTGCTTGTGGTATTTTAATAGTATCATTAGCCAAGACACAGCTGGAATGAAAGAAGTACCATATTTACACAAATTTAGCGCGCACTTCTTTTCCGATAAAATGAGCCCAAAAATTGCCCGCATGTTAGGATTGAGTGCGAAACTGAAATCATATTGGCGGCATTGGCAAGAGCTTCCTATCAGAGGGGTCACGTGTAGCGTTGTCATTGAAAAAGCCCCTGGTGGTAGGGCATATTTTGTTGCGAGTTCATGTTGGTCGATTTCGTGCTCGATGTGACCAGTTTGGCATTTTATTTTTTTCGGATTACACCCAGATGATGGTGACCTGATGTTATCGTAAAACTCATTTCAAAGGAAACGCATTGTGCACATCGAAGACAGCCACGCGCTTCGCGTGCCTGAGGTCTGTGACCACAAGTAATGCCGGTGTCACATGGGAAATGTTCATCGTGATCAACTCCGATCTGTGTCCTATTTCTTAATGGCAATTAACAGCGGTCAGACTTTTACAATCCAAACTACCCAGGATCAAGTTAGCCACTAACATCAGCCAAATCGCAATATGGTAGATAGATTGCAATTAAAGGTGCCCATGTGATACCACTATTTTGTAAACAAAGGGAGCACCATGATATTCAGGTGCCTGTCAGCAGGGGAAAGTTTCAATGGGCTGAAAACCGGAAAGTAATCAGACCTCTAACACAAGCCTGTAGGCTTTCTTTAGCAACTCCCTGTATGCCAGTCTCGTCATGGTAACGAGTGGCTCTTTTATTGCATACAGTTAAAGCACACACATGAGCGATCTGAAAACCATAAAAATAGGTTACAAAATAAAAGAAACAGTTGGAAGAATAAGCTTGTTATTCCGCAAAGGCAAGTAGTACCTGTCTTTTTCTGATCATCACGAACAATGCATTTAGGGGTATTTTATTCTGAACCCACGAAAATTGGGTGCATGTAAGATTCGAGGGCATGTTAAATTGATGCAAATAAGGTGTGTTAAAAGGAAAGTACAGTTAAACCTGGATATAACGAAATTGACAAATTCCGGGAAAACTTCATTATAAAGAGGATTTTGTTATATGCAGGTTTGGCACGAAAATTCGAAAAAGAAATGCTTAAGTAAGCAAAAACGCAACAGATGGCAGGACTCGCCCAGAACATTTATTTTGAATGAGAAAACATTTGCAGCTGAAACCGCTTATCTAATGCGACCGCTTATAGTGAAAGACTGCGGCTATAATGCGTTTTTTTTACCCCCATTTACCTCCCATAGAACCTAATGTATATGCATGCCACATATTGTGCAGCCTCCTCCCTCTCTGAGATGAAGGACTGGTTATATACAGCTGCTGTGAAACCCCGTGGAAAATCGGGGTAGCAGGCTTCACAAAGGAAGTATGCCACCTGAAAAGAGCGCAGCAAATCGCCATGGAGGAGGAAGGAGCCATGAACAATGAGCGGAGGGAAGGGAAAAAAAAAAAAAAAAGAAAGAGAGAAGGCAGCAGCAGGTCTCGTGCGTGCCCTCTGTGGATAGGATTTCCAAGGTGAAGGAGAATGCTGCTACGACTGTTTGTAGCTGCGATCGCTCCACACAGAATGCGCGCCAGTGTCCTCCAGTCCAGTTTACCACTGTTTGTCTCCAGTTCCTTTTTTTTAAATCATTTCACGCGTGCCGCTCTTGAATCACCCCGTGAACGTGATTTCTTGTGCACCCAGTCCCTTGTGCACCTCGTGCACCTCGTGAGCGAGGCCTAGCAAGCGCTGTCACCTAGTTTCAGGTTATTGAAGTGAAGCACAGAGACTTGCACAGTAACCAAAGAGTGTCAGCGCCAGCACATTGAAAAAAAAAAAAAAACTTGTTTTTTTTTTCTCTTTATCTCTTAAGCCAGCGCAGCAGTGGAGCTTGGCAACATCGACTGGAAAAGGAGGGTGCCGGCTTAGCGGGCTGGGCCAGCTGCAGCAAGCATTGGGATCAGGTTTAAAGTGAGGGGGAAAGGACACGCCCACGGCGGCAAGATCACCTGGTTGAGGGATGCAGGGCCCGCCTCGTGCACACTCACACGCATGCACACGTGCACTTGCTCTTGCCTCTTAGTCGCCGTGCCTTCGAGCGGGCCAAGCGCAATGCCGCCGCTTTGCATTCCATCGCGGAAGAGAAGATGCTTCCGGTTGTTGCTCGCACAAACGTGACAAAATTTGGGGTAAAATCTCTAGGTTGTCAGCGGAGAAAATTTGGTATTTTGAGGGAGTCTCCCGCTACCACTTCGTTACGTAGAGGTCTCAAATGCATGTGCTTTTATGGAGTAGCGGCGGGGAATAGAAAAACTTCGTTATATCCAGGAATTTTATATTTAGAGGTTCGTTATAAGCAGGTTTAACTGGGTAGTATATACTAATGTTTCTATGTCAGTGTTTCATTGTCAGTGACTCAAAAGAGTGAAACATGTGTGCTATATTGAGTTCTGTTATTCGCAGGCACAAACTCCGAGCTAGTCCCGTGCCCACTGCAAGAGCCCGAGATGCAGGAGGCCTTGCATTCTGTGTCTCCTCTGCCCACAAGCAGCCCCAAGGCTGGCCACAGGTTTATGGCATTAGAGCCACGACTATTCTCCAAAGCAAGCACCCTCCCAGGAAGGAAGTCAAATGATGTAAGGGGTTATTTTTCTCTCTGAACTGTCACACATGTAGAATAAGCTTGATGATCGATTGCACAAAGCCCACTCTTGGCTCACACTTGGGAGATACGCCAAGCAGCACTTATGTAACTGGGTGCACTTGCATGTGGCCCCATATCTATTTTGTCTACAGGTGTGCCAGTGGTGGCCTCTATCTTTTATGGAATGATGCAGTAAAATTACAAGAAGCATCTGAATGTCCACAGTATAGGAAATGTACGCCATCAAGCTCCCTTCAAGCTTGTCATTCTTTTATTAAAGCAAAGCTTTCTGTTCTTTTCTTTCGTGATGTTTGGTGGCATGTCTACTTGGTCTGCATCTTGCAGAGTGATGGGGTCCTGTTCTGGAAAAGTGATGTATACTGGCTTGTTCTAAGAGATGGCATGATGGAAAAATGTTTTGTTCCCTGAGACGTGTGCTGTTGTTGCAGGAATCGCGTGCATTGCAGGTTGTGGGTTTCTTCACCGGGCAAATCTAGAGTGTAATCACTGTGCTGCAATATATGTTACACAAGACCACCAGCATTAGAGCATTTAATGGACGCTTCGCAACAGCCCTGCCTCGGATATATGGATCTGCGGAATTGTACTCAAACCTTGCTGTGACAAAGTTTGCCCTACAACAATTATCGACAGGTGTAGTGCCAATTTCGACAGGTGTAGCATCCATATCAGTCTAGGTGTGGCACAGAGCTAAGTGAAATGAAAGCACAGCTTTACGTCGAGTGCCATATGAGAGTATAGGGGCTAAGCCTTTCAAGATGGCTCTGTCACCAAGTTATTACTATGTCAGTCTTTACTATTTTAAACATAAGAAGGTGGTTGGATTGTTGGTGGAAGTGTAGCAGACGCAGTATTGTGCCTGCTTTTTGTGAAGATATTGAACAATTGTGACAGGGAGCCTACATAAGTTTTTTCGATCTCGGAAAAAAGCCCTCAACATTGCAGTAATTTGGGAAGAGCACCTCGATACTTATTACGGCATGCTTCCTGATGTCACAGTTCTAAAGCTAGATTTTTTTATGTTCAGTTTTGCTGTTCACACCTCATCTCTCACTGAACATTCCTGGACAAAAAAAGTCACTTCAAGATTTTTTTAGTGTCATTAACTGCTGTAAATTTTGTTGCTAGATGAATAATAAGGCCCAAGCTACTGCTTTTACTTTTAATTTTTATAAAATGGAGTCCATTTGCATGCTACATGTGGCCTAAAATTAACTGAGGCAGTACAAAGCAGGTATATCTGTAACAGAATGCATCTATTTCTTTTTAACATTCAGCAGCGCATGCGAAGCTCCCCAGCTGACCTGAATGCCTGCAAGCCGTCTGCGACACTCTTGGTGGCAAAGCAGAACCACCGGCGTTCCCTGTCAAGCTCTGATTTGCCCTCTGACACTGAAAACTCCCTCTCTGTTCCCCTCATGAAAGGAATGGAGGACACTCGGTCTCTGGGTGACTACAGCGGGGCTGCCATTACCACTGGTGGCATCGGCCTGACCGGAGATCAGCTTAGTGCACTCTCTGGTGAGGCTGCTCTTTTGGCTAGGTTTTGATATGTAAATTAAAATTATATTTATCTTAATATTGTGAGAGGTGAAATCTTGTGAAAAATTTTGAATATATCGCTCTTTTGCTGGTACCAGAAAAATGTCAATGGCGAGGTCATTCGACGATGTATTGAGTTATGCCAGCCTTTCTGAACTTGACAGCAGCGATTTGAGCGCTGAAGTATGACCGTTTTGCTTTTGATGGCCCACTGGCTCGGGTAGGCAGCGTTGAAGGTGATGACGTCAAAAACACAGGGTGGCCTGCATGGGAATGCGCTAAAGAATTTTTAAATTCATTGTGCAGGAAAACTAAATGACTTACAACTGCCTGACTTGGCATATATTATTACATTACCGAGGAGAATATGTAGTGAAAATTTCATTGAGGTCAGTGGACAGTGAAAAATAATCGGAGTGTCCCTTTAATAATAGTTTTAGCCATCCCCATACGGCTGAGCCCTTATATAAGAGGCATGCATCAGGGAACAGTTTGTCCTTTATATGAGGGGTCTCTCATAAGCAAGCTGCCACGTTTTCATTTTCTGATTGGTATAGCCACTGCACAACTAAACTTACCAATAAAGGCTACAGCCTGTTCCAAAAGGTTACTACCATTCGCTTAAATGTCAGGTGATTTTCTTGATTTTCTTGGTGGACTGCGCCGCTCGACACATTTTCTCTACCACAAATTTCTTGCTTTGCTTGTTTATTATTTCCTTTTGCTTCCACAATGTTTTAATTGCACTTAACACCCAAAACCTCTGCATTTACAGTTAATGTATATGTTACAAGCCAGCCTGCTGATCAAAATTAAGGATATTTTATCCTTTGTATCCAATTGTTCTTGGTAGTGTGTCTATTACAAAAGAGGTCCAACTAATATGAGAGATAAGTAGCCACCCATGTGAGAAAATGATGCCTCTTATACCCGGTTGTCTCTTATATCAGTGTCCCTTATGAGGGGGTTCAACTATGTAGTGTTTGTTTGCATTTGCGGGTGTGGAGCACAATCGGAGGAGATGTGCTTCATAAAAAAAATTCCATAGCCTCATCATTGCAAGTTCCCACTCGGTGGGAGAGGTGATCCACTGAAAAGTGGACATTGGCAAACATTTAAATTGTTGCCTGGCAGGAGTTATTGAACCTGTTTGGAGCACGTCTTGTTCAGAGCATGTCTTCTTTCTCAATTGTCCAAAAACCGCAGATGCAACACCCGAGATGGAAGCCCGCAAGTCCTTGATGGAAGTGGCTCGCACAGATTATGACGACGGGTTTGCTGTTGGCAAACGGGTCGTCAGCGATAAGGAGTGGAGGCTACTTGAAGAAGAGGTGCGTGTGACTGTGGCTGCATGTTTCTTCTTTCTTTCTTCTCTCTGTCCAAACTGCGCAAGAGCTATACAAACGCTTATAGAGGGATGTAGGCTATCTCGAGAAATCTTGTGCTTAGCCACTAAGCGACATTTAAAACCTAATGGTGAAGAGCATTTTAATTGACTTTGCTGTTCATGTAGACAGTAAGTGTGGCAGCGCACTGTTGCAGGCACACATTTTTTCAGTAGTGCGCAAGTGTGTACGTCAGTCTGTGTCACGCTGTTGCTGTAAGCAGACACCAAGTACAGTATACTCACGAAAATTCAAACTCTGATAATCCAAACTTCCAGTTAATTCAAGCAAATTTCAATTTTTGGGGCTGGGTCTGCTATGTTTTCAGTGCATTTAAGAGCAGCTTAATTCAAAATGCATCATTTGGTCACTCCTTTTAATGCATACTGTTTGCTTATCCTCACCACAAATATTGGCTGCTTTGGTTCCTTCTAGCTGAACGTTCGTGCACATACATCATTTAGCAGCTAGAAATACAGCGAATTGCCCGCCGACACTTGTCAAAGCATACAAAACCACTAGCAGAAAAAAAGGGGGAAAAAGAGAACATTGAAACAGCAGCAGTGCGCATGAGAACTGGCGATCTCCGCATTTCCTGGTATTTTGCACTGAGCCATACTTCTGTTTGCGTCTGATAATTTGAACTTCTGATAATTCAGACAAAATTGTGGGGATCCCTCAAGTTTTAATTAATGCAAATCTACTACATAGCTTGAATGTGCGTCAAATCCCCATTCCATTAGCCAACTTCTCAGCTCATTCTTTACAAGCACAGTATCAATGTAAATGTCAACATTTTTCTTGCATCACTGCTAGTACAAGGGTCCGTACCGATGAATAATCCTTCTTAGAAGTCCATTGTCATTAATTCTGGGTCATAGGTTCATTATCAGAAGAAAATGAAGATCACACTTGTTTTTGAATTTCGTGCCAAAAGCCTTGACACCCAAAATTAGTGTGCGATCACAAATATCAAAGTAATCTTTTCGTATTGTGGCCTAATTAACCTGATAAACATTCTCTAAATTTACCCTATTTAGGCCTCTGACTCCCTTTGAACACAATGCAATTTATTTTTGTTAGAGGGAGGTATGTAGACCCCAGCAGAAGCCATCAAAGTCTATGACGTCATGGTAGGTTGGCACAGGAACTTCATGGTGGTGTGTTGCCCCACGTATTTTGTTTTTGTGCACTTCCTGGCTTAACAAGCATCTTCTCATGACAGCAGTGGTGTTTCCAGTATTTGGGAAGGGTAACTCCTAATGTGAGAGAAGCGTTGAATGTATTTTTAAGAACATTGAAAAACAGGGACTGGTTTAGAGCTAATATTTTGATAAATGGACCTGTCTTTGTTAGAGCTTTGCGAATAACATAATGTTGAGTGTGAAGCAAATTCAAATACTGTTTAAGTGCAAATAGGTTGAATAATGTTTGAATGTTTTTAAGGGGATGTTGGGAGTAAATAACAGTGTATTTACAGGCTATGTACAGATATAGTCAATCTGGCCAAGATGGCTGACCAGCAACAGCACGCAGTGCACAGCTTCTTCCATTCTTTGTCCTTCCTTTAACTCCATGACAGGACCCCTTGGCGCTGAAGTGCCGTCTCAGTGCATGTCTGGAGAAGGAAATCTGGCGAAGTACGGCTTCAGCCGTGAAAAGGGTGCACAACGTCAGTAAACGTCGGACCTGAGGCCGAATCGAGCTGTAAAGGTGCAATCTCATAATTGACATCGTTGAGACTTGGTGTGGGATTTCATAGGGCCCTGTGTAGAGAGACGAGTTTCTGGGAGAGGCCCACACGACGACATGGGGACCAAAGGAGGGCCCAAGCACCTGTGGCGAACTTGACATCCCGGTGCAATCACATTCTTCTTTCTGTGAGTCATGCGAAGTGCATAGATGAGAGTGGGTGACTTGGTGAGCCATGTGAGTGCGATCGATGACATCACAAGTGTACTCACTTGGAACATGCGGCACAGAAGGTAGGGTGGTGTTGAATGGTAATGTTGTGTCGCAACCATAAAAAAGGTAAAAAAGGCGAAAGAAGGTGTCGTGGTGTGATGAGCTGTATGCGAACGTCACGTAGGCAAGCATGGCGTCCCTGTCACAATGATCGTTGGAAACGTGCATCGAAAGCATCTCTGTGAGCATGCAGTTGAGACGTTCAGTAAGACCGTTTGTTTGTGGGTGGTAGGCGGTGGACAGCTTGTGCTCTGTAGCAAAAGAGTGAAGGAGGTCAATGACAACTCGAGACAAGAACAAGTGGCTGTGGCCTGTGAGTAACTGTCGACTGTCAAGGCACACCATGGTGGAGGATGGTGTCATGGCAAAGAAAGTCTACGATACCTGTCGCGCAACTAGTCAGCAAAGCCTTCGTTATCACGCAGCGTGCAGCGTACACAGTAGCAACAGCGATCTACTTATTCCGTCACCGGAAAAGGGCCAAGCAGGTCAAGGCCTACGTGAGTAGAAAGATGCAGGCACCATTGCTTCCAGTTCACATTGAACAACCCCAGTGCAGGGCAGCAAACCGGAGACTAATATCTGGTTAACCTCCGTGCCTTTCCTTTTCATCTCGCTCTCTCTTTTTGAACAACTTGTACCACATCCTCAGATGACAAAGGATGCTGCTGTGCAGCATTCTTCTTCCTTCCTCATGCTTTATCTCACCGTAACAATATTTATTTGATAATAAATTACACCACATGTATTGCTAAACATGGGAAAAAATATTCTTTGCGCGACTAGTGTACTCCTACAGTGTCATTCCTTGGAAAAGAATAGTCAAGTCCTAAAGAACAGTCCGACAAAGAACTGTGCACATACATAAGTTAACTTCACTGCAGTACACCTTGGTACGTGAATGTTAGCTTTGCTGTAGTACACGAAAGTAAAGGGCACAACTCCTGTACCAGAAGGGAAAAAGAAATGATGGTGTGCGAGGAACGGATAAGTACTGGGTGGCGTTCTCCTGGGACACATCCAAGCACATCATTAGTCGCAAGAGTGCTCGATACACACGACCCAAGCCATGGAGGAAAACACAAGGAGACCGAGCTGGCGCTATTTGACGTGGCACCAGCAAGGAAGGTTGGTCCATGGGCTACGCACTCATGGTGGGAATGTATGGCGACTGGCTGATACGTGAAGCTTTTCGTCGAATCATGGGCTATGGCTCGAAGAGGCATCGTCGACACCAACCCAGTTCATAGAGGCACTTCGTCACTGCAGCTAAGCACTAAGTGATGATCCCTCTTCAGAAGATGGCTGGTGGCTACAGGATGGTCTTTGGAACGATGTGGCTGCAATGAATTGCGGTGACATGTCATTGCTGAGCAGGGTCTTCAAGGTGAAGGGCAGTAAGATAGTCCTCAGAATAGTGTGGCTCCAGTGAAGTTCAGTGACATGTCACTGTCGAACAAGAGTTCCAAGACGTGCCATGGTTTGGTGAACACTCCGAGACAATGAGACGTAACGGGATGACTGTAAGACTGAGGTTGAGAACGATGACAACACATGCACTATGCCAACACCCGCAGCACCCGCAGCACCTACAACATCTGCTGTATCCACAGTAGCTATAGCTACACCTCAGTACGCAAGTGTTAACTTAGCTGCAGTAGGAGACTGTTAGCTTTGCCGCAGTACACTAGTGTTAATGCAGTGAAGCATACCTTGTGTAGGAATGGGCCACTTGTCACCAGACATAGCATATTTTGCACCTTTATTACAAGCTTTGAATAGTTCAAATAATGAAACTTCAGTGCAAATCAAATCAAAAAGCATTTACTGTTCAAAAAAATGTTCAGAAATTCGAATATTTGCACACCCCTAGTCTTTGTCAGGCCAACTGCTTTTGTCAGGGCAACGTCAGGGTGACAAGTGGTCTTGTCTTTGTCAAGACAAGTCCATTTATCGAAACGTTGGCTCTGGTGACATTAGCTTTTCCAGCGTTTCCAACAATCTGTTCATCGCTTAAAGCCCTCATCTTCCCCTGAACTTCTGCCCTTAACATGCGAGACATAATTTTTCTCATTAGCGTGCCTTCGATGATGGCATTGCATTTAATCCTCTTGCTCTGACACAGCTGAAGCGGCTGCGAGAGCGTCTGTGCCAGCCATGTGAGATGTGCAGCAACTACGAGCTGCAGTTGCAGCAGGTGCAGCGGGAGTTGGACAGGCACACCAAGGAGCTGGCCACAGCCAGGCAAGACCTGAGCCGGGAGCGTGACTACCGACAGCAGCTGGAGCAGCGCTTTGCCGACTCGGCCACCGACGTCCAGCAGCAGGTTGGCTCACCTTTTGCAAGAGCTAAAAATGACAATCGTGTAGCTTTTGCCAAGTAAGATGTTACGTTTTCCAAAGAAGAATGAGAAGGAAAACGACAATTTGAAGGGGGACGATTCTTCCCCAAGCATTGTGAGCGAGGTAAGACGACAGACCCCTCCACGAGAGTCAGAATATGCAATGTTGTTGCAGTGAACGATGACTGGCTGGGGAGAAGTTGCTTGCCGGTGTTTATTGTATGCATGAAATGGTCACTGTTGCCCGCAGAGCCTGATGGGCCACCAAGCTTGGTAAGCCATCACTGATTATGTTGACGGGGCGTCACTTGATTATTACATAGAACCTTATTAGCTCTTTCTTTTAGTGGTGTGATGGTGCGAGGTGTAGCAGCACTTATGAAAGGGAAAATTAGCATCCACCCGTTTTGTGGCACAAGGCTACAAGGAAATCCATATGGATTTCTCAGAAATGAAAGCTTCCCAGTTGCCAAAAAATTAGAATTGAAGCGTGTGCTTTGGTTGCCGTCATGTTGTTGCGAAATCACTCGGCGACCCAATGGACGTTCAAAACTGCCGTGTAGCAGCGCCAGAACTTATTTTGAGTCGATAGAGTTGTGGGTTTTTCAAAGGCCGTCGACTCGAAGGCCTTCCAATGTGCCTGTGTGACACAGGTATTACATTACACATGCACCATTGAGCAGACTGGTGGAAACATTTACAGTGGAACCCCGCTGTTACGTTCCTCACTGCTGCGTTTTCCCGGCTGTTACGTTGTTTTTCATCGGTCCCGGCAGAGCTCCCATAGGATCCCATGTATTGCGAACCCCGCTGTTACGCCGCAACTGTGGGCCTGTTCCCGCATGATGCGTCGGAACCTGGCACGCCGTACCCGCACGGGCATCGCTATTTTGATTTGACTTTTGACAGTCTTGGTCACGCTTGCAGGAATCGCTGCCCCCTGATGGCTACCGAGGTAGCGCGAGCGCCAGTGCTATCTCGGCAGCCGAGCGGCACTACCCCCCCCCCCCTCCCCTCCCGTCTTTGCGTCTTTTCATGCTCGTTAGAGATGGGCGGGGCGTTTCCTCCCCACTTCGACGGCAGGCAATCCGATAGGGGTGATGTTATCGCCTCCGAGCGACGGAGATGGGCCGGGGGCGTTTGATCTCTGCTTCAGCCGTTTTCGTCGCCCCCACTCGCATGCTTTTATTCTAGCGACCGTACTTTGGGCTCCGGGGGTTTCCGGAGAAAAGAATCGGAAAAAGGAACATCGCACTCGCGGCCGCGCGGCTGTCCAAAGTCTGTCTGTGCGCGCGCCGGCGAGCTGGTTCGGGCCGGACGGCGAGCGCAAAATATGCGAGGATTTTTTTTGTAAAGCTGGCTAAATATCAGGGGCGCGCAAATTATGCGGGTAAATACGGTAAACAAGCACTGAAGACGGAATGTGAAAGCGCTATCTATAGTGTACTAGAACATCGAGCGATCGCGGACCCGACGCGACCAGCCGGCCAGCCGTACTCGCAATCACAGACCAGCGCGGGGTGCCGGAACAGGATGCGGTGATCACAGTGACGGGGCGACTAGCCTCCGAAATTGGCGCGTCACGCTGGAACTAAGCCTCAGTGATCACAGTTTTGATTGCGATCTCTGAGGCCATACTTTCTCCCATCGGGGTGCTGGAGTCCGAATTATCGAATTTAGAGCTAGAAACCGTCCGAAATATCGGTCGTTTTAACACATAAAGTCTATGGGAGCACTGCCGGTACCGCGCGGCTGTCCGAATTTTCGGTCGGTGACCTAGATGGCTCACCTTGGTGAAATAAATTGTTTGAAATCAAGGCGGCCCTGTTCTCATTCATTTTCGGAGCTTTCCTCACTCTTGCGTTTTCCCAGCTGTTACTTTTTTTACTCCCAGTCCACTGAAAAACGTATGAACGGGGTTCCACTGTATTGCATTGCAGCTCTAAGTGGTAAGTCCTGCTGGTGCATTGGGAGGTGGCTGCACATTTTGGCTGCATATCCATTGTGGAGATTGCCTCCAGAGGGACATTGAGAAAGGGAGATGATGTGCATGTGTGGTGCATCGTGTGCGCCAGTAGCATGCCCAGGTGGAATGCTGCCATGCCCTACTAGGCATGACTCGCTGGGTGGACAAGGCAGGCCTGTGGGTTGAGATACGGAAATGCGGACATCTTCTGCACCATGTAGGCGTCAAGGTAGTTTCATTGTCATAATGTGCACAAGCCAGTAGGCTTAGCCACGGTGACACTAGGCTCTGTGGTCACTGGATTGACGATTTGTTGCAGCTGTGTTTCATCCACACGTATGTTTAAAATGGGTGCGCATTAGTGAACTTTTACTGCAAGGAGAAACTGTATGTGTTGGTAGGAAACAAACAGTATGTTCCATGACAGTGTTCCCTTGCGCTGCTTGCATGCTTTAACATAATGTGTTGGGCATACTTCACTACATATCACTTTTAAAATGCAGCAAAGCTGATGTTTGAGAACTGCTATGGCTGCAGACATGAAAGTGCTGGCCTGAGGCTGCAAGATTGTGAAGATGGTAGTGGTGGTGGCTTTAAATAATGCCGTGTATAATCCGCAGAGCGGAAGGTCCAAAAAAATCAAATGCAAAAGAGATTTTTGAGTTCCTTATTTCATTTCATTTCATTCTAGTTCCGTACCCCGCAAGAGTGTGAAGGGTTAGTTTACAGAACAACAAGAAAAAGGAATACAATGGTGATGGCAAGTTAATTATGCCACAAGCAGTTTGTGATTGTTTGGGCAAACACATCTGGGCAGGTGATGGTTGTTGTGCTGTTAGTAAGGTTGTTCCATTTGGATACTGTGCGTGGAAAAAAGAAAGGAGAGAATGTTGAAGTGCAGCTGCGTGGCAGGGCAACTAGCAAGTGATAAGGTGGGGGTGTTGCAGATTCTGTAATACATAAAACCTATGAAGCAATGACATATTTGCTATATGGTGACAGAGTGCAAGGGCTAATAAGGATGACTGTTCCTTTAAAGACAATGCACTGATCTGGTATGAGTAAGGTGGGCGGAATATGGGTTTTTATTTCTGTGAGGCATGTGGCAGCGCCTCAAGGAGGCAATTAAGGTTGGAAAAATAGGTCGTTGACTACGTATACGCTTGTCACAAGGGCACCATCAAGCTCCTTCTGAGCATTTGTGCCTGGCATGCCGTGTGATTAAATTTTCTATTTCAGCATTTCATCAAGGAGCCTGTTCTGGTACATATTTAAGTTAGCTGGCGTTTTTGTACTAAATGAGCAATAAATGCCCTATTGGTGTTTTCCCACTTGTGTGTTGTCATCTGTTTGCTACAAAGAGAGTCTCAGACCCCACATCCTACACCGCCAGGAGTGGAGTTTTGATCTCTCTGACACTACTGCATCCCTCTATGATGATTCCTGTGACTCCACCCTTGTGCAACTTTTGTCACAGGTGTCCGAGCTGCAGTCCCGCCTGGGAGCATCTGAAGCGGCCCTTGCAGAGACTCAGCAGGCACATGCCGAGTGCTCGCAGCAAGCAAACGAGGAGCTGTCACGGTTGCACGCGCAGCTGGTGACCTTGCGTGACCAGTCTGAAAGGTTGACCCGGGAGAACCAGCAGCTACTAGGACGATATGTGGCCAAGGCCAGGCAACTGCAGGACCAGCCCATCAACCTGCCCGACTCCCTAGAGGTGAGCGTGACACAACAGTGATTGTTTCATGAGTGGTTGTCTATTGGTTATACGAACTGCAATTGCTTAAAAGGTCATAATTGCTAGTACTCGGCCAGCAGCTTGAAATGTTACTCAAGGGGCAATGAAATGCGTGCTGTTATCATGCATAGTTGTTTTGGTTTGTCTCACAGAGATCACCATTTTCATTTCTTTGTGTGGGGTGCATTATCGCTTGGCGCAGGCAGCTCTTATCTTGCATGCTCCTTCTCAAATGGTTCATACTGTTCCACAAAGCTTCCATGCCCGACATGCATACTTGAGTGCCTTCCAGAAAATCAGTGATAATGCCAGAATGCACTGTGAAGATGCATGAAAATCCGACGCATTTCACCACTGGTCAGCTTTTCTTATCGATGAACAACGATTGTGCTAGCTGCCGTTGTCAAGTAAGATCTACGTTCCTTGCTGGGCACCATTTTGCCCAAGGTGTATGGCTCGGATTCTACAGCTCAGATTCTGCATCCTTTGTCATCACGACCACATGACACTTATGTTCACAGCTTAGTTACTACTGTATTTCGTATAAAATGCCTGTCATAATGTCCCCTAAGGGAAAAAGAAGTAAAAATCTATTCAGATATACAGCTCATGGAAATTACAGTGCACTACAAATATTCTTGAACATTGTCTCTGTTTGTGCATGTACAGATTTTCCATATCTTGCCTGCAGCCAGTAGCTCTGTTTTCTTGACTTTCTCAGCATCCTCGATGATCTGCAGGTCCTGCTGTAGCATACATGGGTATCTGAGAATGCAGCCCATTGTGATCACAGCTCTGATTCATGTTTCCCGTGCCAACTATCGTAGAAACTCGACCTAGTACCCCTACTTGTGCAAGTGCCCCCAACCCCCGCTTTGTTGTGATATTTGAAATTGGGGCCAACAACCAAGGAAGTCCCCGTTCTCTTTTCTTTTTCTGCCCAGTTCATTGTATCACAAACCATCGCGAGACCACTTGGCAAGCTTTCCTTCTAATTTTTCTTACAAAGATTCTGAACAAATAGAGAGCAGCAACACAATTAAGTGGGGAAAGGAAATTTGTTGCAAGATAGTGAGTGGCTCCACGGCTCCACCACAGACAGGCACCTCTCTTCATAGCCAAGCCATGACTGTAGCCAAGAGGCGATGGATGGTTTGCAGGTCACCATACTAATTGAATGGATGGACACGATCCGTATTGGTTTCTAGCACAAATTTGGTGTTCAGTGCTGCGTGCACCTGTAATTTTTAATTTTTGCATCCATTTCTGAAGAGTCATTTGACAGCTTCAAGAGCAACAGTATCAAATAAAAGCATTAAATGCACTTATTCCTTAAATGTCAATAAAAATAATGGCTCTGCATTATTTTTCTTTTGCGTAAGTTCCACTGTCATCTTGAATTTTGGTCCATGCCAGGGCGCCCTTGTCTAATCTTCTCTGTCTCTCTTCCAAGGGGTGTGCACTTGCTCAGGATTTTATGGTACGTATTAGGTACAGTAGAACCTCATTATAACGAACCCAGATATAACAAACTATTGGATATAACGAAGCAATTGCTATTCCCCTTGAAATTCCCGTGAATGAAATGGATATTGGCTATAACAAATTAATGGTTATAACGTACTAATTACGGCTCCCCTTTCAACTTCGTTATAACAAGGTTTTACTGTATTAGGAAACCGGCAACCAAAATGTAAAATGGCGACCTAGAAAGAGGTGGAGATGACCATTAAAGAGGGGAGAGGAAATTTGCTCTGAATGAATGAATGAATGAATGAATGAATGAATGAATGAATGAATGAATGAATGAATGTTTGTGTCTTGTTACGTACAGGAGCTTCGCTTCCAGTGCCTGCAGCTGCAGGAGGACCTGATCAAGGTGCAGCTAGACAAGGAGACGCTAGAGGAGAACCTACGGAGCCAGATCCTATTCCTGCGTGACCAAGCCAGCTCAGAGATGAACTGCAAGCAACAGATTGAGCGCACCCTCACCAATGAGGCCGAGCAGCTACGTCGGCAGCTAGGTGAGGGGGAGAGAGACACCTCTGCAGATGTCTTCTTTCTTTAAATTGCCTTGTTTTTGCTTCAGCATTGTACAGTTTTGCTTGACAGTCGCTACAGCTTTGTCATCATGTTTGTCCGTGGACCCTTTTTTTAACAGTTTCGTTTACACATTTGAAAGGTGGCTTAATGGCAGTAACATTTTCTTTTGTGGCATGTGTTCATGGAAGCTAGTGCTTACTGCTCGTGGTTTGCATTTTGATAATAGTGAAAGAGCAGGTAGGAAGTACTGGAACATTTTTAATGCTCTGACCTGAGAATAATGCAAGAACTTCAACATGCTTTTATCAGCTTGCGTGCTCACGTGGAAAAGCCTTTCACTAATATGTAACCTTAAGCCCACCATGAAATGACAGGCCTATGTGACAAAATGTGCTTGCTAACATGTTGGCCTAAATCTTGTTTTTCGTTGAGTTTGTACCTTTACATGCTTGCAGTGTTCTTTTTTTCCATGTGGATCATAAGAGAAATGTTCTCTAATATATTTTCCTACATTTCCTGCTTCTTTTTTATCTTGTTCGCAACATTGATTGTCATTGCTTAATTACCATGGTTACACTACTTTAAGTCTACCTATTTTTTTGAAAATTGAAATACAAAGTTCATTGACTTACAGTTTATACTGAAACATGTTGCTTCAGTCAATTTTTTTCTTCCTACATTCAAGTAGACTTGCAATCGTGTGAATATGGTCTTTCGGGGACATGGTACTGGGGGCTGTCTCATTTATATGCTGATGGAATTCAGTTTAAAAGCATGTGTGTATTTCTGTGGGGATTCTGAAGTTGCAATAATTTTTTTTACTACTCAAGTAATTGTTAAGACAATTGAATAATAATCACTATTTGGTGAGACAACAGATCAACATGTACTGGTTATAAGGTCATTTGTAATGCCTGAGTGGAAAGCAGAATGTGCGAGGAGTGGAATGGTACTAGTAGTTTTCAAATCAAACAACAATTAGGATTTTTTGCACCTTGTAGAAGTGCAGTGGTTGCAGTGTAGCTGTGTATGAACAAGAACAAAGGTAAAAAAAAAAAAGAAAGAAGAACTACAGGGAGAAAGAGAAGAATCTGCTTGTAGCAAGTCTAGCTGGATGCATTAAGCTTCATGTAGCCAGAAGAATTTCAGATGTAGCTCTCCTAAAGCTTGAGACATTGTGGCACTAAACAAACAGGCTGAGTGAAAGCCTGCTTTGAGAAAGAGAGAAAAGGCAAACAAAGCTTAATTGGAACCAAGTGTAATACAAAGCATTGATATATCCTTGACAGGTGATTTATGGCTGCCAGGGATGTAACTTGGATGCCTACTGCTGAAACATGCATAACTCAGCAGTAGTATGGCATGAAAAAAAGCCAATTTTTCTTGCTTTTTTTTTACAGTCAGAATATAGCTTGTGTTGTTGACATAAATTGCTATTGTGGCTGAAATAACAATCTGAGATATGAGAAATTTGGTCAATACCTGTGACAGTGCTTGTATGTTACAGAAATACGATTTCCAGAAAATCTTATTTTTTTTCTGATTTTTTATCTCGAAGAGCAGTGTCCCCCCTTAATGAAAGCTTAGTGCACGGTGCCATTCTGGGAGTAGAGAAAGTGTTTCCCATTTCCTTCATCTCTCTCTCTCTCTTTCTATCCCCCAGATGTTCCTGGTGATTGCTACCTGTCCTCCTTGTAGTGCCTGCACTCTGTGTGGATTGGCTTCCCCACACTTCTTTTTCATTTCTTCCTGCACCTGCCTGCTGCCTTCTTCTGACCTTTCATGTGCACAGTGCCTATGTGTGACAAGCTTACTGACTGGCACACAATCGTCTGGTGTCCTCCCTTGCCCTTCTCTTCTGTATTGGACTCATTTTTTAACAAGGCTGCCACACGGTCCCTATAGATGAAGTGCGCACGGTCTTGTTCTTTTGGTGCTTGAGCTTATTACAGTTCATTTTCTTCCTGCTTTCTTTTATATTCATCCTTTTTTTTCTCCTGTGTGCTGTCTAATGACTTAAGCATGTGTGCTTGCTGCTGTCTTCATTGACTGCCATTGCTGCATTGTTCAGTGCTTGCTATTCTTTGCGACCTATGGTGTCATTTTTGCTTGTAGATTACAAGTTGCAGCATGTGTAAACCTTGTGACTGAGAAAGTGTGTGTGTTTGTGGCAGTGGTTGGTGGTTTGGTAGGATTAGGGGACCTGCTGTGGATTTTGTCCATGCATAGGGGCATAGAAAGTCGCACTAAAGGTTTTTAATCCTTCGTCAGAGCAAACTCACTTTACTAAAATTCTTGCCTTAACTGAAGTTTCTTCCTGTTCCTACCTAAATACATGCATATTAACCAGCATTACTTGAAGTGTCTTAATAGCTTGCTCCACTTAGAGTGAATCTGCAAGACTTGGCCGCATTGTGCTGCAGAGGCAAAACTTTCTTGTACCATCACCAGCACGCACAGAGGACAAATGAGAGGGACTGTAATGTCACCATTTTGAAGCAGATGTGTGCTGCCAAAGCCACTTTTTCTCTTTGCAGTTACCACAAGAACAAATAGTGCTTGATGAAATGGGCAAACATACTAGCCCGTGCAGGGTGTGCCGCTCTAGAGGCAAGGAGTACATTGACGCACCCTGGCTAGTTAAGTCTCAAGGTACTTAAGGTTACTCAACCAACTCAAGTTTTTTTGTGTTGGGGTGCGTATTCAGTTGAGTCATGTTTAGTGCAGACTGTGCACGCAATTTCATAAACCTATCTCACAAGGACGTAGGTCCAGTGTCACACCCGCCGAGGCCTATCAGTCGAGCCGAACAGCCTGCAGATACAAGATCGAGCTTAGGGCAATGTTGACTTGGCCGCAGACTCCTGCTGAATGTGGCGATGATGCCGATCATAGCGCCTTTTCTGGTCCTCATGAAATGGCTAGCTGACTGCACAGAAAGAGCAAGGAAGAGAAACTTTATATGAAAAAAAAAAGAAATTTTTTTTTTTGCTGGCGTGTATACAACTGCGAGCATGCTACTCTGTTTAGGGACGGGGAAGGGGATTGAAAGGGTCCAGAGGAGAGTGATGGCACAGGTTGGATGTCACTCTCACTCCAGCCTATCAGTCGAGCCGAAAAGCCGTCATGCACTGTTGTGACGAAGCGACTAGCTGACCACGTAGATCCAGTGTCACGCCCGCTGATGCCTATCAGTCTGCAGGTACAAGAAGATCGAGCTTAGGGCGATGTTGGCTTGGTTGTGGACTGCTGCTGAATGTCTGATTTTCCAGTGAATTGGCCGATTTTCCAAAATAATGAGACTGAATTAACACGCTTTTACTTAACTACTGCCAGATGCATTGGAATCCATGAATCCATGAGTGATGCCATTTGAGGCATGTTGCCAGGCATGGCATCTTATTGTATATCCGATGTGTCTGTTGGTACGAAACTGATCCGCAACTTTGAACGAGATTGTCCGAGAACACAGCCAAAGAATATCAGTTGTGGCATGCACACATTTGCCTGTGACCCACAAAAACCTTGAAACAAAAGTGCATGCTGATGATGATTATTTGAATCTAGTGTGTCTACCATAGCTGGCATCTTTTTTCTTTTTGTAGTCTTCACATATAGGTGGTACACTTGAAGTTCTTAATTATATATGTGAAAGCCGCAACATATTATGGGGGAACCTTGAGAGAGTGATGGCATATCAGTGAAAATTGTAATGCAGAGGTGTCTGAGCATTTAATTGAGGCAAGGCTTAACCAGTGTTATTACATGGGAAAATGTATGCATGAAGAACAGTGCCTTAGTTGGTCAGTTACACTAATTCACTATCGTTCCAAACAAGAACAGTAGTCTAGGGAGAGGCTCAGGGGGATGGAGACTTGAAGAGATTAACAGATTGTTGAAACAGTGATGAACAGGGAATGTCGCCAATGTTTCGGCAAGTGGACTTGTCTTTGTTAGAGCAAGTTTTCAACAAAGTTTTCACCACTGCTGACATGAAATCACGTACTGTAGTTGCACTCATAATGGCACACTTTTACATTACCCATATGTGTAGGGCGGATTGAAGGGTGTGTTCTAAATGTGAGGCAAGATTTTGAGCAGTAAAGTTTTCCCATGGCCGCCGTGACTGTCAGCAGCAGCAACAGCAGCAAGAGCAGCCCCTTAACTGCAATAATGAATATGTGCAAAGATTGTATGCAAGTATGACTTGCAATTGACTAAAAATAAAGCAAGTTGTGGGAATGACTTTTATCTATTTTATCACTTTACAAAAGTTTATCGCTGGTGAGAGCCTGGAAAATCGGTGCATACGCCTGCCTCTTCAGCTGTTTTAACTTTGAAGGCATCATCCTATGACAGCTGGCCCTAAGTTCATCAGGTGACGTTGAATGTTCAATTTGGTTGAAACTTTTGGTGACAGTGTTGTTCGAAATAATTTTTCCTGCCTTAAAGGTCCGGTGTGCTGAGGTACAATCATTAAACTGGGAGAACAAGATATGCACTTTTTGATGGAAGGGAAGGGTGAATTCAATATGCAAGTAAATATGCTAGTAGGTTCAGGCTTATTTTAGTTGCTTTATTTGCCAAACCTGCCTCTGTTACTTCTGTTTCCTGCTTTATAACTTGCCATTAACACAAGTGTGGTGGTTCTCTAAATCATCAGGAACTTGCCTTTGTTTTAACTTCAACAAGGCAAACTGTTGAAGATTTTAGAGATAGAGCAGTTACACTTTTAACAGTAGCACAACCATTTTCAGTTTGATAAAGCTATATTCTTGGGTAATTTTTGTTTCATTCTTTTTCGAATGAGTGAATTTTAGGTTAAAACATCAAAAATAAATCATGGAGTGTGGTTTCCGAAACTTTAAGAGGAGATCTTGTTAAGATGAGGTCTTGTCTTCGCTTTCCTGTTCTCAAAACCTGCTGGAGGTGGTGTGTGGCATTTAATATGCCCATAACAGTGAAGTGCAAATGCCTAATGCACCCACAGGGAGAAACTCTTAGTACAGTAAAAGCTCGTTAATTCGACACCCGTTAATTCAGAAATTTGGATAATTCGGACGGCTCTATTGGTCCCGGCCAAAGTGCATGTTAATCTATCGGACCAAACCTTCGTTAATTCGTCAGAATTTGGCTCCGCACCGCTTAATTCGGACAAACACTGACGGCTGCTGCTACACAAAAGTGTGATAAAGCAGCGCTGGCACCACTGGAGTGAAACTGAAACCTGAGTGGTATCACCATCATCATCAACTAGTGGGGGCGATCCAAGGAGGATTAAAAAAAAAAATGCTGGAGTGGCAACGCCTGCTGCACCTTACCGCAATGGGTGAAGCCGGCATTTGCCTCTGGTTCAGCCCTAAAAGCTTGCCAAAGTGTCCAGAAACCAGTAGCAGTTCAAGCGTTCTTGATCTGCTAATGTATTGTACAGAGCACTTGTAATATAAAAGCGTGTTGTTTTGGATTAATAAACTACCATTGACTGAGCATCAATGCCACGATGTGGCACACAAATTTTTGCGACGTTCAGGTTTCACCCAAAAACGAGTACCACAAACAGGCACATCAAGCATTGTCTGTCTAGCAAAGATGACCACTTCAAAGGTGCTAAGGAGCGTGAGGAAAGCGCTTTTTCTTTTGTGCTATCTGGATGCTGTTAATCGATGCCTCTGGTAAGATGGCGGCCGCCGGCTTCACATTTAGGAAAAAATCTCCACTCCAGCATTTTGTTTTTTAATCCTCCTTGGGGCGATCGCAGCGTCCCCGAACGTCGGCGTCTTCTTTCTTCTCCACTGCACCTCCGACGCCATTTTCCCTTGTGTTGTGTCGGCACCATCTCTTCTTGCGGAGTTCTCTTTTCTTTTTCTTCCTTTGTGACTGTATTTGCATGCCACCACCATCGTGCGCTACAGTGATGGCAACGCTGGAAAAGCGGCATAAGTACGAAGTGAAGAACTTGGCGAATAATGTGGAAATTTTGGAAGCATGCGGCGTTAGCTGACGATGGCATCGATGAGGTGTCAGCCGAGTCTATCGACGACGACTTCGATGCTGTCCTTCCCACAGATGTGACCCTTCAGGACTACATCGCGACTGATCACGGTGTCGCCACGACTGGTCTCCTGACCGATCAAGACATTATTAATGATGTCACGGGCGCCCAGGAAGACCACGATTCCGACGAAGAGTCATGCGAGGAGATGCAGCCGCGACCTCATCGCACCTCACGGGAAGTCTCGGAGGCGCTTTTAATATTAGAGGACGTTTGCCTGAACACTCCCGACAGCTTGCGTGCTGTTGACCACTTGGAACAGTTACGCAAAATTGTAATGTCAGCCGGAATCCGCGAAAACGCAGACAATTACAAAATACTTCAGCAAATGAAGGTATGCTTCTGCAGCTTGATTTTAATGTTGTTTTTCCTGTTCATTCGTTAATTCGGCATTCGGTTAATTCGGACATCTTTTCCGGTCCCGTGAAATCCGAATTAACGAGCTTTTACTGTATTGTATAGATTCAAACATAACTTTCACTTTTATTTTAGAGCACCACTAATTGGGTTAGACTTTCAGAGCTGTATTTTCACTCATTTGAAAGAGAAAGTTAATACGAGAGAAGATGGTGAAAGTGCCTTAAATTCAATGCTGACACCTGTAACAACCGACGAAGCAAAGAATTGGACCTGGGTGTCCGGCTTATTCGAGGAATGGCATCAACTACTCAACAAGCCAGTGCCCACGGCTACTGCTTGTGCTGCACATCTCTTCAGCCTCTTTATTTGGAACAAGGCCTGAGCACCATCACATTGGCATGGCTTCACAGACATCAGAACTAATACTTTCACGCATGTTGTCCATATTAGTGCCCGGAAAATCATACTTGTTGAAGTCAAGTATATTGCCTCTTGAGGAATGCAAGTAGGTAATCCATCCTTTTTGCAAATCATATTCTTCACCACTGTACAAGTGGCTGTTGAAATCCACAACTGGTGGGATATATAACCTATAGGATGTGTTGCAACCTACCTCTTGTTTTCTTTCTTTTCCTTTTTTTCTGTGCTACTCGCCCACAGTAACCTGCTCATAGTAATAGTCACTCTGTTTTTGTCAGAGGAGCTAGGTTTCAATATACCAGAAGTGTGCCTTTAGTGCTAGCTTTAGTGACTATATTCCACCACTGTCCTGTGCATTTTAAAACACGCTCACTGCTGTGGAATCAGCAGGCTCTCTCATGAACTTGCACTTTGACTTGAACTGATCTACGAGCCTTGTGTTTGAATTAGCCCGGGTGAGCGATATGTTAGTGTGCCATTTTGTGTGAGCCATTTTGAATAGCCTTTCTCTGTAAGCCTGACGTAGTAGCATTTTAGTGAGTGAATTTGCATGAGCTCAGCCAAGTGAGTCTCATGAAAAAATAGTTGAATATCGGCATGAAAAGAATGGAACACAGAGACACACACAAAAAAAAAAGAAAAGATGAGTGCTATGTTCTGTTGTTTTCATGTTGATGTTCAAGTACGCATCCATTCTCCAATCATGTACATTCTCGTACTATGGGTTGGGAGCACCGCTGGTGTGATCATCTCGGCTGCAGCTGTGTTGGATGTACAGTGGTGCTACCTATAAGCTGTGAAAGTTGTAAATGAGAATTGCATACACCTGGGTATGGTCGCCCTGTCCTGCATCGTGTATTGAATGGTTGGGTATGCATTTGGTCTGGTTGCCTGACTGCGGTGGCTTTGCTGCTGTCCTCCCTTTTCAGATCAGCTAACGGGCATTCGTGAGCAGCTGGAGAAGGAGCGGCAGATTCGAGAGCAAAAGGAGAAGAGTCTGCAAGCGTGCGAAGCGCGGCTGGCCCAGTTGACGAGTCAACTTGACGAGCGGGTAGTCTCATTGCAAAGGGGCCACGACCAGCTCACCACAACAAAGGCAAGCGCCAGGCTTACGAAAATTTAGCTTGTGAATTTGCTATGGGAATGCCTGTCTAATTCAGCCACCTGTTCTGTAACTTGTTTTGTTAATGGCTGCTTGAGAGAAACACTGGCATGTTTTTCTTTCTGAGTGAGGGGGATAGAGTCGGATGATCATTCAATATGGCCAAACTTCCTATGTACTAGCAATTGTCAGAGTTCCCTAAACAATTCACTGTAAGACGTATCACTTATTTGTATGAATGAATTTCTGTTTAGGTGTTGGGGAGTGGGTACATTATGGCTTCATAGTACACCGTTTACTCTGTTTCTGGAAAGTCTAATGTGCAATCACAGTCCCAACAGACATGGACAATTATGTTGTTGATTCATTTATTGACAACACCGTCAAGGCTGTCACAACCACTGCATGGCATCAGCAAATTGATCTGGGCTTGGTGCCTGTGCGGTATTAAGAAATTGCAAGGGTGTGTATGCATGCTATGTTTGGAAATAAAAGCTGTTGGTCTAGGGCAAAAAAAAAAAGCGAGACCTGTGGGTGCTCACGTTACCCTAATGTTGTTCCATGCAGGAAAAACTGGAGGAAGAAGTTACGCGGCTCAGAGGTAGAGTGCAGACTTTGCAGACTGAACTTGACAACAGCGAAGCAGTCCAGCGGGACTTTGTCAAGCTGTCACAGTCACTCCAGGTAGGTGGGCACCAGTTTGCACCATTGTCACTTACCTGCTTTCAAGCAGAAGAGAGAAAGTTGGGAGGGGTGGAATAGAGAAAAGAGGGGCATGTGTAGGGTGTGGCGAGATCATCATTGCCATGGTAGGTGCTTGCCTGTGTTTGGCTGTGGAAAAAGGGACACATGGCATTGTGCCACACTGTGGAGATGGTCCAAGGCAAAGTGACCCATCGTCCAGTAAAAACTGTAGTCACGTGTGAACTGCTAGCTAAAAGATAAAAAGCATGGCATTGGCAAGAAGTGGCCAAGGCTTTCGGACAGTGTGGCACCTTGCTTACGTTGACGATCGCCAGTGATGTATTTTACACAAGGTTTGTGCACAAGATAAACATTGCACTGTTTGCAGGTGAGCCAAAAAAAAGCTCACTTACGAAGTATGTACCATTGACCTTATCTGGAGTTTGTGCATACATTACCATAACATAGATTTGGTTTTTGTTGATTGTCACTGCTGGGGTGTTTGTTTGAGTGTGCCATTGAGACTCTGCCTGCCTTCTAACTCTGCACTTCCCAGGTGGAGCTGGAGAAAATCCGGCAGTCTGACAGTGAAGTCCGATGGCAGCACGAGGATGACGTGAATGAATGCAATGGCTGCAAGAAGGCCCTGCACTCTCGCAAAGAAAAGGTAAGTGCATTTGAGCTTTTAATTCATCACAGGTTTCTGAAAGTGCTATCAAGTCTGCGTGACGTTAAGATCTGCCGAGAGAGTGCACCTCCCCGATAGTAAGGTGCCTTGTATTGCTGACATAAACAAAACTGTTTTCGCTGCACATTTGAACCTTTCTCAGTAAAGTCACACTTGACATAAAATTAGTCAATTACTTTTCTCGTGCATGCGGTTCGTTATAAGCATACATTATTTTATGCTGATATTGACAAGGTTTTCAGACTTGCAAAGAAGGCCTGTTAGGCAACAGAGCAGTTACCTCCCTCCCTGTTTGGTAAAGGGGCAGATCTCCCTTAGTGGGGGGTCGAAATAATTCAGAGCCCTAAGCTATTGCATTCATTATAACCAGTTCTGTAGTTTCAGTACTTCACAGTTTAGTAGCTTTAATTTCTTCTACCTGTATTAGCAACTGGCACAGATGAGTGGAGGTTACTGTGAAGACTGTGCAACGGCAGCTTGGGCATTTCCTTCGCTATTTTTTCCTATATTATATCATGGTGTACGGGTGCTTCTTTACCTACTTTTGAGAATTTTGTGGATACTTTTCTAGAAGTTTGGAAACTGCCATCTCTTATTCTACTCGCCCAAAGGTTTAGTTTGCTCCAACACACATACCATATTTACTTGATTCTAACGCGCACCTTTTTTCTGATAAAACGGGTCCAAAAATCGCATGCACGTTAGAATCGAGTGCGAATGAATGACACCGTTACCATATCGCTGTCGGCATCAGAATGGCCGCCTCCTACGAGGTTTGGGCGCTGTCGAATGGTCACCGGTGAAAAAACGAACTGGCGGTGCAATTTCTATGTCGCTGCCAGTCCCACGCGCCGCTGGTCCCGCACTGAACGACGCCACAACGCACGTTATGCGTAGGCTGATGATACTCGCCGCGCCGGCTTGGCCGTCTTGTGGCCAAACAAAGTCGCTATGTTGCCGGTGCAATCTCTGAGACACCCAGCCGCAGCAGCTTTCGGTGGCGTTCGCGGGGAGCCGTAACGGGAGATGTTTCCCATCATCGCACGCAAAATGGCTCATCATCGCATTTCTTCGTCATATCTGTGCTGAGCCTGAGCCACCTGGGCCTCTCAGTCGTGCGCGCTGCATAACGTCCGAGATTGCATCGCGGCAATCTCGGAGACCACGTCCTGACCATGCTTAGGCTTATCTGCGCCAGCCTGCGCAGCATGCATGGCAGCACACGGCAGCGGGCATGAGGGAACTGCGATAGCACGGAGGAATGCAGCACTGCGAGTAAATCATGTTATCGCCGCTTGCACGTGGCTACGCCTGGCAACGTTTCGCAGTTTTATCGGGACGCAGGAGTTATGAACTGGCACGTCGAACGTGTTCAAGACACCGCGGATTGAGTGAAGCAGGAAAGCCATAGCGCGGCCGTTCCAGGTACTGCGCGGGTTCAAAGTTGGCGGTGCGTTTATTATGCGAGTACGGCATTTGTTTTTATGATTGGTGAGAAGGTTGATCACTAAGGACCTTTTTTTACCGTGTCACGAAAAATGGGAGCGCGTTACAACCGATGTTTCACTTTTTTTTTTTTTTTTTTTTGGTCGCAGGCAACAGGTGCACGTTAGAATCGAGTAAATACGGTACACCCCATTTTGATGCGTTCTTTTTTCATTCGCTGTCTCTTCCAGCCGCACTGCAACCACTGCGGAAAGATCTTCTGCACCGAATGCCTAGGCCGGGTAGTGCGATCGGGTCCGAAGCTGCGCCCCTTCGCCGTGTGCAACGTCTGCCACACCCTTCTCGACCGGGACACTGCACCCTACTTCAGCAGCGAGCCTCCTCAGACGCCCAGCTAGGCGTCTTATTGCTATTATTTTTTAGCCTCTCTCTATCTCGTCACACCATTTCTACCTTGAGGGTTTCAGCGGTGAAGAGCCGAGCAGCTTGCCGCATTTCTGTTTTCCTCCTTTTCGAGAGAGGAAAAGCTGGTCAACCGTTACATTGCCTCTGTGCACCCAACCGACATAAGATTTTGGTGCACTTTTGTCGTGAAGCTGTAGCACCCTGCATGTAATGTAAGCGAATGTGTGTTTCAGATCGGATTGACGGCCTTTCTAAGTCCACGCAAGTTCTTCCATCGTTGTTGCCGGACTATGCCACATAGTTGGGGTGCTATATGTTCTACCGCTGGGAGTGTTCCAGCATTTACATCACTTGTGTGCGCGAGGTTTTGAGGGTGCCTAGTGGGCGGTTTGAAGGAAATGCAGGTGAACTGCTTTCTACGCTTAACCCGCAAAGAAAAAAAGAAATGTTTGTTTAGCACTTACACATCCTAGGTACCAAATTGCTGCCAGTATTGTTTAATTTCTTGTCATATTTTTTTAGGACCTCGTGCACCCTGTTATCTCTTGACAAAGGACACTGTGTGTGCAGCAAACCTTTTCTGCCCTCATATACGAAAGGCAAGGACTTCCTGAGGTGCATCAGGAAAGCATGCATGATTGGTGTCAGTCGTGACAATGACATTTGTTTGCTGTAATATAGATATAGGTGTTGATAAATCTAGACAAAGGTGCCCCTTGTATGTGGGTAAGCATTCCGTCAATCCCCTAAATTTTTTCTTTTCTGATTCTTATGTAAAAAGAAAAAAAAGGGATGTTTGACATATGCAGTTGGCTGGTGTTTAATTTGGACCGCCCTCATGTCCAAATCTCGGCACCTCCACTGTCCGGCTTTGTTCCGATCTTTGGTGGCACCTCGTCACATGCATTTTGCAAGACATGAGCGAGATGTCCGCAAACTCGCACAAACTACTTCTTGTGATGAGAAAGCACGTGTTTTGGGAACACTGCAGCTTCCATTTCCGCAAGAAAATGCACAAACGTGGAAGCACTTTGTGCATGCAGGTGAAGGCCGAAGCTTAGATGTACAGAATCACTGTTTGCAAACTGTTTTAGGTTAGCTGAAGCTCAGAGAGTTCTCGGAAGGCATCCGTGCCTGCACATTTGTGCACCTGTTACTAATCTACTGTTAGGACGAACACTTTTAGCAGCCATACAGTGAAACACGATTCATTCAAGTGCATTTCTGAGCTGTTATTTATTCTCTAGTATAGAAAACGGTTATTTCTACTGGAGCTCGCTATTTATGTTTCTCGAAGCTGGATGCTGGCTCTGTAACACTGTGTATGATTTTAAGTTCCCCATGTGTGCTTGTGTTAGAAACTGACCTGGACATTGCGTTGTCTGTTGTTCTGCTTTTTATTTTTTTATGTTCAGCATTATCGAAGGGCTACAATCTAATGTGGAATTCAAGTTCTTTTATTTTTGCTGATGGAGGGTTGCATGAAAGTGTGTGTGATGGTTTGTTTGGCAGCTCCAAAGATATCATGTTTTGTCTGTTAAGAAGGTGACAAGAGTGCAACTGGTCAGAAAAAAAAAAAATGAATGGAAGTTATTGCTCCTGTTTGTAGGTATTCTGATATGTAAATACGCATTATGTGCATGGTGTGTTAATATCGGTGTGGTAAATGTAATTTCCAAGTCGCGTGGACCCATGCTTGCTCTAATCCTAAGTTCCTCACATTTTACCTTTGTCTCCTCTGCCAAATCTATGTAAGCAGTTATGTAAACTGGTGTACAGCTTACCTGGTGAAAGAAATGTGTCATTCCGGTGAACTCCCCTTTCCGGAAGTAGTCGGGGCTCTTCGTATGTGTGACCAAAGGTAACCCAAGGTTTTTTTGCAGGGGAACTTGCATAGCATTCTCAGAACACTAATGCTGTTCTTAGTCAGGAGTGTTGTATTTCTGAGGCTTCATCACGTGCATTGGGGGCACGACCCAAGGACGGTACTGGTTGTGCTTCATGAAACTTGACTAATCTGGACAAAAGGGGCCTGTACCCCAGCTACATTTTGTACACTTGTGCATGGCATCTGTAGCAAAGTATAATAATCTGTCTATCATTTTAAGATGAGGTAGAAGGGTTTTAATCAAGTTGCTTGGTACACCTAATGCACACTGACTTGGTGCGAACATGTGTAACGCCAGGCTGGTCTGTATTCTTTGTTGTTCATGTACCATTGTGGGAGGAAGTAGTGCTTTTTTGTAAACGTCAGTCAGGCATTGCTCGATTCAATCAACGGTAATCGCGTCTTAGTTTTTCGATGCAAAAGGTGGAGGCCAGAAAACCAGAAAAGTAGGTGGAGAGGTCTCTTGCCTTTGTACACTGAAATGCTCGTCAGTCATGTTTGAAATTGTGTGGAGTGCTGGGACGTGATCATCACACTTATGATTGCAGCTTTCGCACTTTGTAGCTCTTTCCTAGCCTGGTCTGCTGAAGCATTTCATTGATAGACCTGCTTGTTTCTGCTGTCCTGCTTGTGTAAATTTCACTCGTGCTTGTGTCCTGGTTCTGTCTGTGCATTTGCATGCCCATTATGTTGTACTTGCCTGCACCCAGTGTTTGTGCTTGTCCTTGGTTCTCATTCTTACGTCATTTCTAGGACATTTGCTTACTACGTTTGTGGTGGTAAATGAGCCTGGCCGGATCCAATTGACTGATGACGGCTGTCAGGACTTTATCCTAAACTTTGGTAGTAGTGGCCCGCTGCATTGCAAAATTGTGTTGTCCTTAACAGAGCAGAGTGAACCATGAGAGCGCCGTTGTTAATGAGGTGCCGACGTTCCTTTATTTGCGGTTTTTCTGTCTCTGGGCATTTGCCTTTTACTATAGTTTTTACAGGTAGCGAAAACTGCACGAAAAGCCTGTTGTTGTGCTTTTATGAAAGCTATTAATTTTATTTGTGGCATAACTGGCTGTATATGTATGTATATACTTGTAGTAGTGGTAAAGAATCTGGACTCGTGGGAGAAAGTGTCTTCGCTAACATTTTGACATTTGACAGTGGTGTGGCCTTTATCAGAGTCTGTGTCCAGTTATGCCGCTAATGAAACATTGCAGACCGCCATTCTATAGGAATATGTGCAGTTTCATGACCAACACTTCAGCAAAAATCTAGAACTAATACAGCAAAAATCTTTACGTTGCTCTGTACAGGTTTCACTGTCTCTTTAGAGGGGCTGCGTAAGATTCAATTAAGACAGTAGTGTGGTATGCCTGTTATGTCATGTAATGCACCTTAGAGCAAGAACTCCTGCAGTTAAATACTATGGCCAATAATTGAGCAGTCATCAAACAAAAAGGTAACCGGTTTGTGGGTGTTTCAAACTGGTTGATGCGGCTGTACAAATAGCATATCTTGTTTGGAAACTTTGACCACACAAGGATGTTGCTCTGAGCTTTGGCTTGAACAGCTGGAAGGTAACTGAAAGGAGATACTTTAAATAATGAAGCAGCGCTCAGTGCATTGTGCTGTGACAGGAAACACGCACAAAAGTTCGAATGCATGATGAAAAGGGGGGAAGGGGCACACTGCCTGGTAAAAAATTGCCCTTGTAAGCTTGTGAGTACAGCTGCGCTATGCACTTGTTGGTTGTAAGGTCGTGCCAAGATAGTGTCCACTTTTCATTTTTAAGAAAGATCTTTTTAGCATGTCCCTCTTAAAAAATTCTTTTCTTTGTTTGTGCATGTACGTGTATGTGCTTTTATTGCTAAACAGTTTCAGTTTGTCATAGTGTGAGCGCAAGTATGCACGAGCAACAGAAGCATTGTGTGCGTTGGTAGTGATGGTTGTTGCTTTTTGTCTGTGTTGGGATGTTATGTCATGCTGTAGAGGCATTCCTTCCCTCCTCCTACCTCCCCCCCCACTTTTTTTTTCCATTTCAGTGAAACTAAGGGAGCTTTGTACCTTCTAAGGGCCCATACACAGTCAACATAAATGGTAAATGCAGAATACTAAATATAAGTCTGTAAAATGCACCTTTGTGTTACCATATTTTTTTACCATTGTGAAATAGGTATCGTGTAGGAGCTAACACAAGTCTTTAAAGTGTATAGTATTTGCAGAATATACAACGGGCTTTTCATTCCGGTTAGGTCGAAGGTATCCTAATAGGTCTCTTTTCTTTTTTTCCCCAGAACTGGCTTTGTGAAGCATTCTCCTCGCAGCTAGATTTAATTACAGATAAGGTACTTCAGCATAGTTGTACAGATGCATATATGCAAAGAGAAATAAGGTGATCGGAGCATGTTGACTGGGCACTTTTTTTCATAGCTCATTCTTGTGTGAACTGGAGAGTAAGTCCCCCCCTCCCTCACATTGCCAGTCGAAAAAAAAGAAAGACTGGTGGCACACATTTTGGTTTCATTTGCAAGTCGACCCTCCCTCCCCCCTCCAACTTTGGATTTCAGATTTCTATAAAATGGGTCAGCTCACAGTCATGTAAATATGGTGGATATTATAGGCCGAATCTCATCACCATTACAAACACAGGAAAACATGGAAACGCACAAAGCATGTGCCATTTGCTTGTGCTTTCAACTTGCTTCTATTTCCAATTTATGCAAGCAGCACACTTTTTGTGTCTTTATGGAATCGCTTGTTTAGTGCAGTTTAATGTTAACATGTGCAGTTGTAGAACGGCACAGGTTTGACACTTCCTGTAAACTTCTTGTTCTAATTGTCATCCTGTTGTGCATGGAGTCACTTCTCATTTGCATTAGCTGGCGCACAAGTAAAGCTTCTCTTTGCAAGCTAGGCTTGTTCACATTTCTGTCTATTTCGATGGAGCGTACATTTTTCATAAAAAGGTGCAATATTAGCCTGTGGTTTCCCTCATTTAGTTACTTTCTTATCTTGTGGGATGTATAATAATCATTGTCTTGCACAAGCCCTTGTGGGCACCTCTGTTTTTCTGCACATGTGCTATAGCAACACTGCACTTTAGTACTGCCATATTTTTTCTATGTAGAAGCAGCTTCTAGCCAGTGAGGCCATCGCACAAAACATTGTTGCCGAAGCACATGCACTGAGGACACCTCATAAGTTTGTAATCTGGTTAAGAGACAGCATATTAGGCGATAAGTTTGTACGGTCAATGTCTCAGAGTATGTATTGGGCCTGTGGATTGCACAGCAAAGCTAACATTTTAACACAAGGAACGGCTGTTTGGCTTTCTGCCACTGGTAGTACCTGTCAGCCATTACGACACAACGGCGGCCCGCTATGATGGCTGGAGAGTAGCACTTCTTCTTGAAGCAGTTCTCTTGTCTGCAGTTTGGTGTAGTATGCATCCTGAAGTTCTGTAGTTCTCCTGCATACCAATGGGGCATGAGTCCCCACCTCATAACAGTCAGTACTCTTTTGGGTGGGAGCTCAACTTGAAGCTTGTTGCTGCTGGCCAATACGGGGCACATGTTTTTCGGTGCCATGTTGTGGGACGGCTCTAACGATTAATCTGAGTTGACGTTACACCACTCCAGACACACGTACAAGCCCGTATAGTCTTTGTACCTGCATGCACGACTTGGGCAGCGTCAGACATAGAACGACACGTCCTTGAACACGTCGTCTCGCTCCTATGTGTAACACTGGTAACACTACACCAACACTAACCGGCACTAATGGCTAACTCTGCCAGAAAACACCTATACTACGTCTTTGCCATCTCTGAGAGGAGGCACTTGTTTTCTTTTTTTTTTAACTGTGCTATTTGAACTGTTTACATTTTGTAAACACTGATGATGTACTGCAAGCTCTGTTCTATCATTGCAAGCAGCCTTGAACTTGTTGCAAAGCTTTCGTGGCTCATAATGACTGCATTACGGGACATTTTATAGTCATTGGGCATGTACTTGTATCATACATTTTGGTGTCCTTGATACCTAATGACATAGTTATAAAAAATGTTTTAATATGCTGCCATGAGCAAGACATGGAACATGAGATCGCTGGTGTACCATGTTTTCTAATAGTGTAATGTCTTGTTCCCTTGTGCAACTTTATCACATAGTATTTTAAGTCTTGCATGTCCCTTTCATCCTACAGAGTGCAGAGTGCCTGCAATCTTATTTGCATATGTAGAATTTAGACAACTTTGATTTAATCAGCTTTAATTATGGCTTGACACTGTCGAGAGGCATTGTCACTTTCTTTTAATGACAGAAGTTTATGAGAGTTGTCAGGGACTTTTGTAATTTTGCTCTGTGCAGAGGAGAGAGAGGGCACTGGGAAATGTACATGTGGATATTGTGCAGTGTTTATGGAAATGGACAATTGATTGATTGCATATTACCTGTGCACGCCTTCATGAATGCATGCAAGCTGCAAGCGTGGGTCAACAATCAGATCTTGTCTTGCTGTTATACTTCCGAAATGTGCATTTATAATGGCCACCCTTTTGGGCTGTTGTGCTTGCACTCTTTTAATAATAGGATGATTACCAAATGGAAGAGTGCACCTCGGGCATGTCTGCCCCGTCGCCGACCCACGGCACTTTTGAGTGTTCCAATCTCAAGTGCTGTCTATGCTAAGGTGACACACTGGATCAACGTTTCTAGATCACTTTCCAGCTCACCTTGTTCCATTGCCAGCTAAGGTTAATTGCACGCTGCGAAGTGGCAAGGCTGTAGTGAAGGGGGCCTCTGAGACAGCTGGTAATTTTTTTAGGCCTAGAGCGTCACAGAGGGTTAAAGGAAGAATTCACAGACAGAAAGGAAATGAACAAGAAAACCACCAAGTTTCTCAAGTTTCAGACTGAGTAGGTTGGTACTGCATGGTTGAACAAGCAGTGGGCCATGCCACACAATTCAGATACTGCAAGTGATCGTTCTGCATATCTGCTGTCAAATGGTGGAATGCATGATGGAATGTGCCCTGCAGTTCTGGACAGCAGTGGAGAAGTTTTGTGTTTATTTAGAGGTGCGTCAGGAAATTATCATACTGACAGAGTGATCTAGTAATGTTGAGACTGGACTTTTGTGGGCTTTTAATTTTGTGTTGACTGCATTGTGCAAAGCAGTGGGTTGTGCACATACAACGCGATAGCAGAGTTTTTATTTTGGAAAGCTATTCATGAAGTTGGTCCACATGCATTTCCAGCTCCTTCATTATGATCTATATTGCTCATTTGCCTAATAAGCATAAGCTATATTTTAATTGCTCAACTGGTATATGCCAGGTTGATTGTTGAATACAGTGGTCTTTCACTTGTTTCTTCTTAAATTTGTATGAGAAAATGCTGACATGACATTTACTTCTCGTCATAAATGGCCGATCTGCTCTATAATGCCGCATGTTTGTATTCCATTAGGCTTTGTTAATATTCTGTTTGTAAATAGAGCATCGCAGAGGTCTTGTGGTAAGACTGTGCTGAGTATTTTTTCTTTTTATGCACCGGAGCATAGTAATGAGGGTGAACGCAAGTTTTAAATTGGCAGTTGTGTCAAGAGGTCAGTTCTGTACCACCGGTGTTTTATAGGTGAGACATGCTATACAATCTAGGACATATGTTGTTTCAAAGATGCAGGTCTGACTTGTGTGTGCCACTTTGCGAAAATCCTGTCAGCGTTGTCTATCAGCAATGTGCAATGTCGTAGCAAAAATGTGTAATTTGGGTATGTTTTCTATATTATTTGTGGTTTATTGTGACTGTAAATATGTACAGAATGAAAATCAAGAAAAAAAATATGTTCTCTGTGCATCACTTGGTGGTCATTTTATTGTGATATGTGGACTTGTGCCTCTCCCAGGCAGTGTCCACAGAAGAGCATGCGGGTGAACGTATCACGTGACCCTGCGGCACATCATGTGCCACAGGAAGTATTCTCAACTTAATTTTCTCCTTAAATGAAGATCTTAATTGGCTGCTAAACCTAATGAAAATTCCTGGAGGCCTCATGAGTGCATGCAATGGATACTATAAAATTACAGGGTACACAAAAATGTCCCCACTGTGAGCAGTGGCATAGCAAGAATTTTTTTTTCCGGGGCCAGTGGGGGGGGGGGGGGGGAGGGGTTCGATGGTCCGATGGTCTGATCTGCAACTTCATTAATGCACATGGCCTTATGACTGATGAAGTCCGGTCCACCGGCCGCAACGTTAAAGCTATATTGTTAATTGCGTGAAGCTTTCTTCGAAAAAAATATATATTATTATTAATATTAGATGCGAAGCAGCTCTTTGACTAGCCTGTGTAACGCCCTTTGTGCGTCCGTACGGCGAGGGCGAGGGCAACGCGCTGCCCTCGCCGCAGGTGTTGGAGCGGTGCCAAGTAGGTCACGCCGCAGCTGCGCGTTGACGTCACGCTCCCTGCGCGCTGACGTCACTCTCTTCCTCGCCTGCCGCGCGCTCGCCGCAGCTGCCGCCTCGTCCGTTCGCCCGCAACACCTGCCGCTACCGCCGCTCGCTCTGCTACCGCGACCGACAAAAAATTAACACCATCTTCCCAAAGGGAACCCTGATGGGATGCGAAGCACCCGCGTTAGCGTCGTTCAACCCGTGACTCCACCCGTGCGCAACGCTGCTGCTTCGCATCCCATCAGGGTTCCCTTTGGGAAGATTGTGTTAATTTTATTATTATAGAGGGCATGGTGTTGAATAGGCCGAAGGCGTGAAGACAGATGAGTAGTAGACTCTCAGAATTGGCAACAAAATGGGGAAAGCGTTTATTCAACGTTTCAGCCGGAGACCGGCCTTCAGCAGGAGTGCGTATACGCTCAGCCTATGGCTGCCTACGCCACTGACTGTGAGGGATGAGCAATGCTTTACCGCATGGATTGGGCATGCGTGAACTACATTTTGCACATGCTTTACATCGCATCACAGAGGTAGCGTTGTCCACCTCTGACTCGGTGGACCAGCTTGAACGCAGCTTGTACTGGTGTATTGAGTTAGAAACGCAGCAGGGACTGCCTTTTTAACTCGATTCCCAACAAAGCGTGGGATCCGTCCATATTGGTAGCCTGATAATTACTTCTATATTTCAGGGCTCTTTGTTTCTTTCAAGTATGCCGCGCTCTGAACAAATCCTGCCAACATCGTACAATGGTATTCTGTAAGAGTCCACGAAATGGTATGTTAAACTTCAACGCGCGGTGATTGAACAGCTCTCGAGAGCCGGGGAACCGGCATCCATCGACCGCGACCGACGACTATCCAGCCCTGTCCTATCGGCGTGCGCTGAAGTGGACCAGCCGTACTTTGTTTCAATGGTTCCGTGCAGCAGTACGGAAGCTACAGACGTCTTCGACCAATCAGAAGGCCGTGTGGTCTCCTGATTGGTCGAAGACAGGCTTAGCAGAAGACCGGGGCCTGTCTTCTGCTAAGGTAGCCGTGTGGCCTTTCCGGTGTACGGAGATTATAGGCTCTTACAGAATAGCTCCTATGCCTCTTTTCTTTATTTTTTCTTTTATTGTCGCACTTGGCTGTTTGTACAACTTTTAATCATTTTGTGTGCGTCGTTGTCAGGTGGCATGTCCGGGTTCGACTGCTGCACAAATGTTAAAGCGGCGGCGCACCTGGTCTGAAAGGGCTGCTGCCCGGTCTTATTTAACCTTTTGACGTTGCCGATACGTGAGCAACCCGCGTACACGAAAACACGTTGGAGGTGACTGTTGAACCGGTTATCAGCGAACGTGCATTACTGCCGGGCTGTCCGGAATGAAACATTGTCTGCACCGGCGGCCTGTGCTGCCAACTGATCTGGGAAGGGTGTGGAAATGGCGTCCTTCGTTTATTTAAAAAAATAAGTCAACGTCGACCAGTGGCGCACCGACGGGGGGGTTTCGGGGGTTGTAACCCCCCCCCGAGGCCGACCTAACCCCCCTCCCACTCCGTAACTGCTCCTATGTCCTAGAAGAATGTGGCGCTAATGTCTCTGCAAAACGCCGAAAAAATAATAAATATAATCATCTTCATTGATGTTACTATTATTTGGCATTTTATTTACTTTTTTTACACACGCAACAACCGTGTAATCGCCCCCCCCCCCCCCTTCCCCCCCTGCCAGAGATCCTGGGTGCGCTACTGACGTCGACTGTGTTCTGTGTGCGCTGAATCGGGCGTGAGAGAAATGGGAAGGGACTGACTGGTGAAACGCGAGCACCGTGACACATATAGTCGGGGGAGGTGGTTCAGTCCCCTCGATACTATTGCAATTTGATACTATTGCACGCGTAAAGCACACAAATACGCACATGAAGGGATGCGGGACCCCTCTCGTAGTTAAATGTTGGCTCTGTTTCCTTCGGGAACAGAGGTAATTTTATTGCTGGAACATCTTTTAATTGGTAAACCGAGGAAATGCTCTTATTAGACTCTTGTGCATCTCTTATAGCCAGCGATAATTATATACTCTTTAATGGGAGTCATGCGTATGTTTGGAGGCTAGGGCGTAAAGCGGTTGATTCACAGACGCGCGTAAGCGGGAGCATTCATGCTGGGTGTTGCATCTAACAAGGTACAAGTTGAGACGGGAGAGAGCAGATCGAAGCCGCAACCGTTAACGAGATAAACTCGATTTCAAACTAGCCTACGAAGATGAACTCGGAAGCGACACATAAGTGAATGATTGCGGTTCCACTGTTTTCTCTGGTTAAACATCTGAAGGCAGCCTGATAGACGGCAGCCTGATTAACTGAAGGCAGCCTGATAGACGGGAAGACGATCGCTCAACTTGCAACCTTCTTTTTCTACCCCCTTCACATTCTTCGCTTACCGCCACTAGATTCACTGCAGGGCAAAGGCTCAATCATATTTCAGTAATTTGCCGAGCCCTGCTCTAATTTCGGCCTGTTATTGCCGCAAGCTTCTCGATATTATCTGCCCACCCAACTTACTGCCATGATCGCCTTCTCGTGGAATCTGCTCTGTAACCCTTAATGACCATCGTTTATCTGGGCTTCTATATTAATGCCGTGGCCGCGCGCACGTGGGCAGGTGGCAACGGTAGAAAATTAATTACGTTCACAAAACCTTGGCAGAACGCGTTTCGGGGCTAGTTGGTCACACATTGTTCAATTTCAGACATAAGCAGCGCAAATATTTAGACACGGACGCGAGACAATGTCCTGTGTAGTCTCCCTGCGCCCGTGTCTAAATCTTCGCGCTTCTTATGTTTGAAATTGAACGATCACAAAAACGGCGCTGAAGGACAGGACGAAGAGCAGTACACAGAGCACGTATTCTCATTTAGCGCTCTTTTCTCGTCGTAATCAATACACAGTCGGAACAGATGAGTACCTAATTGCTGCAGAAATGGACCTCCTGTTTCACAAGGAACGAGAGGTCTATAACTACAGTGTCATACTGCAATATTTATCCACATTTCAGGCGGATGAGCCATTAGACAATAGCTATTTGTCCGCACTCACTTTCACCACCCTCGCTGGTCACCTGCGCGCCAACTCAAGTATGCAGTGAAAACTCCTCTGACGCTCTCATACCCGTGGAGCATGGAAAGCGGAATTCCTTATTGAACTGGCACACAAAAAAGAAAGAAAGAAAGAAAAAAGTAACCCATGATGCCATTTTGAAAGGTTGCATGACGTATATTTTGTTTGCTTCATGTGAATGGCTGGCGGAGCAACATCGTCTCGAGCGACCCGTCTGCCTTTGTTACTAACCGCTCCCTTCTTCTTCTTCTTCTTCTTCTTCTTCCTTTTCTTTGTTTTCTTTTTGTTTTTCAACTCTAGAAAATACTGAAATGTTCTAGGCCACCCTACTACGACAGCACACTATGCACGCAAATGTCGCGACACGCCGATAATTATGTAGAGAATGCGGAGGGAGGCACCCACGTCACACACGTCACATCTGCGTAGCGATGGTACCAGATGGTACCATAGCGGCCGCATTTAAGCCTGTCTCCCAAGGCCGACGCTGTTGCGGCGCATGGATACAGCTTTTTTTTTTTTTTCTTTTCAGGACAATACAATTATATTTACCGCAGGCGTCGGAAAGTTTACTGCGTCTCGCAAGATAAACGCAAGCACATACACGCACAAGTGGAAGGACTTTGTCGATCCCGCTGAAAACGTCGAACATAGTGACACTTGCCGTTTGGAAATGTATCTTGTCCGCCGCGGTGGTGTAGTGGTTACGGTACTCGGCTGCCACCCAAAAAACGCGGGTTCGATCCCGGCCGCGGCGGTCGCATTTTCGATGGAGGCGAAAATGCCAGAGGCCCGTGTACTGTGCGATGTCAGTGCACGTCAAAGAACCCCAGGTGGTCTAAATTTCCGGAGCCCTCCACTACGGCCTTTCTCTCCTCTCTTTCACTCCCTTTCCTCCACCCCCACGGACGCTTAGCCGTGCTCCCTACAAGGGCTGCAGAAATTAGCGTCCTTTCCTAACCGAACCACAATCATCATCATCATGTATCTTCTTCGCAGTATGCCGCGTCGCATTTTCGCTTCGCACGCATTGCGACACCAGGACCGTGTCAGGCGTGTCAGGTTTCCCAACGCGATCGTCACCGTTTTTCACAATGCGGCGGAGAAATCGCTTCCCGAGAGCCGAGGTGAAGCGTATTGGTTGATTGACTTTTGGTGTTTTACGTCCCAGAACCACGCTACGATTGCGAGAGGCACCGTAGTGGGGGGCTCCGGAAATTTCGACCACCTGGGGTTCATTACAGCGTGCGCTTACGTGGCGCAGCACACGGGTCTTAACATTTCGTCTCTGTCGAAAAGTAGCCGTCGCTGCCGGAATTCGATCCCGCGACATCCTGATCAGCAGCCGAGTGCCACAGGCACTAGACCACTGTGGCGAGACGCGATGAAGCGTGTGCCCACTATCCCGGTGATATGAAGACTACGTGAAACGACATTTGGTTAGACAGTAGGGCGAATACACATATGAGCAGGTGGTCCTGGTCACCATTCCAGATTTCAATGAAATTTACTGTAGGCATAGGTTTTTGGGGCCCAGAACAATGATTCTGAACTTGCGAATGGTTAGATCAAATAATGGAGCGTTTTCTTCTTGTTTTCTTTTTTTCTTTGCTGTAACTGTATATACGGCGGGATTCTGTTCGGGATTCATCAACCGTGTGGTCAATGCTATAGAAGTACGAACGTCGGCTCATCGAAATATAGTTATGTTCTTAACGGGGCTCTGCAACACTTTTCGAATATTGTTTGAAAATGGCGCCAAACCAGTCCTGGAGGTGCCTGTGAACACATGAGCCAAGTGTTAGTGCGCCGCATGCGCCAGGGAGTTCGCTATTTGGTTTCAAATAAAGTTGCAAATTGCGTGCTCTCCGTTCAACAAATGACGTCACAAGTGGCGCTCACTACGTCGCTTAACTTCTGTTGTTCTGAAGAAAAGGTGCACGTGATTTCTTCATTTGTTGAACTCGAAATGAATGAATAAGCACTTCCTACGGATGCTTCCGCGTTCATGAAATCATCAATGCTAGATGTACTTCAAAAACGGAGTCAATACTCCCTGTGACGTCATATGTTGAAAGAAGAAGCGGTTTCCAGCCACATCGGAAATTTGAAACCAAATTTCCCTGGTGCGTGGTGCGCACTAATATTTGTCTCACGTGTTCTCAGGAGCCTCCCCGACTGATCGGGATGGTTTACAGACTACGTTAAGAAAAAAAAGAAAACGTTAGCGAAGCTCGCACTAGTGGCGCAAGGCTAGCGAAGCAGCTGAGCTGATCGGCGCTTGACTGGTCGGGTTTTTGTCTCCGGCACACCCACATTTCGTCGTGCTCCGAGGCTTCGGAAAACGCCTCGCAAAGCTCTGCGAGGCCCAGCGAACGCTTCTCAATGTTTCGCACCGAGCTCAGCGTATAGAGACGTTCTCGTCGAGCAAGAGACAGTGGCAGAAGCGGCACGCATGGCCTCGGCTTGACGCCGTCCCACACTATGCATGCGTATATTGCTATTCTAGTAAAAATAGGAGCTGCTTGGACGCCACGGAAGGACGCATGCTCTCGTGACGCGAAGCTATGCACAAACGCAAAGCTTTGCGAGACACTGTGCACCAGACAAATCGACGCACACAGTCTTTGTCTTCTCCTTCTACTTGCACATGTAACACGTACGCCCTCCAGGATCACTTCTGCCAGCGCAGTAGTGGGCTGCGGTCATGAGCGCAAGAGAAGAAGCGCTTTCGAGAGCCGCACAACCAACCAACATTGGGCACTGCACAGAAGTACACGCGCACTCTTGTGGACGAGAACTAATGATGGTGGTAGTTTTCGCACACGGTCGCCATCTTTGTTATTTGACTAACAGCTTCGCTGTTAAAAAAGTAAATCCAGTTTTACGCCTATGAATTATCTTTGTAAACATCTGAGCTGGGGCGAGGATGTCAAGTACACTATCACTACCATGTGACACTATCATGCAGCAGTCGGCTATGGGTGGGGATGAGAGGTCGAGGGCAAGCTGAGTGACAGCTCATCCGTTGTTGACTACGAACACCGCTCACTACAGAGGCTTCGCTTTTAAAAAAAATAGGACATGTTGGTATACTCCGTTTCACAAGTTCCGTGCAGCAGAGTCAAGGCTACCGAGCGCAGAAATCTTCCGAAGTGAAACGAAATGCCATTGTTCGGACACGCACCTGCGAGCCACCACTGGCAATAGTGGCCCCGCTTCATTCTCCTCCTCCTCCTTCCAAAGCTGCAGCTGCCTCTGCAGCGCCTGCCATTGGCAGTTGACAAGCCGCGGAAGGACACGTTTAACACGTGTTCGCCCTCTGGATTGGCCGAAAAGGTCTGTGGCTTCCACAGTGCTGCACGGAACTACTGAAACATCAAGCCGACATTCCGGAAAGTGGACTTGTTTTCCGCCGGCAGCACTGCTAGAGTGTACCTTTCTAGTACACTCTAGCACTGCCTCGTGTTGTCCTGACGGAAGGTTGCAGAGTTACAGTGTTGCCCTGATGAAGATGATGAAGACAAGTCCACTGGAGTGGTAGGCGTCTGAACAAGCCGTCCGCCAAGTCGACCAAATTGTATGCGCCTGTTATATAATTATTTTGCTTCCGAATTTTGAACTAGCTGCATTTATTTGCATGTCGATCCTGCTTCATAGTCATTGTTTACTGTTCACTGCGTTTGTTTATGTCCCTGTGCGGTTCGTTTTCCAGTTATTGTTTCTTTTCACGTGCGTATTAATGTAATCGCTCCTGCTTGGGCCAAGAGAGGGCTTGCAGTATAGACAAATAAGTAAAGTAAAATAAATGAACAAAATAAAGAAATAAACGAACAAACAACGACATGTGCTCGATGGTTTCCCCCTGTTCACAGAAATAGCGCGTCTCGGCTTTCATAAGGAAAGGCTGTACGAGATATCACCAACGGTCAAGGCCGCTTGACGTAGCCTTTCACTGCCATCGTCCTGTGGCGCCGTTCTGAGTGCCAGCTCCTCGGCCAAAAAAAAAAAAAAAAAGTACACCCGTTTCTCCACTCTTCTTCTCACACGTGCAAAATCGGCGACTATACCGACGATCGGTATGTGCATCGCCGGTGACAGTACACTGAGTACACGAACGTCCCTCGTAGAGGTATACACTCTGATTCACTAGTTCTGTGCAGCAGAGTCAAGCCTACGCTACCATCGAGCGCGCGTTCTTGCGAAGCGATATGTAGCGCCAAGAAGTCCACGTAGACGCTCCAGCCGCTTCCGATGCGGTGCCCAACACTAGCAGACGATAGAATCATGCTCACGAAGGGAGCCTATACAGTACAACCAGAGTCCTTGCGACATTGCTCGGAAGGACACATTTAAAGTGCGTTCCTCTTTTGTCTTTTTGCGCTGTAGTTTTTCGTTACTATGTACCAGCACTCCCAGCTCGCCACGTTAGTTATAAGTTCGCCCTCCTGATTGGCCGTAGGGGCCCGTAGCTTCCACAGTGCTGCACGGAACTACCGAAACATATTGCAGCCCTTGCTCGATGATCAAGGACGACGCGTGAACGTGCCGCATCGCACAGGCTCATGTACCGTATCTCACGTTACTTTATCGACGGGCTTTTGGCGATGTTGGAGTTCGAACAGGTTTCGTACGTGTCTGATCTGTTTCCGGTATAGACTAGGTCACCGCTACATCTGTAGTGCATCTTTATAGCATCGTATTAGCGTGGTATATATATGCTGGGAAACGTGTAAATTTTATCAAGGAGAAGAAATGTTTCTTGCTGTGTAACGATATATTCGCTTTAACGCGCGAACAAGGAGAGATTTAGTCTATCGAGGAAAAGAAACGCTTCTTGCTGGGCTCGTTTGGAATGCAACGTTCCAGCAAGGTGAGATAGGCATCCACACTTTTTCTTGGACTATTTAAACAACACAGCGCCGACCTTACCCTCTCACCAGCGTCTGTTCATTTTTGTTTTTGCGGGCTTATGAAGTTGGCCTGTAAAGCGATACCTTGGTATGTACTGGCTGTTAAAATACCCTCACAAACAGTGCAATAATTTTGCGAAGGCTGCAAATTCGTGAAATAATTTGTCCGCTCTAGATGTTCTAACAGATGGAGTTTACAGATATGCTGTTGCGGAATTGGCGATTTGCAAGGATTCAGTTTGCCGGGCATTTTAGCTGGCTAATTAGAGGGGGGTGGAGGGTATTGAGCTATAGACCGTCGGATATGAAACCAAAACTTTGTTTCGTACACAGTCACTGGAATATATTTTTGTCGAACGCAATAATTTTTATTCAATCTGGTTGAGCTGTTGCGTGATAGAAGCGTATCTCGGTCCTATCCCTTACGGATGTTGTAGACTCTGCGTACCTCGTCAGAAAGAAAGAAAGAAAGAAAGAAAAAAGAAAGAAAGAAAGAAAGATGTCCATAACGAACAGCTCAGACTCAAGGTACGTACATGCACGATTTACTGTTTCATTACAGTGTCTCTTTAACGGTTCGGTTTAACGGTTCGGTTTGTGTTCGGTTTGAAGCGCCAGAAAAGTTAGAACAGGAATTAGTGTCCATTATCATTTACTATGTGAATAGCGCAACGGTGACTCGCCGGCACTGCGCTATCATTGTGAAAATGCACTAAGCGTCTCAGCACGCTCGCTTGCACGAAGGAAAGTCTCGACGAAATCATTAGCGTTGTGGAAAACGCGCCGAACGTTTGAACGCGCTTGTTTTCGCGGGACGTTTTTGAAGGAGTTCCATTACTCGTAATGAGGCGTGCGCTTCGGTTGTAGTGGTTATGGATAATCCGGATTAGGCAATAGGGGCCCAGAGTGAGTGCAAATCCAACCGCCGGACCATTTATATACCTTGGATGATGTACACACGCGTCCGCTATTAAAGGGAGCGCATTAGTGTGGGGCATGTCCAGTCTTTATTCTCGTACAAGTGCACAGTCACCAAGCCTTGTGGTTTGTAGTTCTGGCTCCTTTGCACACATCTGTGCAGTGCAAGGACGCCGTTCCTCCAACCCGTCGCAGTTATTGCACCAGGAATATGGAAGTAGCACATTTTTCATGAAGCAGTGAACCGTGTACTGTACGTAACGCGCTACTCAAGTTCCACTTCCTCGTGTGTGCGTCTGTTTGGGTGTGTGACGTCGCAGCGGGAAATGTATTGACCTTCCTAAACACATGCATCGTGCTATATAGAGGCAAAGAAATGTTCGCGTATAAAAGGGCTTTAGCGACCGTTCATGCGGAGCACTTTCGAACCGCAACTGTGTACGTACAAGGAAACAGTGGCACATGTCGGTTGGAAACTAGCGGCCCGAAGAAGCGACGCCTAACGGTTCTTTCTTCCGTCGTCCTTGGCGAGTAGCCAAGCGTGTCGTGCAGCGATTGCAGCAAACGCCATCCATTTGCTCGAAACAATAGACGCGCTCCTTGGTCTGAGCTTCAGCGGCCTTCCGAAGAGATAGACAAAAAAGAACAGAAACAGTAACTCGTTAGCTTATCCTCGTCACGGTCTGGCGTCGGCTTGCGCTCGTGTATAGCACATAGCGGGCCGCCCCGACATCGGAACATAAAGACCCAAGTCTGCCCCGACACGATGGTTCAGCACGGTGGTATGGCACTGGGGTGTTGATCCGAAGGTCGCGGGATCGAATATCGGCCGCGGCGGCTGCACCTCGATTGAGGCGAAATGCTGAGACCCGTGTGCCGTACGATGTCAGTGCACGTTAAAGAACCTCAAGCATACGCTAAATTTCCGGTCTACTACGGCTTTTGTCATAATCGTGTCGTGGTTTTGGGACGTGAAAAACCCCAAAATTGTTATTAGAATGACCAAGCTCCTTTCCCTGCTGCGTCGCGGGCCGTTGGAATGAGCATAGCTGTTCTTCGAGTTCGGGGCTACTAACAGCAGCTTCCCATTTGAATGACGTGACGCCATCGCCGCCGTGCTGTAACGCCATGAATGTCCTTTTACTCGTATGTTTTTGGTGGTCGTTGAAACGTTCTCGAAGTTGCCCAAACTCTCCGTGTTCAGTCCTGGTTCATTTAGACTACGACGTAGTCATTCCTGTACCAACATATGATAAACTAGGCAATATGTTGGTACGGGTAGCTTATGCGGGAAACCGACGGCGGCGTCTAAGCCCATCTTTCCTGCCTGGCTTGCCAAACCGTTTACAGTGCCAATTACAGCGACTTTCTCGATGTTATAGAAGGAGTATTTGCTATGTTAGAAGTAGTTTTATAAGCGCTTTAGGAGGTATAAATTGAGGTTTCGGAAGCAGTTTACGGATAAAGGTGAAAAATAAAAAAAGAAGACAGAAAAGACTTTCCGATATAAAACTGGGAAGGAAACCTTTCATAAACGGTTGTAGATTTGTGTTCACAAAGAGAGAGAGAGAGAGAGAGAGAGATGGGGACGACGATTTAATCTATACTGCTGTTTAGGAAAAAAAGAGAGCAACACACATGGTTCACAGTGCAATGCACCTTATACTACGGGAGAGCTATTACACGGCCGCTACATAGAACTATGTACCGGTCGTGGCTGTAAACTGTTCCGTTTCAAAGCCATCGCGGCAGAAGTTATGTCTGTAGTCATCATTGTCACGGACGGCTAACATCGTTAACAAATGAGCACAGCGTTTCTTATACAAGACATGCAGGTACGAGTATCACAGAGCAAGGCTTCGGACACATAAATATAATTGCGTCGGGTACAGCAGATGCTGCACAAATCCACATACACACATACACAGCTGGGTACACGTCCATGTACATTACAGTTACAAGATTCAAGCCAGTTCTATTCTCTGAAAACCGAGGGCTTTGCGAAGCTTTGCATTTGTGTGTATTGGGTGTGAAATTCATTATCACTACCATGTAGCGCTATCACTATCATAACACGTAGCAGGGGGCTGATGACAAGGGCAGTGAGTGGGTCGAGGGAGTGGGTTCGCTTTTCCCTTCTGTGTAACCGTTCCTTTCTTTCTTTCTTTCTTTCTTTCTTTCTTTCTTTCTTTCTTTCTTTCTTTCTTTCTTTCTTTCTTTCTTTCTTTCTTTCTTTCTTTCTTTCTTTCTTTCTTTCTTTCTTTCGTTCAGTGGATTGAGGATAAGCGTGGGTCGCTTCCGCGCAACCGGAGACGTCGTAACATCTATCTATCTATCTATCTATCTATCTATCTATCTATCTATCTATCTATCTATCTATCTATCTATCTATCTATCTATCTATCTATCTATCTATCTATCTATCTATCTATGTGCCTCTGGCTTTCTGTCTAGCTCGCTCTCATTTCTCTGTTTCTCTTGCCTATAGCTAGTGGGTTTACGATCGCCGGTGTGACGCAATAATATGATTTCCAAAAGGCATGCTTTCCAAGTGCGGGTGGGAATAGTGGTTATGACGGTCGCCTGCGGCCGGCACGTCTGAGTACATGGGTTCGAATCCCGCCTCGTCAAGGAAGTTCCTTTTAATTATTTCCTTACTAGGTGCGTACGGCAGCTACGGATACTACTACGGATCAACCTCAACTCTGAGCAGCTCAACTGTTAAGATTATCAAGCAGCAACAATACAGTGCGCTTTCCACTTTTTTTGGAATTTTTTTCTTCACCCACGGAGGTGAAACAGTGAGTCAGCGGTCCCTGAAAATCAACATCTTTATTCAACAGAATACGGGGATTCCGTTCAGCGCAGAGTACTGGGAGGCGGCCCTGTTCGGCTTCCAGGAACTATCGGCTCAACAGATGCTCAACAGGCCAGCGGACCCTTACAGCGGTCCTTAGAACAAATCGTGAACGATTCGGAGTACACCGTACCTATGGGAGAGGTACGGTGTACCTCTCTGCTTTTAAATTGGGGACAGTTGTCCCCAATTTAAAAGCGGGCGTGAGAAATGGCTTTTGGGCGAAGGTTATTTCGTGACCCAGAGCTTCTGTAATACTTAGGATAGTTAATTTTATCCTGCAGGTAAATGTTTGTGCCTGCTGCGTAATGTTTACCGTATTTACTTGTTTAATACCATCAATGTTTAATGTAGAACCGGCAAATCTTCGCCAACTGTTGGGTAGCGTCCCATGGATGGCCACATGGCTGGTCACAGTTCCCTACGTACATACCCTTGTTCGCAGGCGTCTATACGGAGCTGGTTGGTAAAGTGCTTTGCTCACATTACCAGTAACTTCAGCGCATTTTTTTTTTCGCCATTGTACGCAAATTGCGTAGTCTTCAACAAATACATGTTTGATTATATACAGCTAATATGTGCATTTGTAATTTTCCTTTACCGTAAGGCCCTTAGGGATATGTCTTGTTTACTTACTTCTGCAAAGTTCACATGCTTTCTCCCGCTGTTTTTGCCTTAGTAGCTAATCGTGTGTTGAGAATTTTTATACATGTAATGAAGGGAAGTGTCCCTGAAAGTATTTACTTGAGGAGGGGAGGGGGAGGGAGGGGGCTCCTTCTCTGATGTCATTACTCTTTAAATGTGTCAACGTGTAATAAAGATGATTGATGTCAACGTGTAACAATAAAAAAAAATACTGACTGATTAAAACAGGAATTCGTGAACCAAGTGTGTTACAGATCTACGTTCTTTTCTACTCCATGTGTTAGAATACGGTGGGTAACTACCATATTTATGGTCCCAGACGTATGGTAGTTATTTCTATGTCATAGCTGCCTCGCATTGACTGTTCTAGGTTTGTATACTTAACCGTAATTTGATCTTTCTCTCGCGGTACTTGTACTGCAATAATGCCACGTCATCCCTTGCCTACAATGCGCAAAAGTTTACGGAAAGTCATGCATGCACTTAAGTTTTCTTACGTGTATTGAATGCGAAAGCATGCGACATCGGTGTGCGACGACCACACTGTTTCGACGTCCAGTCACATGACGTCATCATGCGACTCCATGTGATGACGTCACTAATCACTCACGTGACTTCTGGCATGTGTGCCGTGGACGACGACGTGTTTTACGTCAGATGGCTCAACCCCTCCGGCCACGCCAGTCGCATTTCCACGGGGGCGGAATGCTGCGCTATTGTCAGTGCACGTTAAAGAGCAACACGTGGTCGAAATTCCTGGAGCTTTCCATACTGGCGTGCCTCATAATCAAGTTGTGATTTTGAAACGTAATGTCCCAGCAGTTGCAATTTACCTCGTTATAGGGACATCACTGATATAGCGAATTATCGGATATAGCGAATTAAATACAAGTTTGGTTTGGCCGCGCTTCATTTCAGTGACATTTATTTCTTTACAACGAAATTGAAAGTGCGAGAGGCGTCCAGATATCGGCGGTATCGAAGAGATATTTCATCCGCACGAGGCCCAAAACGCGAAAGGTAGCATAAAAGGCAAAGTAAGTATTGCAAGACAAATCAGAGCCATATTTTCTTTGAAACGCTGCGGAAATATTGGTCATATCTAGCGGCAAAAAAAGAAAAGAAAGAAAACATGTGTCATAAACGAACCAACGAACTCTCCTTGCCCAAGGTTTTGTAGCGTTAGGTTTCTACAATCAGAATAATCGAGTCGCACGCATTGGACCAATGTCATCGTACAGTTCATGCATTTGTTGTAGGTACTGCATGTAGCAGCATCAAGAAGGAACAAAGAGGCGAACTTTTGAGGGCGAATTATTAATACCTGGACGACGAATGATGTTTATGCAGTCGGTTAAAACTGCTCCTTGCCTAGCGTTATCGGAACGTCAGCGTAATAGCTAGCAAACAGAAAAGGTTAGTAAACGAATTTTAATTGGCGAACCAACTGCTTCTCGGTTGCGCAAGGGCACAGGTCACTGAGCGAAAGCATGCTTAAAAGACTTATTCGCTACGCACGCTTCAACTTTCGGCGCTCTGTATAACAGAACCCGTTGTTGGAAATGGCAGAACCCGAATTCGCTGGGACAACTATGTATTTCTTTTTTTTTCCCCAGCGTTAGCCACTTTTTAACGTAAGCCGATAAGCTGTTCTGAGGCTGTTGCAAAGTGTCTCGCAAACTTTAATGTTTCACACCCCTTAGAAACCGGAACAAAGTGATCGTCTCCTTACAGACCACATGCTTCTCTCTCAACCTCTGCTCTCCTCCTCGCTCAAGCTTTCCCCCTCTCTTTCGAACCCGTCAGCAGTGCGCGCGCGTGTGCAGTACACAGACACTGATATGGCAGCTGCTTTCCGCCGTTAGCGCGCATTTACCTGCAAAGAGAGAAAAGAGCCTGTGATTCTCTCAACTCCCTCGTCCCCCCCCCCCCTCTCTCTCTCTCGATATGATGCTTAATTTTCGAATCGCTATGCCTCCTCCCCCATCAGAGGCCATCGCCGTCTCTACGCCAAGCCAGTAGGGTGCCGCCTCCCAACGCCCGAACGGTCTCTCCTTGCCGCGACTTTCTCTCCCTAACCGCGCTCTCTCCAGAGGCGTCCCGATTCGTTTTCTATGTTTTTCGCTGGCGTTAATGATATTCCATGTACTTTTTTTACCGTCTACTGCATGGCGACGGTTGCGAGGGTGCGTCGCTTGTTTCGCGTTGCCGCGGCTGCCTCAGCGACTAGCCTCGCAGGCACACACACATGCCCGCCGACTTCACCGCTGCCGCCGGCTCGCTGGGCGCACTCCGCGTTTGCTAGGCGAGCGCGTGGTTTCTAAATGCGTTCCCCTCTCTCTACGCGAACAGCCACGACGCCTTCGACTCGTCGTCGTCGTCGCTCGAAGGTTGTGTGACGAGAAGGGAGTCTAGCACGTTGCTCGGCCGCTCTCGAGTGCCGGTGTTCCCTCATTCAGCGATGGCTGGCGAGCGCGCGTGCCCGTCGACACAGGATATGCCGCCGTCGGTCGACGGCCTAGCGTAGTGTAGAAGAGGAGGCCTTGTGGGATTCAGCTGCAGGTAAGTGAAGGATAAGGCTGGTCTTGACTAGCATGGATGCAACCACGAGAGTGTGAACACGGTGAGCCTCCTTCGAGCCGGCTGGCTTCGCGGGCGCAGCTGTTGCACGCCAAGAATGATGAATCAGATGCGAGGTGCGTGCTCTGCTGGAAATAAGAGTTGTTTGAAATGTGTCGCGTGCTGCACACCCAAAGAAATGTTTCTGATTGGAGATTTATATCGTTGAAAGCTCTTCAACCAAACTGTTTCAGTCGCGCTAGTTGGACGCTGTAAAAGGTTAGATTTCTCTTTTTTTTTTTTCTGAGGGGGGAGGTGGTTTCGGTGCGCGTAGGTGGTACGACGAGTGATAAAAAAAAAAGGGGGGGGGGGAGGGAGGGAAGGGTAATTTAATTCATTGTTATTGCATGATGCCGCACGCATTTTTCCGCGTACATTTCTTACAGCACGTGTTTCATACCGCAGATTTGTCACATTTATTGATGTGCCCGAATATATAATAATATTCGAAGGTATCATAGGCCTAAAACACTCCACATTCTCATGAATTATTTCGAAATACTCCATGTTCCTCATAGAGTTCTCGCATAAAGTCCACGTTCTCTGAAACCGAAAGAAAGAAAGAGCGAATGTTCTTAAACCAACTATTTTAATTAGGTCCTGCAACTCTACGATTCTCACGATTCTAGAGGCACAGAAACACGATCAGATATGATTATATATTTCCAGTGGACGTGACTGGAAGTTGAGGACGATAAAGAAGACGGCGTGCCATATGCTATACGGTTTTTTCCCCCTTAAACTGTACGACACAACAGACACGTTGACGGTGCAAGGCGGGTTCTTCTGTTTCTTCGAAATAATAATGAAGGCTTAATGATCGCTCGCCTAAGGAGTATATGGCCAAACAAACACTTCTGCGACAACGGTGCTTCTTTTGGTTATAGTAATGCACCGCGGTCCTCCCTTTGGGTGCAGCGGGGCGAGGGGAGGTTCTATCTAGTGCAAGGGGAGATGCAAGCAAGTGTTATGAAGTGCCCTTCAAAAGTCCATACTCGCTTGCGTCTTAAACTAGTACTTCTGACTTGTTATATTGCTAAACGCTCTTAGGATTTGGCTGAATGCCGAATCATAAGCCAAATCGAGCATTTGGCTTGACATTCACCTAAATCCAGCATTCAGCCAATCCAACATTCAGCACACTCCAACATTTGGCTGAATGACCAACAGTTCGTGAAAGACGATATCCTTACTGCGCATGACACAGACTCCCACAGTGCGTGGGGTCTGCGTTCTTTTTTTTTTTTTTTTTTGATACAAATACCATGATGCTGCGATTTTTACGCAGGTGCTCTCCACCCATTTTATAAATTCATCACAAAATGGAGAGCAGTGCTGTGAAAAAAAAAAAAAGAGGAAAGGAAAAGAGGAAATACTAAACAGAGGTATACATAAAAAGTAACGCACTGGAGTTTTGTCTGGTCGCAAAAGCCATTGCTCTCCCCGCGTTAATAAATTTCCATGCCCTATCTATTGCACAAGTAACCTTTTTATGCATTTTTTTCTTACGCTGTATTTATGTATTGCGAAAATTACACTTACAGGAAACATAAATATTGTACGATCGAGCTAGTGATTGCTTGGGCTCCATAAACACGAAACATATATATATATATATATATATATATTATATATATATATAGACAGATAGATATACTGTCAAGTTATTTATGTCTATCTCTCTCTCTCGTCAGCGGGTTTTTGGCGTCTGTGCGAAAAAATGTTATCATATATGGTGCGTGCCTATGTTTTTGCAGCGTAAGCTGTTATGAGATCACAACAACGGCCGTTTATGGCGCCGTAGTTGTCCGCCGCCGCCGCCCCGGTGTCCGTAACCATCACTGCGCAAATTTCAGAAGAAGATAACAAGGACTGCGGAGGATTCGAACCCACGTCTACCTGCGTAGCAGTCGAGCATTCTACCACTGAGCTACGCATGCACTTGAAGAATTGGCGCTAAAAGACCTAAACAGGTACTTCAACAGTACCTAAACAGGCCTGCCGAGGAATTGCATTAACAAATGTAATGTTAGTGGCAGAATAGTATTACGCCACTACGCGTCGCGGAAAGTAGATTGCATAGCAAGTGCGAGGAATCATTTTAAAGAACACAGGGGTGCGTGCTTTGTAGCTCTGCACCCATTTCAGAGGCATCATCAACATCACCATCATGAAACGATCTTCTTCAACTTTTCCGTCATCATTATTACAAAGCGCTGCCTCGTGAAGCAGTTTTGTCGTATCGTGTCATGCAACAGGCGACTTGCGCAGCCCCGACAGCAACCTGATTTGGCACTTGGCCACATCCCGAAGCGTTTAATGGCCTCTAACAAGGTCGCTCCTCCAGCTTACGCTGTAACCGTCCTGCGATTCCGCGCAGATCTCGTGCATCTTCGTTTTCCTTTTTTTTTTTTTTTGCTTGTAATGTTTGCGCCTTGTCCACGGTACACATCGGTGCACCATCGATCGTAATCGAGCCCGATCGTTATCTAACATTTCTTTAACAGATCACAGATGCCTGCATTTTGATCACGAGGTTATGGCACGTGTTTATTTATTTGTATTGCCTTGTCAGTTCATCTCCAGGAAGAGGACGGTCACCTTAAGTTCCTCGGTGCAGCATCTTTTATGCGGCTGCACTTCCATCTTATTTTTTTTTTTTTGCTGTCCACAAAGGGGGAAGAAAAGGAAACATTTAACATCAACGTGATCGCCATTGTTTTCATTCGTGCGCGTTGGGGAAAGGACGTAATGTCGCCTGAGAAATTCAACCCCGATGAAGCATGATCGCTATCGAAAATTACCTTGTGACACGCATGCAAAAAAGAAAAAGACAGTATTGCCGAGAGCCGTCGGGTTGTTCGCGCCTGGCTATGCCTCCACAGAGCTCATGCGTGCCATAGAGTTTCCTATTAAAATACTAGAGGGAAAACTGGCGCTAGTGTCTACGGAAGTTTCAAACAAGGCGGTTGAGCCAGCATGGGAATGATGGGTATGACATGGATTTGCCTAGTCTTCGTTCTGCTGGCTTCATATGGCTTTGCGGCTTCAAAAAAATAGGTTGTTTAAGACAAAATATTGCGCTAAAACGGAAGACTTCGGAGTAACTATGTGCGTGCGCAGATACCAGTTGCTTTTTCGCGGTTAGAAAAATACTGAACGCTCAGAAATTTAGCAACATTGTGCGATATGGCGATGTTGCCTCCTCTGATTGTGCCCAGATTTAGCAGCGTCCATGTGGGTTTAAGTTCCATATATATTTGAGTTTGAACTTAAAATAAAGATTTTTTGCTCTTGTAAGTGACGTGCTGACATATTCAAGTGTGTAAAATGTAGATGTCGTCTAAATATAAAAAAACGGGCTTTCGCTCGCTTCCTTTATTGCAGGGCAAGTGTTCCACTGTATTTTCACAAACTATATGCATGGGCCAAGCCCCTGCGCAAGGCCGTAGCAGGAACGCAATATCGCCCATCGCTTGGTGGTTGGTTTTGTGAAAAAAAAAAAAAAAACAATAACGTGATGTTCGATAAACAGCTATGCCGTTAAATTCCGTCGGAAACTGCGCCTGAGCTTCGATTTGAGCTAACTTTCTGAGCGTCGACCGCAGGCGCGTCTGCCTATCGCCCACTGGGTGTCTACTACGCACGATAACTGTGCGTCTGCTTGGCGCATTCGGTCAGCGTTGAATTAATCAGACAGCGGAATTGAAATGATCTTGTACCGGATATACGGACAGCCTTGTCACAAGGGATGTATGTCAGCCGTGAAAGCGACCCTGCGCATTACAGATTCTTTCGCACCTGATACAAAGTAAAAAAAAAGGAGAGCAGCAAAATCACGTCCAATAAGGTTCGCGAGACGCAGAGCAAGGAGTTCTTAAGTTGGGTAAAATACCACTGCAAATAATATGTGTACCCATTCATCAACAAACACAACAGCGTAACAGACTGCACGGCACCTCATCATTGCAAACGACTTAAGTACATGCGACAGTCTCATGATCTCTAGCAGTAAAGCGTACACTACAGCCGCTGCCTTCGTCACGTAATGAAAAAGTGTAGTAATGTCACTCGCGTCACCAACACTAAAAAACAGAAATAAACAAATCCACCAGAACGTTTGAAGCCGCAGGCAAGAAGACTAGACAAATCCATGTCATACCCATCATTCCCATGGGATCTTCACGATCGCAGCGCCAGTTTTCCCTCTAGTATTTTATTAGGAAACTCTATGATGCGTGCTACACTTAAGAGTCGCTAAGCGCATGCGCCGAGGTTAAAAACAGGTTTGTTTTTGGTTGCCGCGAAGCCAGCGCCGCTTGTGGGCGTCAACTCAAGTCAAGTTTATTTCATTTTTCAAAATCACATATTACAAAAATAGAATATGCAGAAGAGGGTCCCAAAGTCAGGAGAATCCTTTTACTGCGTAGAAAGCAAATAGTAGGGCGCAGACGTGTTTTTATGTGCTGACTGCAACTTTAAGGCTGAGTTACGGTCGCATGAACACCAGCAGACAACGTATGGCGATTCAAAGACTCCAGATAGCAGTAACAAGGCGTCTCCACCATTCTACGCCACGTTTCTGTTGCCGCAGTTTTTAAGCTCAGTTTAAAAATACAAATCCTGTTTAATTCGCTAAAGTGTGCTCGATTCCATCACTATGATTCAAGTTCCTTCGAAATGCACAAAGGCACGTTCACACGTTCTGGCCAGTTGTCGGTCCATTTAAGTAAAACTGAATTGATTTTAGATATAGCGATGTCGGAAGTCTTTCATTACGGGATTCCATTTGTGCATCACAGCAGTGACGTCAGATGAGCGAGCGAGCGATATATTATCGCCTTTATCTCCATCAGTCGCGTCCAATGCTGGACTATGGAAGATTTGTCCCGACAATGCCGAAATACCGCTGTGTACCGTGGGATGCTTTTAACTGATTCTCACTGCTTCATATTCGAGGGAATATAGTAGTCATTAAAGCAGGTCTCGGAGAGATTGCAGCTGCATCGGTGAAGTACATGTCATGGCTTCGCGCGACCTTGGGTCTGTATATGTTTCGTAATGTACGAAACCGTCGCAAGCGTGGTGTTCGAGGTCTGGCGACCTCTGACGCAATCTTGGAAACGGTTGCTACGGGTCCCTGTACATGACATCACGTGTCGTGGCTCCGCACTACTGCGAAGTTTATGTTGCACTTGAACGTGAAAAACGCAGCGCTATGCGGTACCAGAGCAGACGAGGAAAGAAGAGGACACATGCGGCGTCGATTCGGAACCATTTTAGTATGAGCTAGTCTTTTTCATTTTTTAGCGTGAAACCCTCTCTGGGAAATGAATCATAGTTTCGGAAACAATTTATAAGTCCGCAAAAAACGTTCGCCATTTTAAAATTAAGTTGAGAAACATGTCTAGCGATGTAAAGATGGAAAGTGGGACAAACACACTATAGTCGACGCGATGCCACACTCACACGCACGTCAATCTCAGAATACACTGACACCTCGCCTCACGCTTTCAAGCATTCCATTTTCAACTACTCAAACTGAAGTAAAAAAAGGCCGGGAATTTCAGTCAAGTGCTAGAGTTTCACATGCGACAGAAACACTGGCTTCAGGCGACCAGTTGTGCTACTGTACACGCCCAGTGCTCGCCTTCTTCCCTTTCCCTCTCCCTCTTTCTATCTCTCTTATTCCCCATTCCCTTACCACTAGTGCAGTGTAGCGAACCAGATGCCCGTCTGGTTAACTCCCTGCCTTTATTCTCTTTGCTCTCTCTCTCTCCCTCCCCTTTTTCATATATAGGGAACTGTGGCTTGCTCGTAGACTTAGAAGAAGCGAAATTTGGGCGAGTTTGTAAGAGTTCATACGGGAAAAGCAGCGCAAAGCAAAACGAGGACACAAGGAAGAACTCAACAAGGACGTCTTGTCCAGTTCTTTCTTGTGTACTCGTTCTGCCTTGCGCTGCTTTTCCAGTTTGGTCATAGACATTGCTTTCGAAGGTTACGTTAAGCCTCCTTACTGCTCTCTTACAGTGGAGCTTATCCAAGGTTATCCAAGGTTTTTAAGCAGCATACAGCGTGAATCCAAAGGGTGTATATATATTTATTTAGCGGCCGCGCCTTATAGAGAACGTTAATTTTGTAAACAAACAAACAAACAAACAAACAAACAACAACAAACACAAACAAACAAACAAACAAAAGTAAGCCCAGTTCCATGCCTCTCAGGAAATCTCTGTAAACAGCTGCGCTGGGGCAGGGGTGTCAAGTTCACTATCGCCATCATGTGCCACTATCATTTTCACTCTCACTGTCATGTAGCGGTCGGTAAGGGGTAAACGCGGTTCCACTCTTTCTTTCTGCGCAATCCGGGACCCTTCTTTCTTCCTATATATATTGTCCTTCGCATAATCGCTATCACGTAGCAGTGTGGTTGGTGAGTCGAGGGCAAAAGCATGCCCGGTTTTCCCTTCCGCGCGACAGCTCTTCTGTTGAATGCGAGCGCCGCTCCCTATACGGATCAATCTCGACCAGAAGCAGCTCAGCTGTTAAAAAGAGGGAATGTCGTCAGAGCCGACACTTCGACAAGTGGACTTTTCGCCCGGCACCACTGCCTTTGTGTGACCCTGACGCAGTGCTGCGGACAATTTTTCGGTGTTACCCTGATGAAGACACTCGTCGAAACGTCGCCTTTATCGGCACTCCCTATTTTTTCGTCGTTTTCAACCATCGTTCTGTCGCTTCAAGCCCTCGTGTTTCTTATGAACTTCTGTTCTTTGTTAAATTTGCGACGTACATACCCGTATGGTAACAGCACTGGCTAATATCATTTTTTTATTTATCTATGCAACACAGCTTATACGCCCTACAAAGAGGAATTGGGCAAGGAGAACAGACACAAAACAAACAAGAAAACAAAAAGTCTTACACGGAGTACATAGTCAACGAATGTCATTCATTGTACAGATGCTAAGTGTAAAGATATACAGACACTACCGCAACATAGAAATATGTTCTAAGAAAGTATAAAACATGAGAAAAAAAAATCAAGACATTGCTTATACAAAGAATAATTATACAAGTCAATGACGCATGATATTCTGAATGTGAGTCAACAGGAAATACTAAATGATCTACATAAAAAAACAACAACAAAAAATGACAAGGGCAAGCAGAAAAACGGAGGCAAACGAATCGTTAGCTTAAGGAATGGGAGTTCAAACGAACGTGAAACTTATGTTTAGTTCGTTTGTCTTCTACCATGTCATCGGCCCCGCGTTGTCTAGTGTGGGCAGACTGTGGCTTATGTCGGCCATTCTCTCTTGTGAAAGAATAATAATACATACGAGGCATTACGTGCTTCCGGCCTGCTCGATTAGCCATTTCGCACGCTACAGTAGTTTCTCTAGGAAATTTTCCGGCGCGGTAATTTATTTTTGTGTGCGTATTATACTTGCGTGTTTCTGTTTCCACAAAACACTTCCCGCAGGTGCTGGTGCACGTTGATGGCCGCACAATACCGGAAGTGCGGTGCGCGCATGGCTTGGCGTATATAGCGCAAACACATGCCGGACAGCATCTCGCGTTCTCGGCGTGACCTCGTTGCATGCTTGCCTGTTCCTGAAAAAAAAAAAGAAAAGAAAGGGAAAGGTTACAGTGGTTCGAATCACATTTTGCGTTGTTAAGCTCTTCGTGGCTTGCCATTATTCATGCTGCTGAACATCCACGACACCTGCCATTATGGTCATTGTTTAGGGAGGTTGAATGACCATCTGCGGATGCTTGCATAGCCATCGGCTGCAAGTGTATACAGCATCGCCATGTTTTTTTTTTTTTTTCCTTTAATATCGAGCGAGCGCTTAGCAGAGGACGTGGTAATGTCTGATGCTGAAAAAGTAGAAAGAATTTCTGCGTTGCAATGAGGACGCGCACGAAAAACACTCAACTCCGATCGCCGTATCCTACTTTGTTTAGTTCATCATATGTTACGGTAATCCTTAAGTAAACGGCGCCGTGAAACGGATTCAGAACGACGAAATGTTCAAGGGTTGCGCGTGTGTGCTACGCGTTTACAACCCAGTGCAAGTGTCATCGGCAGCGCTAGGCTCATTCGCTTTTCTTGAAGTAAACAGCGCTGCAAACGACACTCGCGGTTGTGTGTACCTTGTGCGCTTGCGCGTAGTACAACAGAAGATGTCGTTACCTTTCGACACTGTTAGACGCTACCATGTGCCGCGCTCAGCGCTTGCGCGACACTTATATGCAAAGATTGCAAGGGTGTAACCTCGCGGTAGCTGCAGTGTTTTATTACTTATGTTCGCTCCATGTCACGCATAGCTGCCACGTGGTACTGCCATTCGTGGTGTCATTACGGCGCCGGCCTCTGCCTGTCTTCTCAAAATGCGGTGGCTTGTTCGGGCGGTCGTCGGCTGTAGACAAGTGTCATTCACACCGCAGGTACGTTACGTATACAGTTGTTGCATATGCAGACACGTTACAAGGTACATTTTCCCGGATGATTCGCCGTTGTCTAGACGTGAACGCACGTTGCAGATGACGTTGTATGACCAGCTCACCTTGTACGCTTACCCTGCTAATTTCACTTTACTTCTATTTTTTCCTTTATGTACTTCATGTCGCTGCTTGTACCTCACTCGCCTTGACCGTGTTCTGTCGTAGTGTCGGAGGCGTGTCAGTAAGTGCTCAGGGCTTCGTAATTGCTTCCTGCGTACTGTAATAAGCACTTTTGTTTGGACCGCGGCCTCGACTGGGCGAGCTGTAAGAACACTGCCGCCATCACTAAACATTGCCGATCTCAGCGAGCGCCTGTGATGACGCGATGAACGGCGTTGCGTGTTTGCGAGCATCACTCGTCCTCCTTTGTATACATACGTATGCAAATAATCGCACTCTGTTCTCCCTCTCTCTTCCTGTCCTTCGCTTCTCTCATCCGTTGCTGACCGCCGTTCAGGTGTCTGCTGCTTACGCTAGACAGTTGCCGTGTCTCGCCCTTTTCCCCCTTACCTCGATGAGGACTAAAAGGCTAGAAACACGCTTTCCCAGCCGACCTTTCCTCCTTTCCTTTCATTAAACATCGTCTCCGTTTAGAGTTACCGTACGGTCAGCAGTAAAAAAAAAAAAAAAAAAAACGCAGGAAAGTTTCTTCTTCTTCGCTCATTCGGCAGGTAAAGGCGAACGCTTTTTACAGCGAATGCTTCTGCGAAGAAATGACCCGTATAACGAAATAATCCTTGCGACCCTGCTGTATTACCACATTTGCCCTGTGCAGCCGTTTACAACGAAGTATCTTGAAGGTACCGAGCACGCCGTAGTAAAGCCGTTTGACCGCTTATACTGCTACTTCACTTGCATCCTCCTTTCCTTCTTGTTTTGCTGAAAAGAGCTTAAAATTAGGTTTGTTTTGGGTCCGCCCCTTCCTCCGTCCGTCCCATGGCGTTGAAGACTATACCGCTGTCGGCCATCGACGACAGGGAACGACTGTTTCTGTCGTCACCAGGGCACTTCGTCAAAACCCGCGATGTGTCGCCATTGGCAAAACGTGACGGAAAATACGGTTTCCCTATCGATCCGCTGAGATTTGGAATGACGCCATTTAGGCATTGCGCCTGCGGTAGCCGAGAGTTATACACTAACCACTGAGAAATCGCTACACAACGGTGCAGGGCATTTCTGAGAATTGTCGAGCAGCTCAAAAACCGTGAGAAAGGCGCCGTCTGAATGTTCATTTAGTGTGCCAGAATGAAGCAACGCTACGCTGAACGACGTTAATGTTGTGCGCATCGCATGAAAATCATTCTTCAAGAGAGAAGGTTGACCCTCACCTTGTCATATTCCACATACGTGCTTAGTATGAGCCATGTTCATCGGGAAACCTAAAGGAACAATGGTGCAGATCAAACAGGCGAGAAGTCTTAATGTCGCAGTACACGATTCGCACCACCTCCCTTCGCTGCACTGCAGTGCATTGATGTGCTGCAGTGGTGTTGCCCTCAGTGCAGGATAGCAAACCGGAGGCCGCCTGGTGAACCTGTCTGGCTTTATCTTCCTCTCTCCTCACCATCTTCGTCTAAGTGAACTGGGGACGTGGGGCTAGTCAAGCTGTTTTTAATGCAGCTTTTTTTCCCTCGTCCGTACCACTTATGTGAATTCCATGTACGTGGTAAAATAAAGGAACTTGAACTTGAACCTAGGTTCTTTTCTTTCTATTATTATTGCTATTATTATTTAGAGCCTTGTTGGCTTCAGTTGCAGAACATGCGGATTGTTAGCAGCCAGCAGCAGTTGCGTGCCACACAGCACCCGTTTTATCAGGACATCTGAATATATTGGAATGCCGCCCATGAGACGCAATTTGTTTGCCTTAGAACTCTTGTGGGAGGTCTTGCCGAATGTTCTGATAAACTACGTGTATTGTGGGGCACGCAGTGGAATTTCGCAAGAATATTTCAGTAGGCCTATTATGCCTATATATGTTACCGTGAATCCATTTTCATCAGTAGTTCTTGTTCGCCGTATGTGATTATCGAAAAGCTTTTCAATTCAGTTAACGAGAGGCACGCAGCCGCCGGTTGAGAGACTGCGAGCCGTACGAAAGGAAGTGCACGTAATCGAGGTGGTCTAGTGGTTATGGCACTGGGCTGCAGTTCCGAAGGTCGCGGGATCGAATCCCGGCCATGGCGGCTGCATTTCGATGGAGGCGAAATGTTGAGGCCCGTGTGTTGTGCGATGTCAGTGCACGTTAAAGAACCCCAGGTGGTCGAAATTTCCGACCTCCACTATGGCGTCTCTCATAATCACAGCTGGTTTTGGGACGTTAAACCCCACAAATCATCACAAATCATCAAGAAAGTCCTCGCATTACATGTTGCCCTTGGCGCTCTTTGGTCACATCTGGCCCTTGCGCCAATAACATCAAACTATCATCATCACATCGCCCGTGAGCTCTTGCGGGCTCGTTAGAAAATTTCGCATTGTCTACGTAGACATGCACTGGGTGAAGTGACGACGGTAAAAACGGGATAACGTCATAACGATAGTGAAACTGGAAAATTCCAGTTAGCCCCGAACGTGACAACGATTTCAGAATATTCATCCGGAGCAGCTGCGTAGCTATGTTCTGCAACTCGTCGAGTCTTCAAAACTGAACGTTTTATGGGAACGAAACGTTCGAGCTAGGACAACGAAAGAAATAAGGATAAATAAAATAAAGTAGAAATGACAACGAGTGCGCGAGATTGCACTGGCGTCTCCCGCACATGCGTGTCGATAGGAAAGGCACGCGTCTCTATGCGCAAGTTGTGAAAGAAAAAGTAAAATTGCACAACCGAAAGCGAGAACAGGAATGCACCTAGCGGACCGAAATGTGAAGCGATGCACATCGTTTCGGAATGCGGAAGTAACAAACGTCATTTCGGAGGTGCTTCAGTGCTTAAGTGTGTTAGACGAGTCGGTTACAAAACCGCGTCTGCCCGTGGCTGAAGTATACGGGTTCCTAAAGGGTGGCTTGTCGGTCGAGTTGGCAGATTGTGTCAGCGCTCCAGCTGTTTTCAGATAGCAACGAGATCCGTTTTTCGCAATAAATGTGGTCGCGCGCAGCTGCAGATTGCCTTCGAGTGACTTGCCGTACCGTCGCGCACGCTCCTTGTGGTCTGTGCTGAAGCATTTTTCTTAGAAGTCGTCACTTGTTAGTCCCCCAGCACTCTTACCATGTTTTTGACTGTTTTACGCTTCAAATTTCTCCTGTTTTGATGTTCTGGTATACCGTGTATACCTACCAAATGGCTAAAGTACTCGTTAAGTGATACGGGAGGACCGAAATCCCGGTCCGAACCCGGTCCTTGTGTTGACCCCGTTGCCCAGAGAAGGGTAGAACGTGTAGTGTAAGCCCGCTTTGCACCCCTAGCAGCGGCTGGCAGGTATGACCAATGATACAACAGTAGCACCGTAAGTTTACATCGGTTCATGGTGTACACACCAAGAAAAGGCGGCAAAAAGTAAAACACCGCTTGACGCAGGGCTTCTCGCGCAATATGGTTAAAGAAAAAATGCCCGAGGCTGTAAACGGCGCGCATCGCTGTAAAGCAAAAGAAGCCGTCGTCTTTATATATCATATCTTCGAAACCCGGAGTGTGCCGCTCGTTTCCTGGTTATATAGAAGTAGCTCGCCAAACATGGCTTCGCTGCAATGGCTCTCTTCGCGGGGAGAAGCTCACCTCTTCGTTTTATTAGTATTTTTTTCTCCCAATGTGATAACTTATGCCATCTGGCGTTGGCCAAATGATGGTAAATATTGGCTAATGCTTGTTACTTTGTTGGCTGTTAGTTGCTATAACGGCAGCACTGTGCTGATTCAACAGCAATCCAATGACTCAGCCGCGTTCAGTGATGTATTGTTGATGCTGTCCCGCTTGATACATTTCTCTGGATAGTACGTTTTCCCCCGTCCTGAACCTCGTAGGCGCAAAGTACTGCGGGCAGAGCGGGCGGAGCTTGTATCTAGTGTAACCTGTGTCGGCGTTGTCGTGGTCGTCACGCCAAAACTCCCAGGAAAACGGAACCCTTGGCATCCTCTGTGGAGTGGATGAAAAATGGATTAGTTTCTTCCGCCGCGTCATAGAGGTGTATTCGAGAGGAGAAAAAAAAAAATGGAACAGGCGCCCTACGGAGGCAAGTGTTTTAACCACGAGACTACAAACCTGTGCTTCCTAGATGCAGACATATCTGAACCATATAAATGCGTTGGATCTTCTGCCACCTATAAATAAATAAATAAATAAATAAATAAATAAATAAATAAATAAATAAATAAATAAATAAATAAAATTACTAGGCCGGGCGCGGACATGCCAAGCTTCGCTTTCTCCCATTTTCCCGACAGTCAGACTGCAAATTTATTATTTTTTTTCATAGAGTTGACACGATTTTCGGTTAAGATTAACTTTCCGGTTCCCGTGAAAGATCGTATCAACGAGATTGCACTGCATTTACGACAATTCATTTCACTGCGCCATGTTCCGTATGCAGGCGCCGGACATCAACGACGGCGGCGAATGCGGAAGAGCCTAACGCAATGCAGGCGTGGCGGGCGTAGCGGGTTAATGGCGTAGGCGGGTCGTTTAGGTCACGGAGATTGGGCGGGCGTCTGCATGTCCATTTGGCTCGAGATTTCCGGGTCCGCCGTCGCTTGCATTCGCAATCGCCTCGAAGAAAACTCTTTCTTGTCTGCTGCTTCAACTAGCGTTGGATAGGCATGTATATAAACTGAACTGATGATGCGCGTCTTAAATAACCACGGTTTATTGCATGCAATAAACCGTCGTTCTCTAAGAGGCGCATCGTCAATTCAGTTATAAACTGCGGTAACCCGATTGCGTATATACAGATATTTCATGGGTTTTGTTCGGACAACTTCTTTTCTAAACGGTAAAAAAAGAAAAGAAAAGAAAATGAAAAAGGCAAGTCTTTTTCTTTTTGCTATCCGTCGGGCAGCGTATTCTGATATAAATTTGCAGCAATTTCTCTTATTTAAAAAAAAATGTTTATAAATGTTTGTTCTCTCTTTACCTATCCGTAGCTGGAGTAGTTCTGCGGTTCACAATAAGGCTTGAGGGAAGTCAGTGTTGAGATCGAACATTTTAAAAAAGCGCCCCATACCGAAACGTTCCGTATGGCCATTCTAACAATCCCGTATGTTCCCGTGAGCGTCATGGGCATAGTATACGGCAAGTACACGACATATAGACGTCGTGCGGAAAGAAATGTAGTTAATGGAATACGGAAGGGAACGTTGTCAATCGAGGGTTGGCTGTATGAAGAAAGGGCAGCATCAACAAGATGGCACGGCAAACCGCTTGACGGTCTGCGAAAAGAAAAAGAAATGTAGATTAATCGTAGCTGGGAGAGAATGCATCGATCGACGACTCATCCGTTAAACGTTATCAGAAAAGACGAAGCGGTGCACCTTGGTTCAGCACTCAAGCGCGTAGCCCCGATAGGTTTGCACGCATCGCTGGATGCTTGCGTCCGAGCTTGCAGAGTAAAGCGGACTTCAGTGCGCACTTGCTGCAGTGTAACTCGACGACGTGCCGCAGCCTGAAAGTCTTCCCGTCAGATGCCACGGACCGGTTGTGCGTCGATTTCAACTGTCGTTGGAATCGATACGTCCTGAACACATCTTCTAGTGAGTTCCTCTTTTGTGGACAAGCCTGGTATATGAATAACGACTCGACCGTACATCCGATTCGCTTTGCGGCAAAGGTATGGTCGATATGTGTGTGTAAGTTGCCGTCTAATGTAGATAAACTGTGCGTTAATTATATAAACGGTGTAATATGAACTAGAACACCAGAGGAAGATGAAGGCTTTAATCGATAACAGACCGTTAACAACTGTGGAGAATCGGGAATGTCGCTGGAGCCAGCGCTTAGACAAATGGAAATTCTCTGTTCTCCACTGTCTTTAACGGTCCGTTCAACGATAAGCAGTGTAGCGGCATATAACTTTCGGTCGAACCGCTGGCTTATCGCTCAACTCGACGACGTGCCACGACTTGCAAGTCTTCCCGTCAGATGCCACGGACCGGTGGTGTGTCGATTTCAACTGTCGTTGGAATCGATACGTCCTGGAACACGCCTGCCTGCGTGTTCCTCTGTTGTATAGGCAAGCCTGGCATATGAATAATGACTCGACCGTACATCCGACTCTCTTTGCGGCAAAGGTATGGTCGATATGCGTGTAAGTTGCCGTCTCATATAGATAAACTGTGCTTTAATTGCATAAACAGTGTAATCCGAACCACAACAGAATACGAGAGGAAGATGGAGGCTTGAATCGATAAAGGATCGTTAAGAACTGTGGAGAACGGGGAATGTCGCTGTAGCCAACGCTTCGACAAGTGGACATTCTCCGTTCGCCACCGTTTTTAACCATCTGTTCATCAATAAATAGGGTAGCGGCATATAACTCTTTCAGAAGAACAGCTGGCCTATCGCTCACATTCTGCAGGGAAGTTCGTTTGACACGGCGATGTGTCCGGTAGACATGCTATCGCAAGTAGAGCGAGCGACTCTATGGCGATCGAAACGAAGGTTTGCAAAGAGATTTTGTCGTGTATGATGGAGGGACAGCTCAACGGGCGAGCGAATGCAGAGGCTTTATTTTGCCGTCAACTAAACAGCAACGGGGCGAACTGCCCGCGACGACATCACAGCAAAGAAGAGCGCGCGCCAGCTTCAGTGCCGGCGCTTTTTAAGCACAGCAAAGGGTTAAATAAATCACAGCAAAACGCTGTGGCAGCGTCGCTGGACAAGGGGCCAACGACATATCAGTATTTTAGAAGTTGTTTCAGTGAGCTAGCATTACGAGGCGAAAAGGGAGGGGGGGAATCGAGAAAAAAAGATATTACGTCGTACCTGTGTGTCTGGAACGTTCTGTGCGAAACCATAAGCACAAGCCAGTGCTATCATTATGCGAGTTTTGTGGTACATTGTGTTAACTCGCGTAATCGTAACTCTAGTTCGTGCTGGCGGACTGCTGGCTAGCTTTTGACCGACTGTCGGCTACTTTTGGCTACCACGGGAACGTTATTCAAGGTAATTAAAGGTAATGCTATGTAACACGCTCTTCACACGCTTTACTGCTAACTCACCACTGAATTTCCTGCGTCGTCCGCAGCATACCTTACTCAAGATGGCGTCGTCGAGTGCGCCAGTGGCCTCCTCCTGGACGCCGCCCGGCATGGACTCGCGTCGCAGTTGGGTGGTGCTGGCCTTTCTCAGCTGGTGCATGATGATGACCACGGTGAGCGTGAGAGCGGCGGGCGTCATATACGTGGGCCTCGTCGATCACTTCCAGACCAGCCGAGAGGAGGCCTCACTGCCACTTACCATACACATGACCGTCCTCTGCTCAGCATGTAAGCATCACCTCTGTCGGCGCAGCAACTGGCTTCTTCATGTGCACTGCAAAAGGATGGATAGTTTGGATAGTCGGTACGCTAACAAGATTGATGCAGAGCTAAAAATGAAGGCCAGGAGAACAAGAACACACTGGACGAGAGCTCGTCAAGTGTGTCCTTGTTCTTCCTATCTTCCTTAGCGCTGTATCAATGATGTTCTTAGTAAATACGTATATCCTATAGTTACGTCGTTGCCGATCATTTGCGCAGGCACTAAAGTAGAATACGCTCGAATATTGCAATAGTGGTTCTTTCTTTTCCTGGTTGGTCTCTGCGCAGCCAGAGGGCGCTGCCTATGTGGGCGCTATTAGGCCGCTAACGCTTACACCTACGATGAAGTTAATTATCCGGAAACGCTAAGTCTGCGGACAAACTTAAAGCGTTGTAACAAAGAGCCTCAATGGTGACTCTGCAGGGAGAGGGTGGCTCGGACGCTGCAGAAGAGAGATGTTCAGAACGAGTGCACGCCTATTCTTCGGGCATTGTTTACACGTCAGCGCTCTCTTCTTAACGTGAGCCGATGGTGTGGGTCGACAGCAGCCGGTGGAATGCACTGTACGTCATTATGTTCGAGGCTAGAATGACGCGTGTCCCAGGCGATCGCCGAGGGTGACGCCACGGGAATTTTCCGTGACGTGTGTATACCTCGCACGCCACGAAACACTCGGATATCTATAGCTTCACGTTTGTGCGCGCTCCCACTCGCAAAGAATGTCGCTGTTTTGTATCTATAACAATCACCTCAACGGTGCTGCAGCAGACTCGCGTGCACGAAAGCGGTTGTACGGATGTAAGCAGCGTTTCCGTGACCTTTGCTCCGTTTTGTACGTCGGGTACAACGCTGTGGAGTCGACGCAAGAAGTTCGGTCAGCAAAATCTGCAACTCTGCGCGTATCGTAGCCGCCTTTCGTCGTCGTAACCGCTTGTGTGCGAGCAAAGCGAGGACACGCGAGTCAGGCGTCGTGGCCGGCTGCAAATGCTAAAGCAAGGAAACCAAGGCAACGAGACGCTCATAGATATAGATCAACACCTGCACATCCGTACAAAAGAGTTGTTTATTTGTAAGGCGCGCAACACTTTCATTTATTACCCGGCAACAACACAGAAAATAAGCCATTTTCGAAAAATAAGTGAACTATTTCCTAGCACGAACGCATCTACTGCGAGAAATCTCGCTAGCTTCCACTGGGATACACAGCTTTGCATCTGATGCATGAAACGGAGTTTCAAGCTGGAGTATATGTTGCAGGGTTGAAGGTGGATGCTTCAAACGATCAACAGATCGTTGAAAACGATGGAAAATGCGGAATATCCCATGAGGCGTCAACGTTTAGGCAAGTGGACTTGCCTTCCGAAAGGTTCGCTCGTGCGACATTCCCCACTTTCCGTCGTTTTCAACGACCTGTACATAGTCTCATAACCCGATCTTGTCATTTTTGGCAACACCGCATACAAAACGGAGAAATCAAGAAAATTCGAGTCAGTTTTTTTTTTACTTTATGTCAGTGCGATACCTCTTTGTAATAATCGGTTAATTATTATGAAATTACATGTCCCTACGCTGAGCTTCGACCTCAGGTTGATAGAGAGTAACGTTTTCTTTTTTTTATATTTGTATACTTTCGTCAGCGCTCATCGGAGGCTACCTGAGCGAGCTCTGTTCGTACGAGGCGGTGACCCTGGGTAGCGTGCTCATCACGTCAGCGTCCATGATGGTTTGCTACTTTGCACCCAACATCGACTTCATCAACTTCTTCTTCGGCGTCCTTCACGGTACGTGTACACAAGCAACATTTCCCTTAACTAAGTCCAGTAATTCAGTTGTGCGTCAGTTGCCTACGCAGTTGAGAATTGATAGACAGATGTCGCGAGAACAACGTCCAGACGAAAGGAAACGGTTTATTCTGTTTGTGAAGACCTGAAATCTTGCGCTCCAGAAAACCCTAGCGAGTCACTGCTTCACAGTCACAGCATGCTCACTTCTTTCCCGATGGAAGTGATCGGATCGGACATGTTGGAACAGTGGAACATTCTCGACCGCACCAGGCGGTCGAGAGTGAGGAACACATCCCGCCTCAGCTGCAACGGTATTGATAATTGCCGGGATTTTACACGCTAGAACCACGGTGGGGTTACGAAGCACGCCGTTACAGCATGCTCAGGAAATTTCCACCACCTGCGATTCGTTAACGTGCTCTGGCGTCGCACAGTACATGGGCCTCAGATATCACTGCAAATGGTTCACGGTTTGTGCCAAGCTGTGTGATTAATGTCCTTAATTATGTCATTTCGCGTGCCCAAACCACGACACTATAACGATGCATTCCTTAATCGGAACCTGCTGGAGATAACGTCTATACCCGCGGTTCCTCAAGGTATAACTAAATCTGGGTATATGAAGCCTTTTTGGCCTCTCGTTTTTCGTCTTTAAATTATTCCTCACCGTAGTGTTTGTGAATCAATCCCACATCATCGTGCTTAGCGCCGCCGCTAAGCCACTGCATTGAATGATCATTTGTTTGTTTCTGCCCCTCACAGGTGGAGCCACCTCAGGCATATTCGTGGTCGCCAACGTGCTCCCGTCTCTGTACTTCAAGAAGTGGCGCGCCACGGCTACCAGCATCGTCTGGTCCTCGCAGTGCTACAACGTCTACTTCATTCCGCAGTTGGCGAACTTCTTCCGCGTCGCGTATGGTACCCCCGAGCTGTTCCTCCTCATTGGTGCCTTCTGCCTCAACGCCCTGCCGGCGTGCATCGTCATCAAGACCCCGCCGTGGGCACTGAAGGCCAGGGAAAGCTCTCCAGCTCGCCGGGGCGTTGCTTCCGCGGACGGCAGCGTGGGTCTAAAGAAGGCCGTGGTCTACGGCGACGGCGTCGCCAAGCGTAAGATCCACGATGCATCGGGGGCCCCCGAAGTAGAGGAAATGCTGGACTCGAAGACACCCGACGGCTCCCCGGCCATTACGATTGTGAGGAGCCGCAACGACCGAGCAGACGACAGGGCCATAGGGTCGAGTTGCGAAGGCTTCGCCGTACGCGACATGCCTAGGGGACTCAAGGGGGTTCGCGACAAGACCATGTTGCTGTGGAAGAACACGGCGCGTTCCCTGTTGAGCTGGAAGTTCTACGTAGACAGCCTGTCCTATTCCCTCGAGGTGTACACCATGTCCACCTACTTCATGGTGTACGCCGACATGGCCGTTGACAAGGGACTGAGCGTCGAGAGCGCCGTCTACCTTCTGCACGCCTACTCGACCGCCGACCTGGCGTTTCGCGTGCTCAGCGGGTGGTTCGTGGACCGCAAGTACCTTCCGATCGAGTGCTCCAAACTGGCCGGTTTTGTGATGAGTGTCGCCGGTGCGCAGGCCATAAGGACTTCCAGGACGCTCGTGCCGCTAATCTTTTCCTCGCTACTGTTCGGCTGCGGCACCGGAATCAACATAGGCATCATCGCGCCCCTGCTGCAGCACGACTTTAAAAAGGAGTCACTCGCCATGATGTTCGGGGGAGCCATGTTCATCACGGGACTCATCATACTGACGAGGCCGCCTGTAGTAGGTGAGACCGCTTACGCCTCTGACGTCAGTGTACCTGCCCGACTATACGAATAGCGCGGTCGTTTTTGTACGTGTCTCCTTCCATTGTACAGTTTTCTATTACTCGGGCAAAAGTTTCCTATTGCAATAACCCGGGGCCACCCCAAGACGTTCTCAATTATACTTGCAGCAATAGATAGTACAGTGCATGTGCCACAGTTGCCGAAGGGAGCACATTGCAGGTCGATTATTTCACATGCGACCTTCATACTGGCAAGTGCAGCAGATTGGGCAAGTTGGGGGATTATACTGTGAGAATGCTGTAGTGAAGATAAGGCTGAGCAAGAAGGAAAGAGATGATGCAAAGAAGGAAATGACAGGAAACATGATTAGCGCTAATCGTGTTGCCTGTCACTTCCTTCTTTGCATCATCTCTTTCCTTCTTGCTCAATCTGAGCGGCGCTACAGCGTTCTCACAGAGCTTGACACTGTTGTCCATATAGTTACATATGCGTACAGTAAGACCACAGTATGCGTGTTACCACTGCTGAAATGGTAGTTACGCAGCGAAGAGCTCGAAACACACCCGACTAAACGCATTGTGGGTTTGAGAAACAGAGTGAAAAATGGCGGCATGAGCTGAAGCACAATCCAGCAAGTTTTAGCAATAACTCATTTGCCACTAATTTTTTTTTTTGCTCTGTAACTGAGTTGCCCCGCCACGGTGGCGTAGTGGCTATGGCATTTGGATACTGATCCGCAGGTCGCGGGATCGAATCCCGGCCGCGGCGGCTGTGTTTCGATGTAGGCGAAACGTTGAGGCCCGTGTGCTGTGCAACGTGAGTGTACGTTAAAGAACACCGGGTGGTCGGAATTTCCGGAGCCGTCTACTATGGCGTCTCTCATGATCATACCATAGTTTTGGGACGTACAAACCCGAATAATTATCTGCAATTGAGTGAAGAATGAATTATCCAGACGGGGTCAGTTGTGTGACGTGGGAAACCGCAATATGCACTCAAAATTGACACAAAGTGGCACACTCCAGGTCCACTCGCTGTTATGGCTTGTGTAAGGCTGGTACTATTTGTCACATAAATAAATAAATAAATAAATAAATAAATAAATAAATAAATAAATAATAAATAAATAAATAAATAAATATTCTCAGTTGAAGAACAGTTTGGCGCGTGAGAATCTTATGTTGTTTATTGGTTGCACAAGGGGAATTTCTGTTCCATTCAATAAACTTGCTCCATTTCTCCGACCGTGAACTTCCTGATTAGCTTTTGCGAAAAATCAACCCCATCTTTGCGGGCCTAATATATCCCGTACGATACGAGTCCAATCTATTTCGTACCCATGCGAAAATAACAATACCATAAACGACCGGAATACCGGCTAGACAGCTGCGTAGCCTTAAGCGCGATAGCGTTGAGGAGCGGATGTCTCAGAAAATCCGGCGTCAGCGTAAGCGCTGGCTTCCTTGGCGGAAGTCATCATCGCGAAGCACCCGAAAACGCAAGCCCCCAGACACGGCGCGGGTGCGTTATGGAACAAGGTTGAATTTCCCTTAGAAAAATCTAAACAAAATTCCCTTAGAAAAATTCTAAACTGCGACTTAACTGTAACACATGAAAGCTCGGACTGTAATTTGGATGTAGGAGGAAACATAATTCTGCTGCAAGGGAACTGATATACGAGACCCTTTTCCAGCATTTCTACCATAACAACAGCGGCGCGTCCGGGAAGCGCCACGCATACAGAGCACCAAAAGTTATAAATAGACCGGTTTCGGAACAGTTTTCGAATATTGAACAGCCGTTTTTGTAGTTAATATAAAACGATGTCCACATGCCAGTACCCGTAATTTTAGCCTTAAAAACAAATATGCGACACCAGGGAAGACATAGGCAGGTTCTTCGCTATAGATCATAACTTTTGAGGTAGCGCGTTGTACAAATGATAGAGTAGCTGACGGGTCTGGGCTCCGTGGGCAGCGTAGCCTGCTGCACCGCGCCAAGTTCTCGTGTTTTATGCATACATGTTCCCGTGACGATGAAGCCTATCGTGCTTTTGTACTAATTTTATGCTTCCATGATTGCAAACTAAATTTATGAATATTCGCGAGGTGTTCGGCGTCGGCGAAGAAATATGCGATGTACAAATGGCAGTCATTAGGTTCGATTCGAATACAGAGTAAGATAGCGCACTACTTGATTCAATATGCAAATATTAGCACATTTGCACATCCCCGTAGAAAAGAGAACGCTTTGAGCAGTCTCTGGTATGGTGCCTCTCCAGATGGCAATGGTCTCTCGTAGGGACAGCAAATGCCGAACTTATTGTTTCTGGCATGCAGCATGAGTGTGCGAGAATACAAGAAAGGGTCGGCAGTCCAGCAGTATAATGATCCGTTATCGCGAGTGCCTGTCCTGGCCTGCGACACCGGATGCCTCGCGGCAAAGAATTTTCCGCCGGAAACCTGTCGTCCGCTGGCAGTACGAAGCTCGTCGGCAGTTGGCTCCGGAGCACGTGAGCGCGCAGAATGTAAGGTTATTGCTATGCATATGGAAGTCATGCTCTGGATGAGGTCTCCATGTAATACATGCTGCAGCACCTTTTAACGGTGTTCTAAATTGCTTGCTGTGGAGAGGTTGAGGTATACGCCACCTCGGTTACTCCATTTCTCTAGATTCCGCAAAAGAAAAACAAAGAAGTTACATTAAAGGACTTAGACAAGCAATGAAAAGGAAATGCATAGCAGACTAAAGTAAATAATAATAATAATAATAATAATAATAATAATAATAATAATAATAATAATAATAATAATAATAATAATAATAATAATAATAAATAACAGCTTAGCGTTGGTCAATGTACTAGCCCGCCACGGTGGTCCAGTGGTTATGGCACTCGGCTGCTGATCTGAAGGTCGCGGGATCGAATCCCGGTGGCGGCGGCTGCATTTTAATGGAGGCGAAATGCCGAGGCTCGTGTACTGGTGTAATTTCAGTGCACTTATTAAGAGCCCCAAGTGGTCGAAATTTCCGCAGCCCTTCACTGCGGCGTCTATCATAATCATATCGCGGTATTGGGACGTTAAACCCCACAAATCAACAGTGAATGGTCAATTTACTAATGAGAGTCACCTAACACTAAAACATTCACAGACACTCAGTCTGTTCAAGTTGTGCTGACACAATAATATAGGTTAACACGTTGCTTCATGTACATCACTCTCCGTAACTGCTCATCCCATACACTTATAGTTCCATCCCGTTGCGTACAGTGTGACATGCGTACTCTATTGTGTTTGCTATCTCGGTATCCTAATTTAAGCGCGTAGGTATATCGCAGAGTCGGGTTCTTGCACTCTTAGTAGAATACAGCGAGTTTCGTGTTCTGGATGCTATTTGATGGTTCAGAGGACCAATTATTGATTGATTATACTAACTATAAGCTCTGACTCGAACAATAGGTACCTGGTAGTTTTGCCGCGCAGATGTGTGTATTCTCCTCGACCATAAATGACTGTCTGCCGAACACGGTGGCCGCATTTCGATGGGGGCGAAATGCAAGAACTCTTAAATTTAGATGTGCGTTTAGGAACTCCCAGTTAGGTGGAAAGAGAGTACGTGGTGAAGTAAACGATGAATGGAGTGCAATATCTTTCATTACTTCATCTCTGTTGCAGGCTACTTCCGGGACACCCTCGGAGACTACGATGGCCTCTTCAACACACTCACTATAGCCAACGCCGTCTTTGCCGTCATTTGGTTGTTGCGCGCGTTGTGGGCGAGAAGGCAGTCCAACATGGCGGCGGCGGCAGCCGAGAAGGCCGCGCCCATGTCGCAACAGGGGGCGCAGCTGTCGGGCAACACCACTGTTCCCCTCACGGCCACAAGCGAAGCCACATGCTGACGACCACGTGTTCTCTGAGAAGCTGATGCTGTGCACGTGGTTGACCGTCCGTGGTGATAGGTGGAGTGATCGTCGTGTAGCTCCGAGATCAGTGCAGTAATATGAAGTGATCGCTCCAGCAGTTCGGCTACCTCCTTGACTGCCGGTTCTGTATTGCGCAACCGAAGTAGTCGCCGAGACAACTGCGAACCACAGCTACGCGGTTAACAGTACGCTTGCACTGACTGCGTAAACATTCGGTAGGTGGCAGTCAAGTGGTGGTCAAGTGATGATGGAAAGCGTTGTTCGCGCCAGTGCTTGGACCACAAACTAACTGTGAACTCACGCATTGCCTGGGCAATAGTTTTCTTTCTTTTTTTTCTTCTCTTTGACATTCATACCGGTGATACGTGACTTTGAACAACGAACTTGTATACCTGAAAGGCTGCCGGTGCAAGACTTGAGAAGCTTAGCGCACCGGTGCCCTACTACGTCGAAGTGTTGCCGACGCCACTACTCATAAGTAGTGTTATACGTTACACTACGACTACAAAACGCGAGAGAAAAACGCTCGCTTTAGATAGGGGACTGTACGATAAATGCTTCCACATGCATGCGAAAGAGCAACGTGTGGGATTTGGTGCGTACGGTTTCTGCGTAGCCGTTGCTGGACCGGAGGAGAGGCATGAGGCACCGTCATGTGTCTCCACGTCACGCCTTTTCTCTGATCCGGCTATGTGGTTCACCTGCTCGCGGCTCTGAGACGACAGCAACAAATGGTTTCACTATGCCAATGACTATAGTGCAGGAAACACTTCGTAATCGTAACTCTTATCATTTCCGACACAGTCAGCACTGCGTTGTACAGGCGCGAGCAAAAGTATACGGACCACGGTATCGCGTGGCTCACAGGCTCTTCGCGACACTTCCGTCACGTCAGCTGCGATCGGCAGCAGCGCTACGTGCAAGAAGCATCCCTCCTTAAATCTAGGGCCTGTCTTTCCAACTGTGAACAAGTATTTTCCACCTTTCTCTTTCTAACGCTAAGCGCTCTTCCGATATCCGAATCCACGGGTTTATACTATAACGATAGCGCTTCGCGAAACTGCTATCTCTTCATCGGCACACCGGTCGATGCAGGCCGTGACGGCTGTGATACCGCTATCAAGGCAGATATGTGGCGTTCCTTACCGCCTACGAGCGCTGCGCATGGAAACAGCAAACTAACAATGCGGTGCACGGCATTGAAAAATTTACATGCTGGCGAGTAGCGAGTAGACTAACTTCTGGCGGAGCTCTCCGGTGGCCGTTAGGCGGCGTTCCGCTGGGTGGAGCGGAAAGCCTGTTTGGCACGCGCCTCGCGTGGTCCGTATACTTTTGCTCGCGCCTATACGTGTAGAATTCTATGGTTGACAACGTGGGCCGATTCAGAAACCGGTAAGTAAAATGTACGCAAGGCAAATGCATCATGTAAGCGATGTCAGTTCGCGTGCTCGTAATGCCTTTAAAGATACAAGTAAGCCGTCGCAGCTACAAAGCAGCTACGAAGCGTATAGCAGGACACGATAATGAGTCGTCGTGGTGGTTTCACCGTGATAATGCGATACCGTTGTGCTGGTAAAGATGTTTGACCTTCAGTGATAAAATAGAGTACAATGTTTATTTTAGCACAGATAAACGTGCACAATAAAGTTTTGCAGTCAGCATAATGAGTGTTGCAGCTTGAATATGCGTAGTACAGCTCATCGCAGTGGCACAGCTCAGCGGCTAAGAGGCTGAGGGCGTGGGCTCGGTTACTGACCATGGCGGCCGTGTTGTTTTGACGGGAGCGATAACACCCATGAACATAAATTTAGGTGCACATTAAGGAAACTCGGGTGCTAAAAATTACCCTGGAGTCCTTCGCAGCGGCGTACCTCACAGTCATATCACAGTACTGCAGAACCATTTTTTTTCCTCACAACGTCGGTTTCAAATGAGATAGGCGAAAGGGTTGCTTATCGGCAAGAGGAAGGAAAAAAGCAAAAAGAAGTAATGACTTTCATAAGTGTACACAGTATTTCGGCGGAATTTCCCGGTTTGAAAAACAAAAGCATGCGCAAGCCACTGTTCGACCAAGAAAGTAAGTAGTTTCTCTACTTGTCCCGCCACGGTGGTCTAGTGGTTATGGTACTCGGCTGCTGATCCGAGGGTCGCGGGATCGAATTCCGGCCCCGGCAGTTGCATTTCGATGGAGGCGAAATGTTGAGGCCCGTGTAACGCTGTGCGATGTGGAGCCCTCCACTACGGCGTCTCTCATAATCACAACTGGTTTTGGAACGTTAAACCCCACAAATCAAATCAAAGTCATGATCAGATCGTAGTTTTTGGGACGTTAAACTGCAGAAATGAATCAGTTTCTGCGTACCCTAGAGAGACTTATGAGCACAAAACACGGAGTGGCACTAAATGATGAGGGATACGCGGGTTCAATACCGGTCGCGGCGCTTTCGATGAAGGCAAGAATGGTAGAGGCCCGTCCGTGTACTGTGTGACGTGTGTGTGTGTCTGTTACAGCGCCTGCGTATGTCACATCTTCCTCGTACACGTCATTTCGTGCGTGCATTTAAGCCTCATTGCATCGTACCAACACACCCAAAACGCTACGTTACTGTATCTCCCCATTCTCCTGATCGTGAGAGTGACGTCATTGTTGCACTATTACGTCCTCTGCATTGGAGCATGATATATAACACACCCCTGCCTTCCGTAATTGACACGGGGACGTCAATTTCGGGAGGCATGAGTGCGCAGGTTTGCTTTGTGTATTTGAAGAGGCTGCAGACATATACTTGCAGAGGGCACTTTCATCAACAGGTGCCCTACGTAATGCATGGTCAGTTGCATATCAAGCAAGTACAGCACGGCGTAGTGTTGTGTAAATATCCGTGCGCCGAACACCTGTAAAGCAGTCGAAGTCTGCGGGATTCTTGACAAAACACGAGCGTACAAGTTCCCCCATGGAGACCTGCCTGGGTGACGCTACATAGTTACACGGAAAAAAGAAGATGACGTTTTGAGGGCACTTGTATTTAGAGCGAAGCCAGCATCCAGATATGGGTTGCTGTCGTCACCACTTCGTCATCCGCTACCATGAGATGGAACTGTTGATGAAAAAGACGGCCACACGGCGGTTTTCGTCACTAATTTGGTTGTCTACGTGTCACTGCCATCACGTGACACCCCTTTGTTTCATCACCAACTCTTTTTGGTGGGATTTTCTAAACCGTTAGTACGGCAGTGTAGATTATGTAATATGAAATTACGGAGGGAGGCAATTCGGGCACATGCAATTGTGATGGTTTCCAACAAGTGGGCTTCAAGACGACATAACGAATATCGTGCAATAATTGATTCCACGCTACTTTAAATCGAATACTAGGTAGTTCTGTTGCCATGGTTTTAAACGGCCACAAGGGGTCGCCACGTGTTACTTCTGTAAGCCTTGTTAATGAGCAAATGGGTGAAGGTGTCATTCACACGTGTAAAGCTGTCAAAATTCACAGCCGTGACGGAACATGTTGGAAGTTATTAAAGTGAACGGATGCCAAGGTCAAGCTCTGTATCACTGTAACATGTATTTTCATGTCACGAGCCTAGTTTATATTTAATTACTTCTCCACCCAAGATGAAACAACTCGAGACGAACGTTCCTTGTGCTGGATGCATCAACGCTGACATTATTGTGACATACAAAAGAGACAGGCTAATTAAAGCCCTTACGAAGTTTCCTCAAACTTAATGGTCGAGAGCCGCTTTTAGTTGACGTCTTGGTGCGTCAGTGAAGCCAGTGAAGAAGGTACCGGGGCAACGTCCATTACAATTTCTAAGAATAAAACTTCGCAATGGTCTTTCGCTTCACATCACGGAGTCTTAATTCTTATTTTCTCTTATTCATAAAGGGATATTAAGACCAGAATGATGGAAGAAATGAACTTGTTCAAAATTAAAGTTAAGTACATAGATAATCACGAGTACTCCATGTCAATGTTTGTTCCTGTCATTGCTATTTCATGTAATGCGCTCCTTTATCTTTTCTTGGTCGTTTCTGCTCACAGGTGTTGCTTTAACAAAAACGTCGGTTGTACATGACGATGTTTCGTTGTAGCGCGCGCTGTTGTGGCACTACCCCTTGTTTCTGTTTTTTTTCCACGGGTCACGCGAATGTGTTAATTATCGATTCAACAAGTAGCGTATTGGATACGTGGAGAAGTCCACAGCTCTTTTTCTGAGGGTGAAATGCGTAATACACAAGATACATGCGCCTGAATGAATTTTAACCGCTGGTTTGCACTCAACAGCTGCAGAGACACCTGAGCAAGGAAATAGGGCTTTGAACTACCCAGTAGCGCCGACAGGTGGCGCCACACGTCTTTTTGGAAAACCAAGCGCAGGATGCGCATGCAGCGTATTAACGAAAGGGCATTAACGAAAGAGTGCGACGTTTTAACGAAAACGATACGATTCCCCGGTTTCCTCCACAGAGAAAATCGGAGAATTTCGATCGTTTTCGAAGAAAGGGTTGTGCAAAGGGTACTGGCATGTTTACAGCCTTCTTTACGCACTCTGACATTTATGAATATGTCAGGCTGCCATTCGAACGGAACAATACAGGAGTGCTGGTTCTATAATGTGATGATCACTGCTCTAGACGACTACCGCAGGAAATTTTCTTCCGACAACTTTGACTGTACAGCGTCTTAGTCATGATCAAAATAAGACAGTGACAATAATTTGCCAAACGTTCTAGGCGAGCCGCCATAAGCCTAGCTGAAGGTCAACATCAGGCAGGTCATTATTTTCTGCAAAACAACTGCGTTCCTCGGCAAGGTTTCTGATGGAAAGATCGAGAGTACCATAGCATGGAACGTTCAGGGAGCCGCACTATTTCCGAACGCTATTTGAGCGTATTTCTGGGCTTAGCTAAACAGTTCCGCGAATTCGCAACGGACGATGCGGTGTTGACGAAGCACTGTATGAGGGGGATGCTGCGATTGCTGCTATGAACTTTTTGAATTCGGTCCCCGATGTTCTTGTGGGGAATGAAAGGGTGTCGGTAGAGAGAGTGGCGAGAGGGCGCCAGAAGAAGCGAGACATATAACAGAGTCATAAGTTCAAGCAAGAGCTCTCGTGTGACAACTGCAGTCCGCTACAGATTAATGACAGCATTTTATAGGACATTTTACTGCGGAAGTAATAGTTTTGGCTGAAGTGCGTGAAACCATCGAGCAGGAAATGCTTCCGGAACCAACGTTTTCGATGACACGCCTCGTCTGCGTGAGCGACTCTTGTCGAAACGTTTGCCTTAGCAACATCATCTGTTCAACGATCTTTCGTACATTCAAACGTCCATCTTCCCCTACCCTCTGAGTCAAGTGATCGCTGAAAAGGATGGAAAACAGGCAATGTCGACAGAGCCAATGTTTCGACAAGTAGAAGTTTGCACAATGGAGCACCTGCTGAAACGACGGCTCTAGCAACATTCCTTGTTTGTCACCGTTTTCAACAATCTTTACGCCTCTGTTCAAGTGTATCCTCCCTGAACTTCTGTTGTTTGGAATATGGGCCAAGAGAGCTTACTTTTCAAGTCACGTTCCTTTCTGCAGAACAGGAATTTTCTCCAGATTTTGATCGCTTGAAAAAGTAGTGATAGCAAATATGCGTAAAGCTCATCTTTAACGACTGAACGATGAGTCGACTTGTCAGCGAGCGTTTTCGCCACACTTCTGCTTCCAAAGCTATGGTTGGCGGCAAATTTGCACTCCGGTGGCGTAGCCAAGATTTTATACCGTGGGGCGAGCGGGTTTACCCCTGCATTTTATATGTTCGTGCGTCCGTATATATGCGTGTATGTGTATCCATACAAAAGGTAAGAATTTCGGAAGAAAATCAGTAACCCCTTTTCCCCACCCGACTACGCCAGTGTGCCATTCTTGTGCAGCGCCAAACTTAACCAAGTGTGTACCTGTAAGCAACTTTTACACTTTTGTCCCAAATGTAGATCGATTGCAGCGATGAGAATGATGTAGGAAGTGTCTGCATAGCTTAGTCTTTCTCCCTTTCAGAGCAATCATTGAATGAAGATAAGAATGAAAGACAAGGAAGACAGATTAAAAAATCGATTAAGAAGTCTTATTAAAGATGGCTGAATATTTCCCAGAAAGTAAAGCTTGCACTGCGCCTGTTCGAACTTGCTGCATCACAGAAAAGCGTTTCTACGGAGCACTCATGCCAATTATAACTAATGCCAGTGATTAGGACTACCTACTTCATGAAATTTCCACGCATTCGACACCATCAAGGGGCCTTTCCGTGCACTTTAAAACCTCGTGCAAATTTGAGCTGGTCATCACGTCTCATGATCGAAGACATTTTAAAAGAAACAAGCGTGTAAAGATCGCAAAACTCCTTCTAGCAGCCGGAAAAGCTTATTACTGCAAGATGTCGTGGAATACGCCACACTAACTAGTCTTTGCACGCATACGCACCCTACTTTAGCCTCCCTTCTTCCACCGAAAACGAAGTCAGTGAAGACGTCATCGAGTATCCTATGATCGAGTTTAGCTCTTTAAGAAATAAATGCTCGCGAAGCTTTTCGTAGTTCGTACACTGGACTTCGTACACTGCGAAGTTCGTACACTGCGAAGTGCACGCCGTCTTACGTTGACACAAGTGGGTACGAAGAGCTTTCTTGGCATTTACGCGCTGTGATTGACAGTTTTAGATTTTCGCATATGAGTTGATCCACGATTTCGCCATTCAAAAGCCGTGGCAGCTTTGGAAGAAACACTATAGAGCCGTGTAAGGAACGCGTGGTACAGGCGGACTGTTTGGCAGTATGGACTCTTCCGTCAAATGAACCTGTCCCCTTCCCGCCATCTTTTTTTTTTTTTTGTTGACATATAGCATACAGATGGATTGAGTTATACGTAAGTAAAGCCCCATATGTTGGCCGCTACACTGACGGATTTTGTGAACTTTCCTCGACGAACATGCACGTTAGTTTAGCTGCGACCGGAGCACCGCTAATTCGATTAAGTGCTCTCACGTACTCGTACGGGTTGCTGCGTAGTTACTGTAGAGGCTCCCTAAAGATATTCCACAAAAGTATGGACGTGGACTAGTTGGCACGTATTAACGGACGAGGCACTTATCGACAAAGAAAACACACAACACGAGTGCTGTACCAGTTCGCTAAAGGGACTCTATATAGAGTAACAACTCTATACGCCGCAGTTTATACCCCTGTTGTCGTTTTGTGCAGGGCGGCAGGTCGGGAATTATCTCTCAAAGCGCTTTGAGCTTCCAGAGACCTTTACTTGGAGCTTCGGCGAAGCGGTGCCTTGTGGTCACCTTCTTATTCTACCACCGCCATCTGGCCTTTAGGCTGTGAGGTCAGGTTGCTACGCTATTTACGAGAGCTGGGAAGTAAAAAAAAGGGCAAGGGGCTGTTTACTTACATAAAGGGTCGAAAACAACTACGGAGGATGAAGAACCAGTGCCTGCTCCTAACATTTCGCGCATAGTTTGTTCAGTACAGAGAAATTTCCCAAGGTCCGCCTGTAAAAAAAAAAAAAAAAGAGAAGCAATGCAATGAGTAAGGTGTGTTTACATTATTACAACATGACCAAATAAACATCTTACCATTCCGTGTCGCCTCTTTAGGGAGCCTAAGAGAAACCATCTGCTCTGAGATGACACCGCCTTGAAACGGCGATTTACTAAGGCGCCACAGCCTCACGCGTCGCATGCGGAAGTGTCGTTCAAAGACTAGGGAGTGAGCTTGTAGAAAACTCAGCATTGCCACGAATGGCACGAAAGTGTCTCGTGACACCGTGGAAATGCATATACTTCATCACGTTTGGGCGCATGTCCACATACCCCAGTCGCGGACATGCTAGTACGCGCCACACGTAATTTTGCATGGAAAGAAAGCTTGTTGCATCTGCTACTGAGAAGCTTAATGTTTAACTCAATGCATTACTTAATCTTCCAAACCTTCACCTTCAAGTGTTACATGAAGGGAGTAACGCCGAGCCGCATTTTGAAACAACGCTTTGAAACTGCCGACCCAAAGGATGCGGGTCGATTCCGGCCGCGGTTGTTGTTTTTTCGACTTAGGCGAGAATGCCAGAGGTCCGCGTGCTGTGCTTTACCAGTGCCACTTGAAGGACCACAGGTGGTCAAAAGTTTCGGAACCTTCCACTGCGCCGTTCCTCTTTACTATTTCATTGCCTTTCCCCCTCCCCGCGGACGCTGAGCAATGCTTTCGACAACGGCTGCAAAAAAATAGCGACCTTCCCTAGTCCTAATAACAATTGCCATTGTTATCGTTATTAGTTGTTTGCTGATGATACAGAAAACTAAACGCGAAGTGAAATGTCGCTCGTGGTAGGATAACTATAGCGTCGAAAATTTCGCAAGCGAACAAAAGGACGCTGTGTACGGCAGTCGCCGACTCGATGATATATATCTTCATGAGAAGGTCACGAAGCGTCATTAACTTACGCTGACAGTCGGTGGTTGAAAAGGACATCATTTGATGATGTCCGTAAGGGGTATTTGCCGTGCTTAAAGGTCCGATTTTTTTTTTTTCTTGAGACACCATAAAATAAGCCCTTCGCATCACCCAAGCGCGACATGGATATTGTGCTTCTTCAGGCGGCGAAGTAGCAAACTAGAGTGCCGGAGTGGAGTGTCATTAGGTAAGCTTTTCGCATCATTGATACATCTAATGTTCCTAAAGGCTGAGGAGCACACCACAGTACTGTTAGCTTTTAGTACGTTGAGACGCTGAGTACGGAAGCGAAAATGTTCAGTTGGCATTATTATTATTATTATTATTATTATTATTATTATTATTATTATTATTATTATTATTATTATTATTAAAGGTCACACCGACCAGAGCTCAGAAAATGTACTGGCAAATGTTAACGCACAGTGAAAATAAGTTGATGGCTTACCCTTTAAAAGTGAACGCTACAGCGCCATTGGAAACCGTTTCCATCGCCTCCTCGTAAATGTTACGTTTTCTAATACATTCAAATTGCAGTCGGAGCTATCATGCATTTACGTGTCAGATAAGTCATAGTTTATGATTCATCTGACGGATCTTATGTTGAGAAATGGAGGTTTGTTCACTAACGCACCTGCGCCATCGCAGAGGGCTTGCTTGGCCGGGTGCTTCGGAAGACACGGCGGCAGGTCGAGATGATAATTTTCGCCGTGGAGTCCTACGCCGACGCCGGATGTTCTATGACACGAGCTTTCTATCGATGTCGCGTTAAAATTATCTACGACATCTGTTTAGAAGTGTTCCCGCAGTGTGGTGGTCTCACGACTTCGGCGTTGAGCTGCAGCATTCTTCGCATGCGCAGCCATGATTGTTCATCCGTCTGGGCTCGTACGCGAGCGCGGCTCGCTTCAGCGCGAGTAGCATTTTGCTGGAGCTCTCAGCAGACCTTCTGTCGAGATGTCGGGCATGATGGCGTAAACCGGCACGTGGTGGTCGAGCTGGTGCGCGTCAGATACAACGGCCCAGTCCCAGCAGAGTGGCGTTGTATTAATTTCTTCAGATGCGCGCTTCTCACCGCCCGCTGAGTAGCGTGAACGTTGCGTCATCCTGGAAACGATACGTAGGCGGGCTTCCTCGCAAAAGGCAGCTTAGAGTTATTGACATGCTGCCAGCGCTGCATATAAACGGATTGCCGCTTGTGCTTAAGAGGAGCCGCTTCTGTGTCGAGTGGTCTGTCTAAGGCGCGCGCTCCTGGGGACCGAGAGGTGGCACTTTTTATTCCCCACCCGGGCGCCCAGTAAAAACCTTGTATTTAGGTTGTTTTAACACGAAAGTGTTATATGCCGGGGTTAACCATGAAGTCACTGGCGTACTTCCGTCACGGAAGTGGATGTTTGAAAAGGTGAACAACATTAGACCAGAAAAAGTACAGCCCGTCAGGATTCGAACCCACAACAACAGGGGATGCGACGACAAAGAGCTGTAAGCTCTACCGATCACACCACCGCCACATTGATGATATGACGAACAGACGGATCTTATATCTTCACTACATGGCTTTACAATTTGCATCTAACTGATGTCCGGTTGAAAGAAAAGGTGCTTAGCAAGCAAAATTACTCTTCAATTAACATCGCCTACCTTTCACTACACTCTTTGTTCGCAGCGGTGGTACCGCCATGCATAAACAATGGACCGAAGCAGCAGGTTGTCAACTACCGAAGCGCGCCGGGACCCAGCGCTTCGGTAGTGTCCGCGCCTCTGTCGCTGTGGAAGTTACCGACGTTGCTGGGGCAATGTACAACCACGGCTCTTGCATAATTTGTGTCTCGTGGCGTATATGGTAGGCAGTTGTGTTGCGATGCACAACACAACTGGACACTCCAGGGACACAAGGACGGCCGTCGACAAGCAAATGATGCGCCTTCGCTGCAGCGGACTGTGCGTTCACAAAACGATCCACAGACAGCCCGTTCACTTTCGCTTGCAGGGTTTTACCGTTTGAGGACGCTTCTGGTTGGTGGCGAGTTTCAGCAGGGTTTAGGCACGTGCAATGCAGTGTCTCCGGAGAAATGCGGGTCATTCGATTTCGCTTGTGTGCAACTGTCGAGGATCCCTGTGCAGCGTCGAGGTGCCGCTGATGTCTATATGCAGCGCGTTCACATTTCCATAGTCAACCCCTCTCACCCCTCCATTCGCCTGATTGCCACTTATAACACATAGCATCGCTACAGCAGGTTCCACTTTCGTGTTATGCCGATTGTTACGATAAAGAGATCAACGCACTTTTCAACAAGACTTTGACACACACACACACACACACACACACACACACACACACACACACACACACACACACACACACACACACACACACACACACACACACACACACACACACACACACACACACACACACACACACACACACACACACACACACACACACACACACACACACACACACACACACACACGCACGCTCTGCGGCACCGGTCATATTGGTTCGATACCGGGATTGAGATGCTGTACTTCTAACCACGCCACTGCTTGCTAAGAGTTTTGCAGAACGAGCTACACCAAGCACAATAACAGCCCTGAAAAATGCAACAGGTAGATTAATTCCAAATCACTTACGCGATCACGACGTCGCGCCATTAAAAATGGTACTTGTCGAACGGGATCTGACAGTTGGCATTTTGAAGCCACCTGCATCTGGTATTGAATAAGTTAATGAATAAATTAATGCATGCATTAACTTAACACATTCGCCAGGCTTTCACCTTCACGGGACTGAATTTCGAAGCACTGGCTTACCTCTCTCTCGGTATGTAACTGTTTGCGTACATTGACTACCAGAAAATGGTACCAGGAGGAGGAAATGCAGAGAAATACCCAATAAAGTGGACGATGGAACGACCACCGCCGTAACTCAGTTTGCAGAGTTGCGTTATCCGAAGGTTGTGGGTTTGGTACGACGGCGGGTGCGTTCTTTCGCCCAGCTTAGTTTCTTTCCATGTATGTCATTACAATACAGCTAAAAAAAACCTACAACAAATAACTTCCCCGATCCTTGGCTAGCTTCATGAAGATGATATATATATATATATATATATATATATATATATATATATATATATATATATATATATATATATATATATATATATATATATATATATATAGAGAGAGAGAGAGAGAGAGAGAGAGAGAGAGAGAGAGAGAGAGAGAGAGAGAGGTGGCGCAGCTTACAGGCGCCTGCGTAAATAGACTCGACGCCTCTGTCCCCGACAGAACTTGTGAGCAAGCAATATGTTGCGAGACTATAACAAGTGACGCATCTTTTGCAGAACATGATGTTTAGGCCAGTGACTATTGGAATCCTATGGGCTATAATCTGCGCGACATTTGGTAAGCGTCTTTTTTGTAGTTCACCTAGCTAAATACGTGTAGCGCGCAATTTTAGAACGTCTGACGTGAGACAAGAACATTGCCTTGGAGTGTTTCCTCTAGATAAAAAAGAAAAAGAAAAAGAGGTACTACTGCGGAAAGAATAAGATTCGCTGCCTAGGCAAATAAATACTTCTTTTTGATGTTTGTTAGTTATGGCTATGTGAGAACTTAAGCAGAAAACAGTTAAATGAATATAAATAATAATGACAGAAGTATATATATATATATATATATATATATATATATATATATATATATATATATATATATATATATATATATATATATATATATATATATATATATATATATATATATATTGCGTCGCAAACTGCCGCTGAAAGCCCCTGGTGTCGCGCTCAATTTATATAGTCCTCGTCGCAGGGAGGTGATGACGTCACGATCTCGGCTGCCGACACAGAGATCCGCGGCCGTAATATGCAGAAACAATTCTCTGGCTTACTGCACGTTTCCTTATTGTAAAATCTTAGCTCATTCATTTTTTATTTAGAACCCGAAGAGGCAATCGAGTATTCAAAAAAGATGAGCTGACGTGATTTCAACAACGCACCGACAGAGAGGGATAGAGGGCGTCACTGCAATGCCTCAATTTTGTCGTTCTCTCGCTTACAACTGCTCCGTCCTCACCAGGTATAGCAAACTGGGTGTTCCACAAGCCTAACCTTTCAACCTTGCTCAACTTGATATTTGCCCTTAATGCCCCTCGAAGCATGCGGGGTAGGTAAGGGGAGCTGGCAGCGGCGCATTCCGTCTGGACAAACCACGGCGTGGCACATCGGGCGAAATATATGCACGACAAAGGCCCTGAACTGCGTTCGCAATTAGTCATCGAATGAACCCACTGTAGGAGCTTATTGCCGCACATATCTGTTACAACAAAATATTTTCAAATCCGTCAAGCATGTGCGAAGTTAGAGTGATTAGTCTTAGGCTCTGAGTACGTCCTCTCTCTCTGGCTCGAAGAGAGTGCTGGCAGGGGAAAGAGAAGTTACGTCTGCACGTATCCTGCGTTTGATCAATTCATTTTTGCTTTTTCTTCGGCCGTATCCGTATAATTTCAACATCGTGGCGCGGGTGCATGGCGGCGCTTCAATGTGGCTGTGGCAACTGCGCAGCAGAAAAACCGTCATAGGTCTGCTGAAGGCTGAACACCGCACACAAGCTTCGCAAGGTTTTAGGGCCCTTATTACGCTCAAGACTAATCGAAACAAATGAGGCATAGTGACTTCGAGAAAGACAGAGAGAGATATGAGTTGTGCGGAAAGCAGGGAGGTTAACTAGAATGACACTTCCAGTTTGCTGCTCTGCATTGGGGGTGAGGTAAAGGGAGATGGAAAAGTTATAAGAAAGGTACTTCAATGCCGAAAAAAGCAGCGCGACCAAAGTTTCATTGGAAAGTATGTACCTTCGAGTGAAGCTTTGGTCGCGCTGCTTGGTCACACAGCCTTGCCATGTTGAGCGAACGACAGTTGTCTTCTCCCGGAAGTGCATAATTTTATCAGAACTCAAAATTTTTTAAAATTTAGATTGTACAGAGAGGCAATCGACATACAGACGTACAGAGATGCAATCGGGAGAAGCGCAGCTGATCTAAACTCCGCTCATGATTTACGTCAGCTGCCGGTCAGTGGCAGCAATCGGTTATATCACGAAACAGCAGCTTCGAGGAGACTGAGGACTGGCATATATTTCAGATAGTGGCAAGCTCGTGCTTCGCTTGTGAACTTGGCGTGTCGAGCGTGGCTACAAAATTTGGCCGAGCTGTTCAGTGCCTCTTTCTGTATCCGTAGAACGTGCCGAATTCCGAGGGGTGGTTCAGGACCTTTTGAGGTGCAGGTTCGGAGATGTTAAGGTGTGCAGGTGGCGAAAGGCGACCGCCTCCTCCCGTGCGAGTGTTATAATATGTCACCATGCTAATAATAATGCCGGTGAGTATTAGTATGTCGCCATCGCTGGCGCGTGTGGTACCAACCAGAATCAATCAATCAATCAATCAATCAATCAATCAATCAATCAATCAATCAATCAACCAATCAATCAATCAATCAATCAATCAATCAATCAATCAATCAATCAATCAATCAATCAAAGAACTTTATTTTCACCAAAAAAACAAACATTTACGGTGAAGAAAGGTGGCCGGGAAAAAAGCAGTCCAATGACAGCTTGACAAGGCCCCGACCACCCATCAGCGGTGAAACGAGAGGGTACAGCACTTGATCTCAGAGAAGACAAAAAAGAAAAAAGAAAAAAAAAGCAAAGAAAAATGCTAGACACTTCAATTATGTTATCAAAGGACTCTAGTATTACTCCGCAACCTCGCAATGCCTGAGAAGTGGGATCCCTGAGTTGGTGGCTCCAATGCGTGGGGACGTCGAGATCTCCGTCGCAATGTAGTGCGCTCTGGACAGAACATGTGGATCACACTTTGAATTTAAAATTGATGTTTAGTGCCACAACATTAAGGTCTACTTGTTGCCAAGTAGTTTCTGCATTTTAGCAGAAATATACGTGTGCACCTTTGCTGTCTGAGAAAAAAAAAATATGGTGTATACTTTTTCCAGCAGAAGAAGGAGTGAAAGCCGACAGTAACGTCTGCGAGGCCCAAGAATGCAAGGAGTTTGGTAATGTGACCTTATATATTTTTTTTATTGCGAAAATACTCAATTGCTCATGCATTTCATTGTTGGCTGCTGTAACGTTGCTCGTGAATACAGTTTTTGATTATATGAATATGAGTTAGGAAATGATATCTCTGACGCCGCTTAATAAAAAATAGTTTGGTTTGGATGTTATTAGCAGCCAAAATAATAAAGACCACCCGACTCCTAGTTGCCCATGCCTGAACCCTTAAACATTAGCAAATCAAGCGAACCAGCCAACAAAAGGGGGAAACCAGACAATAAAAATGGCACACACGCACAGGCAAGAAAAAAAGAAAAGGAAAGAAAACAGAGTCGAGGATTCTTCGCAGACGTAGGCACCGTAGATTGCCGACGAGGTTTCATATGCACAAACTTGATCCATAATTAAAAGCTTTTTTTTTTTGTCGTCGGTGTTTTATATGCAAAAACCACAGATATGATTATTAGACGGAAGAAAGAGCACTAAAAAACGAAGCGGACAGACAATTTAGAGCGCCTTGTAGCGATGAGACTCATAATTAAAAACCTACAATTGACGCCGCGTTCTCGGTTGACCACACTCGAATATATTTTCACTTTTACGAGCTGTGACACCCAGCCGATGTCACACCGTACTTGGAAACTCTCTGGCCGCTGGCTAGACCACTCAGTGGCCACGGGAAGTGATGTCCTAAATAGTGACAGATTGATAATATCGCTATAGTGAAATTAAAACTATTCGATTACGAGCATACGCGTCTTCGGTACGCGAACCCTTATAGCCATGTAACATTGCGTGGGCGATATTACGCCAGCCATATAGAAGACGCTTCTGCATACATAGCGTTGCTATCTTTGTCACTTGCCTGCGTTACTTGCCGATTTTGTTTTGCACTGAATCATATTCTTTAGACGGTGTCTTCACTGTTGTGCGTGCAGCTGAAAAATGAAAGAAAAATATAGAGGAATATGTGCTCTTAATGCAATTTTTCTGTTGATTTCTACGTTTTATAGTTGTATAACTAAAAATAGCCAGCAATCATTAGAAGAATTTACACTGACGACGTAAACGTTTACTGTAAAATAAAATGAAACAAATCTTTATGCAGTTGAACAGATAAAAAAGCAAATGGGATCGACGAATCCCTGCAATGACTTCTACACCTACGTTTGCGGTCAATGGGAAGGCAGTAAAGAGTTGATCTCAAAGAAGTTGAAGGACAAAGCAGTGAAGGACCTGATGAGTAAGTAATATCGGGTATTTATTACTATAATATTTAATAAAACCTGCTACATTGTGTTGCCGTTATTACTGTGCTTTCAAGGCACGTCGATCTGACAGTTTAACAGACGCAAACACTGTGTATAACGAACAGCCTAAACAGACGTGATGCCCATGGAGCGCTGCTTAGCTCCTATAATTGAAAGTGGCAAACAGTTCAAACCGCCGCTCACTAGTATAAGAGTTCCCGACAGCATTTTCATTCAGGAAAATGAACATACATTATCAAACGGGACCAACGGAACGAACTCAACCAGTAAATAACTGTTCTACAGAGAATGTTCATCTCTGTTAAGGCGTTTTTCTTTATCAGAGCGGAATTACTAGTCTAAATGTTCGTGGGAGTGTGTTCACGTTAGGTTAGGCGTTAACGAAAGCTGCCTCCGTAAGCACTGCCTAAATAAGGATGAGAGCATCGCTTTATCCCGAGCACGTATCTGTTATTTTTCTCAGTAGAATATGGAACATTTTACAGTATAACAACACATTTTTCGTAAAGGCCCCGTTTCCATATTTTCCTGCCTATGTAACAAACAGGCAAGTAGCCAGAACTCAAGTTAAATGCAGCCAAAAGTTGTCATGCCACTTAGTTCTCGCGCCCAAGCTTGTAACCAAATAGAACAGAATCAATATTACGACCAACTTTTATTATTGGACACAAAGTAATGACGTTTTCAAACAGCGAGAACAGAATAAGGAGCCGGATTCTTCCTTGTTGCTTGGTCTTGAAAGAACTAGTAAGTTGCAAGTGTATAAGGAATTTCTTACGAATCCTGGGCGCCGGCACATGGCTTGCCCAAAATGGATAAGAGTTCTTACCAGGGTAATTTTGGAACATTGCATTCAACGACTCAGCAGGAACGGTAAACGCTGGAGGAGATTTTTCTCGGAGTAGTTGAACGAAGTCGATTAGTAGCGCTACCGCAATACCAGTACAAGTAGTGAAACCTGGTTGAACGTGTACAATCCTGCTTCATTCTGCTGCTGGCGTCTGCTTTTGTGAAGTTCACACGAGAACACACGCGGTTCTGCCCTATCAAAAACTGCCGGTCAGCGTCAATGCTAACCACGTGCTACATGCGCGCAACTCCTTCCCTTCGTCCTTGCCGTCTCGCCTCATGTTGGCCAATTTTTAGGCATCCTTGCTATTTTGCCTGAAAATAATTAAAAAAAAAGATCTATAGTTAATGCGCCAGAGTAAAAGTTCAAACTAACCAAAAAAGTTGCCACAGAGCAAACCTGAAATTTTCGTCACCAGGAGGGGTCGAAAACTAGCCAGTGGGGCACAAGGTGCCCAACAAAGGTACCCCCAGGACAATTTAGTTCACGTCATTGTTTCCTTCCTTTCATTTCTTCCTTCTAATTCTCCCCAAGGTGACGGCTCTGGTCCCAGCAGCAAAGCGGCTCTCTCTGACTGATCACTTCTGATGGTAATGGGAAGACTGACTAATCAGGGATTCCGTATTTGTCAGACAATGGTCAACTCTGCCTGTCAGGAAGAATGGACTAGTCAGGGAGGACCAGCCCGGAATAGTATTCCGTATTCCATGGTATGATATAACACCCCATAATGAGCAGAAGGTCCTGTGGCTCACAGCTGCGCCGAGAACCGGATAGGGCGGTCCCCTTGTCGTGAGTTCTGTCGAACAGGCCACGTACGAGCTACAGCGCCGAGAAGGCGCTCGGAAACGGGCTCGTCGTCAAATTGCACTGAGACGCTTCGCGCGTTCTGCCGAAGAACAGGCAACGTATGAACAACAGTATTCAGGGAATGGTAAAGATATGGTAAAGTAAAAGGTAAAGGGACGGTAAAGTTAAAGATCAAGGAGTGATCAGGTACACCTATGGACAAGCGTCGTTTTCTCCCGTCTTCTCGTCAGCGGAAGGTAAATTCTTCATACATCGTCACCGCACCTCACCCTTCGTCGCCGGCGGCGGCGCTTCCTCTCTCTTGGTATCATTCCGTCGACATAATTGACCGTCCGTTAACTTTCTCATTACGTGGACTGCCCATATCCATCTTTTCCCTGTTTACGTCATTTAGCTTTACGCTGTTTCAGCTATATATGCTTTCACAATGGAGGAGCTCGAAGCGGCTCTCGCTCTCTGCAGGCGGTCTTCTTCTCCGGGGCCAGATGGCATATCCTACCGAGCCTTATGCAATCTAGGAGAAGCCGCAAGGGGAGAATTGTTGAGCCTCTACAACACGTCTTGGCAAGAGGGCAATGTTCCTGATGAATGGAAGACAAGCCGTTTAGTTCCCCTACTGAAGCAGGGCAAATCTCCACTTGATCTTGCATCGTTCCGCCCAATAGCGCTGGCCAGCTGTGTAGGAAAGCTAATGGAACGGATGATCCTTGGCCGCCTGGAGTGGTACCTTGAACACTACAAGATTTATCCGAACTCCATGGCTGGTTTCCGACGTGACCGCTCTTCCATCGATAATGTAGTGGACCTCGTTTCTTACGTTCAGCACGAAAAGTCCCGAAAGCGATTGTCCGCAGCATTGTTCTTAGATGTGAAAGGCGCATACGACAACGTATTACATGAGGCCATACTCGATGCTCTTGAGACGGTTGGCCTAGGTGGTCGATTATTTCTGTGGGTTGAAAGTTACCTGGCTGCAAGGTCATTCTTTGTATTAACCGACGATGGCCCGACTACGCGACGCTTTACTTGCAAGGGCGTTCCTCAAGGCGGAGTTCTCAGTCCGACGCTATTCAACCTCGCGCTTATTGGGCTTGCTGAATACCTGCCAACTACTATCAAAATTTCAATATACGCAGACGACATCTGTGTCTGGACTTCGGCAGTCACGCGTCCTCAAATACGTGCGTGGCTTCAAAGAGCAGCAACGTTGACATCGAGCTACTTATGCAAACAAGGTCTCAACCTATCACCAGAAAAATGCGCACTTGTGGCATTCACTCGCAAAGCAATGACGCCTTACGTCATATCAATCAATGGGCGGACTATTCCCTATCTCAGAACCCACCGGTTTCTTGGCATCATCATTGACAGAGATCTCTGCTGGAGCCCTCATGTGTCGCACATGAAAAAACGCCTCACCGCAATTGCCCAGATCTTCAAATTCTTGGCTGGAAAAACTTGGGGCATGTCGGTAGGCGCCATGGTGGAATTATACAGAGCACTTTTCCTCGGTTTCTTGAGATATAGCCTGCCCGTACTTTCCAACACTTGTAAGACAAATCTTCGCACTCTTCAGGCCGCACAAGCTCAGGCACTGAGAACTTGTCTCGGTTTGCCGCGGGGTACATTGTCAGAGGCAACTATAGCGATTGCTCGGGACCAACCAATACAAACGCACGTTGCGGTGGAAGTCTTGAGAACCCACATCAGGCATTTTGCCCGTGCCTGCTGTCACCACCTCGCAACATTGCCGTCAGACAAGCGGAACGCGTCATTCTGCAAAATGGTCTCCAGATATTCTGCCAAACTTCCGGCAGGCTTCACCGCCGCCGCCAAACCGTCGATTCCCCCTTGGTGTCTCATTCGACCTACAGTACACCTTGGTGTGCCAGGAATCAGAAAGAAAGCTGAGCTGTCATCAGGTGCTCTGAAACAACTATCCCTGCTTCTTCTACACGAGAGGTACGCCGATAAAGTGCATATTTATACGGATGGATCCTCGAACCTCCAGTGTTCGTCCGGAGCGGTGGTTGTCCCAGTGAAAGCTTCCACCATCAGTTTTAAGACAGACCACCCGACGACATCGACAGCTGCGGAACTTGCTGCTCTGCGTGCTGCCCTTTGTGTAGTAAATGAGGAAGCACCCCGACAATGGTCAATCTTTAGCGATTCAAAGGCGGCCTTACAGTCCTTGCTGGCAGCCCTGCGGCGCGGACCATACGAGCAACTGGTGTTGGAGATCAGATCTCTTCTCCATAAATCACATGAGAAGGGACACCACGTGACGTTTCAGTGGCTCCCCAGTCACTGCGGCGTCGTTGGAAACGAATATGCTGACAGGGCCGCCAAGTCTGCACTTGATGGCACCAAAGTTGAGACCATACCTCTCTCAAGGTCCGACGCTGCCAGGCAACTTCGAGCGATTGCACAGGAGATTACACTCTCGCTGTGGAGTGCCTCACGCAGCCAAACTCGGAACAGTCGACAACACCACCTGCTGTCTTTGCGGCATTTTCGATTGCCACCAAAACTCAGTCGAGCAGAAGCCACCCTGCTTTATCGTTTGTGGTTAGGAGTGGCTTTTACTAACTCTTATTCCTTTATGATCGGAATGGCCGACAGCCCTCTGTGTGACACCTGTCGTCGTGAAGAGACGCTACAACACATCATATGCGACTGTCCTCGCTATGACTTACAGAGGCAATCACTGGCGTCCGCTCTCGCTCACCTTGACCTGCGACGGATGTCGGTTGATGCCATTTTGGAATGTCGACCGCACAAGACATCACAACTGAAGGTGACAAAGGCGCTGCTGCAGTTCTTAAAGACGACAGACTTGCACAAGCGACTGTAACAGCGATGTGTGATGTCGCGTGCCATGCAGCTGCCACTGACTGTGAGAATGTGCTATATGTTCGCCCACTTTCTCTCTCTCTTCCTCTTTCCTTTCACCTTTCAATCTCCCCTGTCCCCTTCCCCTCGTGCAGGGTAGCATACCGGCTGTCATACACTGGTTAACCTCCCTGCCTTTCCCTCTCTACTATTTCCTTCCTTCCTTCTTTCTTTTACACATCGGCGAGTAACAAGCCTACGATAAACGAAATGTATACGTGCCCACCCCTCATGTTATATCTCCTTATGGACTTTTGAGTTATTGGGAATAAATAAACGAATAAATGAGCATATCAGCTACACATGATTTTATTTTTTTTATGATGCGCTCTGATGTCTTCCTATCTCTTAATGTTACACCTGTCAATTTTCGTTCCATCGCCCGTTGTGTAGTTTGTAACTTCCTCCTCAGGGTTTCTTATTTGTTTATTATTTCTCCCAGCTTTGGCCCCTAATATTCACTATAGACATTTTAAAATTGTCAACGGTATCGCCTCCAATAAATCTGCTTTCCCGGTAGCCATTTCATGCTTGCATCTACTCGCAACCACGCTACGGCTAGCAATTGTTTAAACAAAATTTTGCTAGGCTGCTTATAGTGGGACCATATGCTCCTTTTATTGCGTTCTGCGCTATCGCATGACACGTATTACTCGATTTAATGAGTGTAGAGTTAATGAGATCAAAATTATGCTGAAGCTTGCGGTACAGCGACGCGTTTACAATATGGCGGCAACTTCAATAAGCCGAAGTACGTTTAAGCAATAGTAAACAACAGTTCAATGATAACTGTTCTTTTGGCTTACGCACAGCACGCTTACATTTCCATCTAGAAAGGCGCTCAACTGGGACTCCAACCACGTGATTCGTCACATTTTTTATTTTGGTGGTCTTTGTTCCTAACTATCCGCGCTTAGATACTGGTAACTGGTTGGAATAATTCACTTTTTATCAAACTGCGAAAAAGAAACACAATATACCAAGCATAAGAGAAAAAAACAAACTAACAAACGTGCGCTAGTCCAGGCCAAGCGCGCTATACAGTGTTATTGTGGTATCGGAACCTAATAAAAAACTCTCATTGGCTTACGTAAAATGATTCAATGTGCAGGTTTTACCGACATTCTTAATATACTTGCATTACCTTATGAACAACCTATGAGGAATGATAGCGTGAAATGTCAACAATTTACAGTGGATTATCGTATATATAGAGCAAATAAAGATGCTCCTGGTACTCTAAACACATGCGCTATTGTTGCACCTATTTCGCTTGGCTTTTCAGTTTCACCAGCCACTGTGACAGAAACTCGATTGAGTCTTCCGCTGATTTTTAACATCATTCCAAATATGATAATAAATTTTTATTACATAGACAAAGAAACGCTCGATACCTACATCATCGCAATGCCTGGTTATATACGTACAATGGGTCTGTTCATTTCTTGAACATGTATTTCACTGTGCGTTCTTCAGGCTTATCTTCTAACCATGACCCCTTTGCTGGTTTGAGTTCCTCTCATCCTCCTTGACGTGAATAAAAAGGTTCGCCCCGTGAGCAATAGGTTTTTTGCAGCGCTTTATTAGTGTCTCTGGGCACAGCATCTAAACGCTGGAGATGAAGCATCTTGTCAAGTATTATATTATTGTATCGCGCCCTTGCAAATCATTCGATACTCCTTCAAAGCTGGATTTCTTGTCCAAAGAGAAGCTTTGATACTTGTCGTGCAAACTTAACCCATATCCCTATGTAACTGCCTCACCCCCCCTCCCCCCCCCCCCGAAAAGAAAACACAGAGAGAGAGAGAGAGAGAGAGAGAGAGAGAGAGAGAGAGAGAGAGAGAGAGAGATCTGAAGATTCCACGAATTGTGGAAATCGGTGTGATGCGAGACATTTAGCGAGGAAATTGCCTATGACGAATTGTTTCGCATCCAGCCAAGTGGATGAATGTCTTTGCACAAAGTGCATGAGCGGGTGTGCTTAACTTGGGCTAACCAGGAACGCCGACCGAACCGTGGCGACTGAATGGTAACTCACGGTACGACGTAACGCTGGCACTGACGTTAGTGGGCGTTCTTCTGGTTTGTCGAAGAGAAGCGCACGCTACGATGAATTGATATGATGATTATAATAAACGTCACTCGTAAGTATTCGTGCCGATTCGAGCAAAGTTGGACACATTCGAGCAATGTTGGACACGTTCATTGCTGATCGCATTGCTGTGATAGCGTTTAAACTGCACTACAGAAGCGCAGTTGACGTTATAGAAGCTCCATCATCTGCGATGCTGGTGCACTGCTTATTTGCTGCGTGTGTGGGAGGAGCCGCCGTAGCCTAGTGGTAGGTGCTTGTTTATTGGCACCTCGAGGGCCTGGGGTCGATTCCTGCCCCCGTACCGCTTGGTTAGTAGGCTTCGGAGATCATAGCACGTTCGTCTGTGTCTGTGCGCTTGCCTTTCTTCATTTCATTCGCAAGCTACGGCAAACGCTATGCCTTTCTTGGTTTGTGTTCCAATGACATATGAAATGTCTGTTTCAGTTTATCCTTGACTGACATGGGCTGTATAAAACTTGAGCACCTGAGGCGCATACACCCTGGGCTGACCACTGCATATATGAGCCAGACGCATCGTTAATCGAGACGTTCACGACAAGTCTATAATGTTAGGGGCGTAAAGGTCGCTCATTCCTCTTCGTCGTACATTTGTATCCCACCGTCCAAATTTTGGTGTATACCAAGTGAACGAGACGATTAGGAGAGCGTCAAGAAATAATAATAATAATAATAATAATAATAATAATAATAATAATAATAATAATAATAATAATAATAATAATAATAATAATAATAATAATAATAATAATAATAGGCGACCAAATAGATACGGTCAAGGTTACAGAAGTTTGCTAAGAAACGCTTCGCATTTAATAATGAAGCGCAGTACTTCAAAATTTTTTAGAAGTCAGTTTAATGAAGAGAATTTGTGTATCTGTGGCAAGCGGCGCTCTACAGGAAAACGTATCAACCTTGTACATCTTGTAGATATCATTATGAAGTACAGTGGAGCGGAAGCTGACAGGAAATTCGCTTCATTACAGTGCTTTTAGACGCTGCCCCTGAACCAACTACACAAACTTTTAATGCAACAGAAAAGCTGGTTGCCGCCTACAAATCGTGCACACATAAAGGTAAGAGCAATAAACCCACAGCAAAAAAGACATTTTTTTTTGCGTTACAGTACTAAACTTGTGTAGAAATAAACTCCATCGTGCATAAATGAACTTTAATAATAGTGCAAATTATACTCCACTATGAGAGGTGAAAGTTACTATTGCATGCAAGGAAACGTCTTTAAATAGCCGAAACAGACCTTTCCTACCGCGTTTCGTCACCGACCTTTTCTATTTCAAGTGATACTGATTATCATTATGTGAGATTCGGCGTCTCAAAAATGAGTTAAAATATAAACATTTACCTTCACAGATTGACCCTTGACTAAAAGACCGCGCTTCTGGTACCCACTGCACACTAGTACATCAAACGTAATGGGCTAAAAAGGCGTTGATGTCGTATTAGCACCGCTCCAGATTCTAGCTTCTTTCTAATGTCGCATACGTGTTCTCTTCTTTTTGTAAGGAAACGAGATCTATTTTTTTTAAATAAGGATACAGAACGACATAGCAGGACGGGCGCTGTACTCCAACTACAGACGTTTTCTATTTCAGTGTTATTCTATTTTTTGCGAAGCATATATATAGTATATTCCGCCAGTTTTTAAATAAGTAACGTTGAGATGCTGACGCCTTTATATACTTCCTGCGACTCATTTCCCGATTGAGAAATAAAGGCGACTTCTCTTTCTCTCACCTACATTTTAACTAAACTAACTAACTAACTAACTAACTAACTAACTAACTAACTAACTAACTAACTAACTACTAACTAACTAACTAC